>JAEAOA010000695.1:2175000-2750586 GCA_016746295.1 Potamilus streckersoni | reverse complement strand
ATGCACGAACCATTCAACAAAGAAAGCAGACTACAATCTTCAATAAAAACACAGAACGTTTCTTCAAGGAAGTCAGTACTAAACTTAAATAAAAGCAATGGAATCTGATCGATTTTTTTTCATTATCTGACATGACTGGAACACATTTACTGTGCAGTGAAAGTTTCCTTTTTGTAGGGAAAAAGTTTTATGCTTACAAAGGCTACCAACTGTGGCTTTAATTGCAAACTAACTTTTACCGAGTTGGGACGTACTAAAATGTACTATGTTTATCCACTAAATTCAGACCTAAATGACCTGTGACAAAATTACTGAACATTTTAAATCTGTGTGTGCATATTTTTGATGGAATTACTTGTATGGTGGATTCAATGTATGTGATGAGATTCGCAGGTGAGTACACAGTGTTAATACTCTATTCATGCTATACATAAGACATGCATATATAAACAGGATACACATGTATGTAACAATCCGTTATTTTCTAAATAAAGTAAAATATTATATATGCCTTCTCTGTTTTCACAAGAGGTGTATTGTGCCAAGGAAGCAAATATTTTAACACCTGCATTTATTACCTAAAACACCCCCCCCAAATTGTTTTTGGTACATGACTGACCTGGTTCCTTATAACATGGTTCAGTCTATAACACCGTTGGGTTATATGGTTCCCAACTACCATGTAATAGTGGGGTCACTGTATGAGCAGTATTAATTTGATTACCAACCCATGCATTACGAAGTCCTTAACAGTAACAACAAGGTCTAGCACAATTTTCTTGCATTTATGTGACTCCATCTCTGATTGTATAATTTGATGTGAGGAGGACAGATCTTTGCCTCCACATATATATATCAATATTTTACTCCAGCTGTCATTAGCGCTCTTTTAAGTAATATAACTGCCCTCATGGTGATCTTTCTTGTTTACATGAAAGTTACACTGGCTATTATTGTTAATGGCCTTAAAGCTAGTCCGCTGAAACAGTGACTGCTGGTATGCTCAACTGTTTTGTCTAGGTAGTTAAAACCAAGCCAAGATAATACTTCATATCAATAATCTAATTAACTAACTGAAACATTTGACAAAAATGACAGATATTTAAGGCCTTTGGTCATTATTTACACATCATTTATTCCCTGAGTATTCTTGATGGATGGAGGATACAGTGGTTAACCGATGAAGCAATAATTAAGGAAGAATTTGACTGGTCATTTCAAATTTACTGGCAGTAACCAAAGAAAGCAAGAAATGGGAGTCATTATACTAGCATCCTGTGGCATTTAAACATACATTTACTAAATTTGCTTCATAAATGTCATATCTAATAAACACTTGCATAAAATCCTCTATTTATCAAAGCTATCAGATCTTGACAATGCTGATACGAATTTTAAACATCAACTGAATCATGCGGTTTCTGACAATTTTTACTGTCATTATATCATAAATCAGTCAATACTAATGTCCGATTCTGGACACAACCTAGTTAATTTTATCTATGTCCATTTAAAAGACTAGTTCATTTATACAATTTAACAGATCTTTTATTACTTGAAACAACAAATTTAACCAACATTCTTATGGTCCAACTAAGAAATCTTCATTTGGGTATGAAACACAACAAACATAACAGTTGCACATCCATTTATCTGATACTAATGTCTTCTAGCTGCCTACTATACAAAGGCAGATCTGGGTCTGTGTAGTTTGCATATGGATTTCATTTTTCAAGGCTCCTAAAGTTTTACAACTTCTTCACTGATTTCTTTGATATTAGAACTGCTACCAACTTCTACTGCCACAGTAAATAAGATTTTTATTTTTGCGATTTCTAATTCTTTTCTTTTAATCAATCTATTTCATGGCTAAACCCATCTCGAAAAGCATGGGTCAATTAATAATTTAGTATTTTAAAAAGATAACAAATAAAAAAGAGATCTAATAAAATGAATGTTCAATTCAGCATGTCAAATATATTTCATACAGATAGAACTGCTATTTCAACATATTGTACACTCTAGGAATATAGAAATTATGTAATACTATTTGATAAATGTATTTCTAATGCATTTGCACAATTAAGCAAAGGAATGCACAGGACAAGGTCTTTAGTTAATATCTGTTCATCTAAATGTTGGGTTCATTTATTCAACAAAGTTGACCTGAACATTAAAAAAAAATGTACTTACAAACAATTTTGAATTATTATTATATTTATATACAACTATAATCCAGGTGTAACAATTATTCAATTACAATTTAAAACTCAACAGTACATATAAACATCACTAATCCACTTTCATCTACGCAAAATTATCAAGCTGGCACTTAACAGACTGTCAGCACCTTTATCTACAAGTATTTATAATATTCTGAAAATGATAACATTAACAGTGTATAAAAGATTCTTCAATATTTATTAAAATTATGCCTTAAATGTTTTGTGAAGTTCATGCAAAGCCCTTTCTAATAAGGAAAAAAATGTGTGAATAGACAATCTACCATAAGCACTATTACATGTATAACCAATATCACTAACCCTTATTTCAATAAGCCCTATTACCTGTATAACCAATATAACCCAACATTTAGTCATGAAAACACTATTGGTGTGGGTTCAAAAAAGTCAATACAGTTTTGATTATTACTTTAGAATCACAAAATAAGTCCTTAATTTTATTTTCAATGCAGATAGTTGGTTGTTAGCTTTAGCACTTGTATTTTAGGATTTATTCAAATGGAATATGTCCAATGAAAATGATTTATGACAGATTAGAAATGACAGTTCTCCGTACAAAACTATCTACATATAAATGCACACATGACAGCTGACCATAAAGTTTACTTCTTTTGATTAACATGTCAGATACAAATAAAGAAATTTGTAAATGAAAAATATGATAGAATTTACTTTTGAATTTTTATCTTAAATTTAACAATCTGTCCGGATATGGAAGATACAAAATGACAAATCTTAATCCCACTTTTCAAAATTAATTCAAGCAAAGTGACACACCCTTAATGCAAGGACTGTTCCATAACAAATGCTGTCCCTTGGAAAGACACATTTTTTAATATATATGCCATGGTCTATGATTACCTGAGGAGTTCATGTCAACAGGATACAAAATGCTCAACTGGATCTGTGGGTTACTACTGCACATTAAAAGTTCCTTCATTGGGTCCAAGTATATTTTACTGGAAAAGCCCTAAGAAGAGTACAATAGTACAAAAAAACTTGTCAATAATAAACATGGCAGAACTAAATTCTGCTTCTGATGCAGATCCAAACAGATCCAGTTGCCATTAATTCTAATATTATATCCGTAGTATATAATAACTTAATGGAACGCTACATAGAATGCAGACTGCAATTGTTTTCATTATTAATACATCACAGGCACTGAGCAGTGTCATTTCAGTAGTTCAGTTTACAATGGTAATACATGCTGGTACAGGTTACCAAAAATTTTATCCCAAAAAAATGACAACACACATTCTGTCATTTCCAGGGATTTTCACCAGGGTCCAGAGAATCTGTTAAAATAGAAAGAAAAACCAGCTACAGGTAAAAATAAAACATAGCCCAACTGCAGACCAAAATATTTGAGCCCCCAAAAAGTTAAAAAAAACTTACAAATATATGCAAAATTTTACAATAACATGAGAATATAATGATATCTTAAATATATGCATACAAACAAGCTGATATAAGTTTATTTGTTTCTTGCTTAGGACTTGCTCACTTTATATTTTCTACAAAAAAGTTTAACACTGTATTGCTATATGCCCATCAAAGGAACTGATCTTCAAACACTCTAGAATTAGACAAACTCATAACTGTTCATATGTACCTATCAAACTCAACATATTCCTTCTAACCTCAAACTCTAATTCAGTGAAACTATCTGTTTCTGAAGGCAGTCACCACTGACATGGTGGAGGAGTTCAAAGCACAGATACAAATGTTAGTTATACAAAGTACCTTCAAAATCTAATTGGTTAATAATCTTTTCTTGTGGGGTTTAATGTCATTTTCCAGCACATAATAGGCTATGCATGATGGCATGTATGTTTAGTAGCAGATGAATCCAGGATAACCATGGAAAAAACCACCAACCCACAGGAAGCTACTGGCAAACTTTCTCACATACCCATGCTGGCTGAGGCAAGACTTGAACTTGTGCTGATAGAGGTGATATGTGTGTGATGTGTACAGTTGTATGCCATAAACCACTTTGCCACCTGGGACTCCGTGCTAAATATTTTAATTGTGAATAGCTTTATGAATGCATATAAATAATTTTAAAAATTAAAGAAAGTGCTTTCACTGATGAACAAATAGCAAGCAACAGCCAGCTATGACTGGTTGCTGAAAAAGATAATATAAAATGTACAGTTTCTTATCAATATCAGTGTATCACTACACTGAATGAGGCAGTCAGTACATTCTATTGTAGTCCCTAACAGTTATTTTTTCAGAATTTTTGCAGGAGATTTGCTAACAGTGAAGAATAATTAAACTGGCAACTTGAATTGGAATTTTCTGCAAATTTTAGAAATACAGGTGAGTGAGGTAATATGAAAAGAACTCTATATGCTGGGATCTACATTATTACGGTATAACTAACCATGATTAACAAGAAGACATGTATATTTACTTTTGGAGTTGATAGTGCACCAGACTCTGATCCTAATAAATCAAATTTGAGCAAATACAATGAAACAAGATATATTACAATAGTCACAGTGGTTTCTTTTTGTAATGAAGGTATGATACACACAAGATATGCCAGGGACTGAGCATAAACTCTCTTGTTTCTTTTTTTATTGGTGAACTGGGCCTGGAATTTTAAGGTACTGGTGTGTTACATAGAATTATATATCAAATTACCATATAGACTCGCTTATAAGACAAATCCAACTTTTAATGTCGTTGTTGTTGTGGGGCTTTTATGCCATTTTCAGCACTCAATAGGCTATACATGGCAGCCAGTATTAATGGTGGAAGAAACCGGGAAATCCACGGAAAGAACCATTGACCCACGAGAAGCTACTGGCAAGCTTTCTCACATATCCACATTTGCCGAATCTTAGACTCGAACTCAGACAGAGGTGAGATGGTAGTGATCCATAACAGAAAGCGCTTTAGACCACTCGGGGCCCCTCAAATCCAACTGTAAACAACACTCACTCTGATCTGCTATAGCATAATGCATCTATGTTGTTGGTTCTGATGATTACACCTACATTATACAGTTTTCAGTTGGGTTTGACATAAAAGAAAGTATATACTGTAGAGTAGTAGTAACAACCATTTACTAGAATGCCAATCCATAGTTTTTTTTTGACAATTAAACTTTTAATGAACTCTAATCAAGATGGACATCATCCTGTATTTTCTCTTCAAGTCTATGGAGTACTGATGACACTGCTGTAAAAAGCCTGTAGAATGCAAAAGGAAAGTAGCTCTTCCATCATTATTATTATTATTATTATTATTATTATTATTATTATTATTATTACTATGTATGAACTAGAACTGTCATACATCTGGAAAATTTCGGGGGCCCTGAGTGGCCGAGTGGTCTAAAGCGCTGTTTGTTACACTGCCATCTCACCTCTGTCTGCGTGGGTTCGAGTCTAGGATTCGACGAATGTAGATATGTGAGAAAACTTGCCAGTAGCTTCTCATGGGTCGGTGGTTCTTTCCGGTGATTTCCCGGTTTCTTCCTCTACCATTAATACTGGCCGCCATGAATAGCCTATCATGTGCTGAAAAATGGTGTTAAGCCCAACAACAACAACATCTGGAAAATTCTAATGCGTAAGCATACCTTTTGGAGCAGGTGATGACCCCACACTTTCCTTCAGACTGGATCTCCTCATGCTGATTTCTGCTTCTGACATAAGTCGTAAATCTCTGCGTGAGATTTTAACAGGAGTTGCATTTAACTGACCTACTTTGGCTGATACAGGCCTAGGGCCCTGGTCAGCAGGATGCTCGGCTGATGTGCGGTTCTCTCTCATTCTAAAAGAAGATATTTAAAACCAATTCAAAGTTATATCCCAATTCATGTTATAATGGAGCGCACTATAGTGGGGTCACACTGTATTACCTTATTAGTACTTGTATGCATTACCTTTTTAGTACATGCATATATTACTTTATTAGTACTTGTATCTATTTTATTATTAGTACAGGTATGTATTTCCATATTAGTACATGTATGTATTACCTTATTAGTACAGTACCTTATTAGTACAAGTATCTATTTTCTTATTAGTGAAGACATCTAAAATTATATAGTACCATATACATATCTTTCTGTTAATCTAGGGGGGATAAGACTTAACTGAACTTCAAAGGTCTATTAAATTTTCCATTTTTTTTCTTATTTCTGTAGTACAAGTTTTGCAGTTGTCTGTCAAATACTATCAAATTACTGTTAGCACCTACCCTTGTTTAGATTGGTGAAAAACGCTTACATTATTGTGTGAAGTAATGAATTATGAACTGTGCAATATTACAGCAGAATCCTGATGTTGTTGTGTGCAGTAATGAGTTATGAACTATGCAATATTACAGCAGAGTTCTGACATTGTTGTGTGCAGTAATGAGTTATGAACTGAGCAATATTACAGCTGAGTTCTGACATTGTTGTGTGCTGTAATGAGTTATGAACTGAGCAATATTACAGCAGAGTTCTGACATTTACTGAAGGTATCTTTCAGTTCATTAAAAACTCTAACTGAATGTTTCTTGTCACAGACTGACTTTACTTTTCAAAGCTGACTTTTCATGTCACAGGCTGACTTTTCTTATCAAGGTTGTATTTTCTTGTCACAGGCTGACTTTTTCTGTCACAGACTGACTTTTCTTTTCAAAGCTGACTTTTCATGTCACAGACTGACTTTTCTTATCAGGGTTGTATTTTCTTGTCATAGGCTGACTTTTCTTGTCACAGATTGACATTTCTTTTCAGGGTTGACTTTTCCTGTCACAGACAGACTTTTCTTTTTAAAGCTGACTTTTCATGTCACAGGCTGACTTTTCCTGGCGCAGGCTGACCTAATTTATCATAGGTATGGAAAAATGGGCATTCTGCACACTAAAAACAAAAGTGCAATACTTGATTATTGTAAAAAAACTTGTTTAGCAAGCTTTTCTTTTCCAGCAGCTGACAATTTTTTTTGGATTTGTCCTAATTAATGGTAACTAACCTGGCAGACTGTGTCTCCCTGTGTGAGTTTGACTGAGAACCTCCATCATTGTCAGCCACTGAACTCTGTACAGAATTCCTCAAGTCAAAATCTGTAAGAAAGTATGTCTACAGTTAGGTTTAATTAATCTGACACAACTATGAGACAAATATTAAACCATTATCATACTTCCATTTTGATGTTGTAATACATTGTGGTAGTCAGCAACAAGTGTAATGAACAAGACTGGACTCTTAGTCACGCCTATTTACTGGAGAATTCACAACTATTTTGTATCCTAATTTCACTTGGAGAATATTGAAAATAACTTCCTTCCAAGTCATTCGCATTAAAGATGTGTATAATTTGATGGGAACAAGCAGAAATATAAGAGGGGCTTATGCAATTTCATTATGTACATTAATGATGAAACTTTACTTTATGAAGTCACAACACATGCTTTGAAGCTTCATCAATTATAAAGTTCCAGACAATTCAAATGTATTGAATTTACTATTGATGAAGAGTATTCAATCATTCAAACTGAGATAATGTACACTACTTTTTATTTCTTCTACCATGAAAAGGCAAGGTAAGATGTCATGTTCTTTAGGAGTATATTAGAGTATTTGCAATCCTATTTTTATGATGTGTAATAAACTTTTAGTTCTTAAGAGAACACATTATCCTGACCATAACATTTGTTTGTACTAATCAATACTGAATCATACAGACAGCAACATTTGTTTGTACTTATCAATACTGAATCATACAGTCAGCAACATTTGTTTGTACTTATCAACACTGAATCATACAGACAGCAACATTTGTTTGTACTAATCAATACTGAATCATACAGACAGCAACATTTGTTTGTACTTATCAACACTGAATCATACAGACAGCAACATTTGTTTGTACTTATCAATACTGAATCATACAGACAGCAACATTTGTTTGTACTTATCAATACTGAATCATACAGACAGCAACATTTGTTTGTACTAATAAATACTGAATCATACAGACAGCAACATTTGTTTGTACTAATCAATACTGAATGATACAGACAGCAACATTTGTTTGTACTTATCAATACTGAATCATACAGACAGCAACATTTGTTTGTACTTATCAATACTGAATCATACAGACAGCAACATTTGTTTGTACTAATCAATACTGAATCCTACAGACAGCAACATTTGTTGGAAATCCTACAATTATCAATCTTGAAATGAAACAAAGAAACATACCATGTAAAAAAAATCCATTTCACTAATTTGCTTGTATCTTGTCCTCACAAAAATCCTTATAAATTATTCTGGGAAGCAAATCAACTTACCCATGTGAGAATTTAAGAGAATCTTGATATTTCACTTTTTTTGACCAATTTAATTCTTTTTGTAAAATTTGTTTCAATGTTATGAATGATAATAAACTGAAAATCAAACCTTCTGTAACTATATTTCTTCTGTCTCTAATTATTTCCACCTTTAGAGCAATAAGTTATTAAGGAAAGCAAAAACAGTTTTGAAGTTATAAAAACAACTTTCAAGATTCAATGTCATTTAATTTAAAAAAATATATCATATGCTAAATACAATACATTTTTATTACATGTAAACAATTTTATTATGATACTGTATCATCATGTTGTTTTTTAATTTGATTCTTTTAACTTTTGAAAAAAAAATCAGCCATCCAATTTCTGGTAAACATCTTTAAACATTTTTAGCTTTGGGAATGTAAATAAAGTTTAGTTACATAATGTTAACCTATACACTTGAGTTTTTCTATGTGCTATTAATGTTGCTCAGTAACACAATTTTGTTATGAAAATGGTGTACAAGAGTGTCACAGGCAGAAGCAGACTCATGAAGTGCATCAAAACAAGCAACGTAATACAAGAACATTTCGACAAGAGGTTGTCTGGTTGAAAGTATGCTAAGAAGAGTATGAGGAAAACAATTCATTTTATATGCATGCTTCTGAAAAGATGAAAGTGAATGCTTAAGTGCATTAATACTGGGGAGAGTGAATGCTTAAGTGCATTAATACCAGGGAGAATGAATGCTTAAGTGCATTAATACTGGGGAGAGTGAATGCTTAAGTGCATTAATACCAGGGAGAATGAATGCTTAAGTGCATTAATACCAGGGAGAATGGTTGCTTAAGTGCATTAATACCTGGGAGAGTGAATGCTTAAGTGCATTAATACCTGGGAGAGTGAATGCTTAAGTGCATTAATACCAGGGAGAGTGAATGCTTAAGTGCATTAATACTGGGGAGAGTGAATGCTTAAGTGCATTAATAGCAGGGAGAATGAATGCTTAAGTGCATTAATACTTGGGAGAGTGAATGCTTAAGTGCATAAATACCAGGGAGAATGAATGCTTAAGTGCATTAATACCAGGGAGAGTGAATGCTTAAGTGTATTAATACCAGGGAGAGTGAATGCTTAAGTGCATTAATACCAGGGAGAGTGAACGCTTAAGTGCATTAATACCAGGGAGAGTGAATGCTTAAGTGCATGAATACCATGGAGAGTGAATGCTTAAGTGCATTAATAGCAGGGAGAGTGAATGCTTAAGTGCATTAATACCTGGGAGAGTGAATGCTTAAGTGTATTAATACCAGGGAGAGTGAATGCTTAAGTGTATTAATACCAGGGAGAGTGAATGCTTAAGTGCATTAATACCAGGGAGAGTGAATGCTTAAGTGCATTAATACCTGGGAGAGTGAATGCTTAAGTGCATTAATACCAGGGAGAATGAATGCTAAAGTGCATTAATACCAGGGAGAGTGAATGCTTAAGTGCATTAATACCAGGGAGAGTGAATGCTTAAGTGCATTAATACCAGGGAGAGTGAATGCTTAAGTGCATTAATACCAGGGAGAGTGAATGCTTAAGTGCATTAATACTAGGGAGAGTGAATGCTTAAGTGCATTAATACCAGGGAGAGTGAATGCTTAAGTGCATTAATACCAGGGAGAGTGAATGCTTAAGTGCATGAATACCATGGAGAGTGAATGCTTAAGTGTATTAATACCATGGAGAGTGAATGCTTAAGTGCAATAATACCAGGGAGAGTGAATGCTTAAGTGCATTAATACCAGGGAGAATGAATGCTTAAGTGCATTAATACCAGGGAGAATGGTTGCTTAAGTGCAATAATACCAGGGAGAATGAATGCTTAAGTGCATTAATACTAGGGAGAGTGAATGCTTAAGTGCATTAATACCAGGGAGAGTGAATGCTTAAGTGCATTAATACCAGGAAGAGTGAATGCTTAAGTGCATTAATACCTGGGAGAGTGAATGCTTAAGTGCATTAATACCAGGGAGAGTGAATGCTTAAGTGCATTAATACTAGGGAGAGTGAATGCTTAAGTGCATTAATACCAGGGAGAGTGAATGCTTAAGTGCATTAATACCAGGGAGAGTGAATGCTTAAGTGCATTAATACCAGGGAGAGTGAATGCTTAAGTGCAATAATAACTGTTGAATATAAAGAACTTGTTATTGTGCAGAAACTATTTTTCTTCTTTCAGTCACAGCCAAGGTATCTGACTGATAAAATTGGAAGGGATGTTCCTTGCCACAAGTGTAAGCAATTCACAAGTTTGGAACTTTTGATGGTTAGCAATATGAGTTATTATTCAGCAGAAATGAAATTGGCAACAGACACAGCTGAACAAGCAATGTTATAAAATAATATGCCTTACCTTATCGTTAGCATATATATAAAAACAAGAAAAAAATTCTAGGAAATGCCTCTTGCTTATTACTGGAGGTGAGTGAGTATAGTTTTACAGAACCTTGGTGACAATGTTGATAGTAAGTGAATTAATGTACACTGGTAAAGGAAGGCAGTAATAATGATGATGATACCCTGATTAGGTTTCATCAACATAAAGCTCTTTAATTATCCAACATCCAGCAGCCATAACTCCATTAAAATTATAACAATGAAAGCTTATAATCAAATTTAGCTAAATAATATCAGTTTAAAGTGGTGCATAAAATTGTCCTGAAATAATTATGGGAAACAAAACTGCGTGGGTCCAGCACTCCATGGATACAACTCTGCTAAATGATGACGAATATCTAAGCAGCTGAAAATCAAACTAGGTCAAAGTGCCTTCAACTTAAAAGTTGCATACCAGGGGATTTATTCTGCGGAAAGGAACACTGGTGACAATATGGGACCATAAATAAGCTAAAAAATGAATACATATATGCATATCATGGACACTGACAATCAATCTCAGCAAGTCTCTTTAATATCAAATTGCCTACTAAATTTATTAAAAATCCAACAGGCTTCAAAAAAGTTGGTGGGTCTGTCAATCATGAGCTGTAAATATATTAAATAAAATAAAACAAAAAAGCTGACAACTGAGCTCTAGAATTTCGTCAGTATCAATGTGTGTGTGTGTACAATTGAAATTATATATCTGTATAGGAGTTTGTTTCATTTTTTTCATAGATATTCTGACAGCTTCTTACTGGAGTGATAGTGTTACAAAGGTCTGATGGGCCCCGAGTGGCCGAGTGGTCTAAAGTGCTCTCCATTATGGATCACTGTCATCTAACCTCTGTGTAGATTTGAGTCTAGGATTCGGCAAATGTGGATATGTGAGAAAGCTTGCCAGTAGCTTCTCGTGGGTCGGTGGTTCTTTCCGGTGATTTCCCAGTTTTTCCTCTATCATTATACTGGCCACCATGTATAGCCTATAGTGTGTTGAAAAATGGTGTTAAGCAACAACAAAGGTCTGTGGTTAGCCTATTCTTTATAGCAGGATGAATTATAATTTGAGAAGTGAAAATCCCCTTTCACAATAAGTAATTTTGTAAAGGCATAATTGTTGCACAAATGTTAAGTATAAATAGATTCAAAAACTTGTTTTTAGGATATATATCCAAAACAAATTCATTTTTCCACAATTTAAACATATTGTTTCTTGGATATTTCTGTTAATATAATAAGTGACAACACATGTTGGTTATTTCTGTATCACTGCTCTCTGTGCCATGATCAGTTATCAGCAAACCATCCAATATTTCATCATCTCTAGTTTCATCCTTAACAGATGCTCCTTCCATCTCAGACTTTCCTTAAGAAATCAGCTATCTTGTGTTTCAAGACGACACACTACTGTTGTGCTAGATATTTCCCAAATTGCTGATCAATAGATCAATTTACTACACTGCTCCATGAAACAATTCAATCAGAATACCTCTATAGTTTCTGTAATACTCTAACAGATCTCCATCACAAAGGTGCTTGTATTCAAACAATGTTCTCTATAGATATAGGATTAACTGAGATCAGGGTAAAAGACAAAAAAAGACAATCTGATCAACCTAATTAAGAAACAAAAAATTTAAAATTCATGTGGGAAACACAAATATCAGGCATGATCTTTCCCATATGTTGCATGACTTAAGATCATTTCTGCAGGAAACCTGCTATCCCATGGCCTGACAGAATCTCTGTCAAAGGTGTCAACATTTCAAATTCAAAAGCGAGGCAGTTTTTATCATCTGGGTATAGTGTCAAAGCAACCTATTTCTTGGATGGTGAGGAAAGGAGTCACTATGATTGCAACACAAATTTGAAAATGTGACAAATATAATTTGATATTTGTATATATTTGCCTGTAAATTAAAGCTATCTTTGATGAAGAAATTTGCCTCTGAAAAGAGGTATCAGTTACATCCCTTTTCAGTAGGTCATGGGTCATTCAATATCTGAAATTTGTCTGTAAAGTCAGGCAAAGTCTCAGTGTATGGGTAATAAAGAATAACCACAGCCTCCTTTGGATTTCCTATTCATCCAATGCTCCCCACATAAGCTGAATGTCGGTTGGTTGCATGAGTTGAGCATCCAGATATTATTGTTAAAGCAAGAACAGTGGTACAAAAAACTGCAAGTAAGAAGTGAAATTATTGTTTTATCACAGTGCACAAAACAAACAAAGATCAGTGATTTTTTAAAGTCAGTAATGATTTAATTTATAGGATGGTTTAAAGTGAGCAGGATACAGTAATCTTTTGAGGAATGTAAATTTGGAAGAAAACAAACATATATGGATATGTTATGATTTTGTTGAACAGTGCATGTAAAGCAAGATCAATAATGTAATAATAATAATAATAATAATAACAACAAAAACAACCACAATAATAACAATAATAACGATATTGATGCAGTGCATTTGTTCAAAAAAAATTTTGAAAAGTAAACCCATTTACATAGGTTACATGTGTACAATGGTCAGCTTTGCCTGTTCCCAAGGGTAGCAGATGTCAAGAGATTTGACTGTATTTATATGGTATGTTTAAAGCTTGATGGTACATCAGTACAATCCTGGCTATTTAAAGTTAAGTAAGTTTATGTATCTCCAACAAAAAACAATTATAAAGCTCAAAAGGGTACATTCCTTAAAATAAAAAGTCCAATTTCCATTATTTTAAAAAAGTCCATATCCTTTTTATGTGGAACATCATTACAGGACACAACTAAGGGCAAAAAGGACATCTCCATTAGACATGTCTTAGGACATGCAGTATTGTACATTAAACCTTTCTAGATCCCAAAAAGGATGTCTCCATTAGACATATCTTAGGACATGGAGCTTGGTACATTGGTTGGGTCTTTCTAGATCCAAAAAGGATGTCTCAATTAGACATGTCTTACAACATGCAGTATGGTACATTGGGCCTTTCTAGTTCCCCGAGTTTGAAGGGGAAAACAGATAAAAACTCTATCAACAATTAAAAAAAAAAACGGGCATGCAAAAATATTAATATTATTGAAATTGATGAATTGTGAATAGAAAAGCAAAAATATATGGACCACTGGTCTTATGTGCATTTAACACATTAAAAAATATTGAAACTGATGAATTGTGAATTGAAAAAGGAACCACTAGTCTAAATATATGTACTAGATTTAGTATGCAGTTTGATATTGATGAGACTTTGGCAGAGTTTCACTGATGATGATGGCTGTAGTGGTGAAGATGATAATGGTGGTGGTGGAGGTGATGATGATGATGACTACACAAGGTTCATAATGAGATAACACTGTCTTATAATGTCCAAAGCAAACATATTTTCATAGGTAGAAATCTACTTGTACCACACTAAGGAGAATGGTCCTGACCTTCATATCATAGAATATGAAATTTAATTTGAACTTGAGACTTTTGCTTGAGCAATCATAAAGGACTTTATTTTTGTGACATCATTTTAAACTGGGAAACTTTAATGCCTTATGATCTCCATACAAGTTCTCTATAAAGAGTTGCAATAGAAAAAAGAAAACCAATGGTGCAAGAATAAAAAGTGTCAATGACTTATTTCCCTATATAAAAGAAAAACAAACTAAACAAGAAAATATTTAGCCTGGATAACATTGGCTTAAATACTAAACTTACTAACAATGCCTCCTTAGAAATAGAGTCCAGTTAAACTGTACAGACCTAGATCCGCCATCACACAATGCATCCCCAGATCTGGGTCTATGAAGATTGTTTGGATAAATCAGTAGAACATACAAAATGAATCCTGATCTGTTGGCATATTTTGAGACAATAGATCAAGGCCTATGCTGTTTGCAGTTAGAACATACAAAATGAATCCTGATCTGTTGGCATATTTTGAGACAATAGATCAAGGCCTATGCTGTTTGCAGTTTGACTCAAATCATAAGCAAGTATATACGATAATAGTGACTGGTCAGAATCTAGTATGAACAAATGTAACATGATAATGATCCCCATGGAAGTCTGCTAAATCTGGCTAATGCATCAACATAGACTAGATGTGGGTCATACCATAAACTCACTTGTCCACACAGCAATATTAGTAACCAAATAAAATTAACTTGTCCACACAGCAAGATTAGTAACCAAATAAAGCTCACTTGTCCACTGAGCAAGATTAGTAACCAAATAAAATCATCTAAATATATGTGACACAATGACACAAAGACGACTTTTACGGTTAAAGAAACATCATGTAACTATACACATCCTAGTACTTACCCTGTGCAGATATTGTACCATTGGCAATTAGTTCTCTTAATTTTTTCTTTAGTTCTCGGCTTGTCACCTTATAATAATAGAGATCTTTCTGTAGTTTCTCTATCCTGGAAAGAAAGAATATTTCTGTTAATGAATTTACCTTCAATGAAAACCATGAGAGTCAAGAGTTCAATTGAACATTATTACTTTCATTTCTATACATGTGTGATGCAGTTTGTGTGCCTGTTTAAAAATCCATGTGTAATATAGTGTGCCTATGTGAGAAAGCCATGTGTGATACTGTTTTCCTATGTGAGAAAGCCAAGTGTGATACACTGAGGATATCAAAACATTTTGATATGAGAAGGAAATGTTTCATTAGTGAAGTGGGAAACACTGTAATGCCATGAGTGGTGAAGCCACAAGAGATAAAGCAAAATGTTTCCAATTCACATATGCTTATAAATGCTAATAAAATCTATACATTTTCTTTTATATTTTTTAAGGCAACACCAACAACTTGCATGCAGTCTTTCTCCATTCTTAGTTAGTGTGAATTACAGTTGCAATAAAATGTTCTATAGATAACAATAAGTTTTGGACAGTAACCAATTAACAAATCTATCTTGTACAAATAATGCTTCAAATTGTGTACTTTGTCAAATTATTGACTTTTTCGACAAAAAATAGAGATTTTTATAATTTTGTGAACACATTTCTTGCAGAGAATAATATGTAAACTTTGTTGGGGTAGGGGTACTGTAAACAGATTTTAGAGTGTAACACCTTTGAAGGAAAGATTTTAATAAATGTGAGTTTACTTTTATGGATTTTGTTTCTTTATTTTGTTCATGTTTGCATTTAAATGTGAAGTCTTAGCCTTGGAAAATTGCAGACTAGTTCAGCAAAAAATACTGCACCCAAATTTTAATTATTCCTTAATTTCAGTTTGCCATGAATGCTTCTCAATGTCTGATTTCTCCACAGTTTTCAAACATGATTATGATTGTGTTGCAATTTTAAAATGACACTTAAACAATTACTATATTTAACCATGAGTTTGCTGTTGGGTGTAAAAGGCACAATGTATTGGTTACAGAATATCTATTAGCAATATTGATTGTAAGTTCAGTCACTAATCATTTGCTGGATTCATTTGGAAAACTAATTAAATAAAGTTAATACTTGATGCATACCGTTTATTCTTTGTTCATTTTTAGGCATTTTATTATGGCGTCTCCTTATTGATTAAACAAATGTATACTAGGGTGTCTGCAGTCTTGACACATCTTAAGTTCTGTTCATTCTGAGAGAGAGAAGAAGATGAAGAAGAAGAAGAAAACTGAAATAGGCCTAAAAACTGATATAGGCCTAAATATGGAAATCCTGATTCAAATAACATACTTAACAGAAGATATATCTTACAAATGGGAAAAATGTAGTTCCAAGAGTGATATACCCATTGTGGCAATAAAAATGATATTACCACTGTGGTAACATCATTTTTCTCCCACTGATAAATTTAAATATGTCAATATGAAATATGTAATAAAGTTTGCTATGTGGGATACAGTGTGCCAATGTCAAAACAGCGATGTGCAATACAGTATGCCTATGTGTGAAAGTTATGTGGAATACAGTAGTCTGCCTGAGTGAAAATGCCATGTGGACACAGTTTGCCTCTGTGAGAAAGCTATATGGGGTAGTCTGCTATGATACAGTTTGCCCATATGAAATAGCCATATCGGATAAGTTTGTCTATATAAGAAAACCATGTAGGATAGAGTCTGTATATGTGAGACAGCCATGTGGGATACATTTTGCCTATGTAAGAAAGTTATGTGGAGATAGTCTGCCTATGTGAGAAAGCCATGTGCATACCTGCCAACCTCACAGACAGTGATGGTCATTTTTTTAGACTCAGAAAGTATGTTCTGATGAAGGTGAGATTGTACATATTCACACACAAGAGTGGAAATTCAAATTTGAATAAAAGAAAATAAAATATCTTTTCTTTGAAGAATTTAATACATTTTCAATTGAAAATTGTTGGTATAGTTTTCTGAACCAGGATTTTTGTTTTATTTTACCTTAAGACAATGGATTTTTCCAACTAATATATATTATCACATCATGAAAATATGAACACTCACATAATCACAACCACACTGACATTAAATAAATGTTTAAAAAAATGCCAAGTTTCCATCCTTAAAATCCACTGAACAGTGGAAGATTGTCTTAGATGCAGTATTTACTGCTCTCAAAAGTTCAATGAGGGGCTTGATTTGAAGGTGTCGCAAGTGTCTCCCTGTTGAACCTCATTTTTATTTTTTAAAAGTAACTATTTTTACCTTCCATCATTTATTAAGTTATCTCCACCAGACATGCGTGAGTTATTCTCCATCAGTTGATGCATAAGGAGTTGTATTTTCTGCTCATACTCCTTCTGTTGTGTGGTCAATCTGCGGTCCATCTCCACTACTGACCGCTGCAAAGAGGTCTCCAATTCCTGGATCAACCTTTCCTGCTCATCAATCTTCACCTGGAAAGATAATATTAAGCTTCATGTTTTCTTCTTGTAACTCCTTGATAGACCAATAGTCCAATAGTTTCAAGCTATTTCAAAGACCAATTCAAGTACAATGGTTTTAACCCATTTGAAAGACCAATTCAACTCCAATGGTTTAAAACCATTTGAAAGACCAATTCAAGTCCATTGGTTTGAACGCATTTGATAGACCAATTCAAGTACAAATGTTTTAACCCATTTGACAGACCAATTCAAGTACAATGGTTTGAACACATTTGATAGACCAATTCAAGTACAATGGGTTTTAACCCATGTGATAGACCATTTCAATTCTAATGGTTTGAACCTATTTAATAGACCAATTCAAGTACAATGTTTTGAACCATTTGAAAGACCAATTCAAGAACAATGGTTTTAAATTAATTTGACAGACTAATTCAAGTACAATGGTTTGAACGCATTTGATAGACCAATTCAAGTACAATGCTTTGAACCATTTGAAAGACCAATTCAAGAACAATGGTTTTAAATTAATTTGACAGACTAATTCAAGTACAATGGTTTGAACGCATTTGATAGACCAATTCAAGTACAATGCTTTGAACCATTTGAGAGACCAATTCAAATACAAATGCTTTGAACACATTTGATAGACCAATTCAAGTACAATGGTTTTAACCCACATGATAGACCATTTCAATTCCAATGGTTTGAACCTATTTAATAGACCAATTCAAGTACAATGCTTTGAACTATTTGAAAGACCAATTCAAGAACAATGGTTTTAAACAATTTGACAGACTAATTAAAGTACAATGTTTTGAATGCATTTGAGAGACCAATTCAAGTACAATGGTTTAAACCCATTTGATAGACCAATTCAAGTACAAATGTTTTAACCCATTAGACAGAACAACTCAATTACAATGGTTTGAACCATTTGAGACCAATTCAATTACAATGGTTTGAACACATTTGATAGACCAATTCAAGTATAATGGTTTAAACCCATTTGATAGACCAATTCAAGTACAAATGTTTTAACCCATTTGACATACCAATTCAAGTACAATGTTTTGAACACATTTGATAGACCAATTCAAGTGCAATGGGTTTTAACCCACGTGATAGACCATTTCAATTCAAGCACAATAGTTTTAATCCATTCTTCATTGATCAATTCACGTACAATGGTGTGAACCCATCTTTACAGACCAATTCAAATACAATGGTTTGAACCCATTTGATAGACCAATTCAAGTACAAAGATTTGAACCCATATGATAGACCAATTCAAGATCAATGGTTTGAAAGACCAATTCAAGTACAATAGTTTCAACCCATTCTTCATTGATCAATTCAACTACAATGATCTGAACTGATCTGACAGACCAATTCAAATACAATCGTTTGAACTCATTTGACAGATCATTCAAGTACAGTGGTTTTAACCCATTTGATAGACCTATTCAAGTACAATGGTTTTATCCCATCTGATAGACCAATTCAATTACAACGGTTTGAAAGACCAATTCAAGTACAATAGTTTCAACCCATTCTTCATTGATCAATTCAACTACAATGATCTGAACTGATCTGACAGACCAATTCAAATACAGTGGTTTTAACCCATTTGATAGACCTATTCAAATACAATGGAGTTAACCCATTTGATAGACCAATTCAAGTACAATGGTTTGAACCCATTTGAAAGATGAATTCAAGTAAAACAGTTTGAAAGACCAATTCAAGTACAATGGTTTGAAAGACCAATTTGAGTACAATGGTTTGAACCTATCTGATACATCAATTCAAGTGCAATGGTTTGAACCTATCTGATACACCAATTCATTACATAGCAAAATCTATTTAAACTGTATATCTGATTAAAATTTTACTTTCCCCAAATTAAAATTCAATGCTAGGAGAATGTCTCAAATTACATCTATGCTAAGTTTTGAATCCATCTGTTAGCTTTTTTTGTTTCACAAACATTTAATAGATCACTGTATCTTGCCTGCTCTGCCATGGCAAAATATACAAATCTTGCAAAGTTGTTAGAGCCAGAAAAGTATGTTACTGTGATCTATTTTTGCCAGTGGTGAGAAGTACCCATCAAGAACATATCCATCAAGCTTCATAACTTACAAACAACAGTATCATGAAAAATGAGCTAAATTCAAAATCTTTAAATTAATGCAACATAAAAAGGTCACAGCAACTTCCTTTTGCCTGTAATGAGCAGTAGCATCCATAAGGAATAAACCCATTAAGTTTGATGACAAAACTTACAAATGTGTCAGAGATATTTAACTAAAACTTTATATTGACATCTATCTACTCCAACAACATTGATGACAATGCGTTGCTCATGCCAGGGGAGACAACTAGTAAATATAACATCTTGATGTCTGATTCAGTAAATATGTCATTCTGATGTCTCATAAAAGAACAGGAAAATCTATGACAGGATAAAAGATGAAATATCCATCTGTACAGCATAGAGCTGCACTTTTTTATCATGTCATAAACATAATCTTAACTCCATTCCTATCTCACTTCTATGGAATTAATGAGAAACAACTGACAATGAAACACTGATATTCCTCTTTCAAAGTTCTATTTAAAATCTCCAGTACATATTATATACCAGTAGTCTATTTTCTGCCTACTGACCATAAAATGTTAATGTCTGTTACAAAAATGAAACAAGGTTAATTCAAAAGTATAAACTGTTATGTGCATATGAGAAATTTTATTTTGCAATGGAGGGGGAGGAGGAGGAGGAGGAGAAGGGAAGGATTGCTTTTTTATCATTAATATAACATGGATCATTTACAACTGGTTATTCATCAAGAGCAATTCCCTAACTCAAACGATGGTAACCATGCAGTTTAAAAAGGTGAGCTGGATTGATGGCTAACACTAAAACTCTATGCACATTATGACAAACTGATCCAAGGAAAAACAATTTCTTGAGTAATATATTTCTTTGGTAATACTTAACTGATCATAATACATCAGGAGTACACCAATTACTGCACAAATTCAACCCTCCCAGCTGAACAAGATCTTAACCTTTCATCTGGGAATTTGAATGGTGTGTTAGATATGGACCTGGATAAAATTGCAATAAACAGGACACTTACTACAATGTTAATTTGTTTGACCTTGACCTTGAGGCAGGTGGTATGTCTGTGAATATGCAAAACACTGTCAAGTCAAGTATATAAAATGTTATATTTTCATTAAAATTCCTTCGTTGGTAAAAAAAAGTTATACCCACACATGGATAGAGGTCACAGATTTATATTTTTCCTTGCTACGATCATGACCTTGAATCAGTGAGCCTGGCTATGGTATGTTACCACTGTTGAAGCACGAGATATAATTCAAATTAAGAAAATCAAATACTTTTTTTCAAGCATTAAATACACTCCCAAACAAAATAATAGCTGCTACATAGGCAGTGTCATGTATCAGCACACACACATGTGTACATGTTCTTATAATCACACACATGAAACAAAAACATTACATAAAGTTTCTGTCTTTAAAATCCATTGGACCTTGGTTTACAGTATTAATTCGGTTTGATGACTGCTGCTCTCAGTTGTTCTTTGGCATGTTGGAAGGTAATGCAATTTAAATTTCCAGTCATTTTCCATAGGCTTATATAAGTAGTTATTGTTCAATTAAGTAAGCTGTATAACAGTGCTTGTTTAGCTCTGATCATTTTTATGTTTTAATCACCTAAATAACAGTTTGGGAGCCATGATGGCTCAAGTTTGTAGAGAGTCAGATTTGCAGGTTTGATACCTGCCCAGGCCAGCAGATCAGCTGCCTTGCTATGTCCTCGGCAATGGCACTTAGCTTCAATTCTCTCAACATAACACAACAGATGTGTTAAAAGTGATCATTAAAATGAAACAAAAACAAACTGTAAAAACTCCCCAGCAGCGATAATTTTTCATCAGTATGAATGTTTACATAAAAGATATAGGTTAAGGATAAATATTATGGTGTCAAGAAAGGTCTCTATCTTTTCATAACATTACTGAAACTTGTGCCTTTATAAAAATGATGTCTCAAGGGAGTGGATTAAAAAGTCTGTTTTCATGTGACATACCCTGTTCTGGCAAGTATGATAATGTACATGCTAAAGAATGTCATCTCTGATCAGTATCTCACAGCATGGATGATGTCAGCTGAGCAGCAGTTGAGCCTGAATGCTACAATAGTGGCCTCACAAGCCAATTATGCATAAGAAATTCATCTAGTCTTATGTTTCTTGCAGGCTGAGTTGATAACCAAGTATATCGAAGAGCCTGAGAAGGAATATTGTCCTTTCATTTTCTAACTGGTAAAAAAATGTGAGATCTTCCTCTTCTAATAACCTCAGTTCATTTCAGATACCACTATAAAATCCTGCTCACTTTTTATAACACTTCAAAACCTTGAAAGGGTCCTACAACTAAATGCCTCAGTTAACTTTAGGTACCACTTTAAAACCCTGTAGGGTCCTGTATCTGACTGACTTGGTTCCCTTCAGGTACTACATAAAATTCCTGCTAAAATCCTGTTTATGACAGCTCTATTCAGGTACCACATCAAAGCCCTACTAGGGTTTTACAGAAGGTCATAACTGGTCTAAAGAAAACCGTGCTTTTAAGTCAAAGGACTGAATTTCCCATGAGATGAAGCCAGTTCTTGGCAGTGAAAGAAGTGCCTTTCATGAGAGAAATCAAACTATCATGACATACAGTTTGGGCTGTCAAGAAGGTGTGCATCTCACTGATTCTGTCACCTGCAGTGACAGTGACTAGGATGCAGGTTTAGTATGAAAAGTGATTCATGGAGTCACAGGACAGTAGTTCAAATGGTGCCTTATTTAGCCATGTCTGAATTCACAGAGGGTTCCATTCTGGACAAAGGGCTAAGAATTCTGATTGAGTCAAATACAAAAAAAGCAAAATTCTGTAAGAGACCTATGATGCTTCCGATGGCAGTTCTGGGGTGATTGAGGGCATTTAACTGTGTGAGAAGCCTGTGAAAGCTAAGATTGCCAGATCTTTTTGGACATCTCTATGATAAAGATGGTGTAATGGCAATACTAATGACTGCCACATCCTTACATCGGTATTAATTTGTGCTCTCATTGCTCAGGTTCATTCTTTGGTAGATACGATGAATCATCTTTCCTTGGACCATTTATGAGACCTCATGTGCTGAACAGGCACAAGCAGAAGTAATAATTGGTGATTGATGGGATTTGGTGTCAATCTCTCTACACATGGGAAGACCACTCTCATCTGACTTCTCTCAACACGCAGGTGGCTTTATAGCACCTTTGTTACTAAAACAAGTCAAAGTGTTGGTGAATATCTGATTTAGCTTGGGGGAGGGTTTGGATATGTAATGTGGTGATGTACTTCTAAAGTATTACAATTGCAGAACATAACTAAAAAAGAAACAGTTATTCCAAACAGTATTTATCCCATTTATTTGGATGAGTTACATGCATTGATTTCAAATAATTTTTAAAATATTTCCAATTTCAAAACCTAAAAGGTTCAAATAAAGTCTTGAAAAATACTTTACATAATAGCCTAAATTATAGCATGAAAATTCAAACTCTGCAGAACATTGCATTTAATTTTACAGTAAAGTATCACCAAACTGATAAAACTTACCTCCATGGTACTGAATTTTAGACTGGTCTTGCGTTCATTCTCTCTCAGACTGACAACTTTCTCAAAATATTTAGCAAGCAGACTCTTTGTCTCTTGGGAAGTCAGGGCATTAAGTCGGTTCAACAGATTGTCCTCGCTCTGAAATAGATTGATCTGAGTTAACAGCGGTATATGAATGAAAAGCTTTGATGCATGATAAAAAAGATTCTTAACACAAATATTTTAACAAAAATCTTAACAGTTTATGGTATAACACCTTTAAGTGATACCTGCATCTCATTATCTGCTAATGACGATGTGTTTTTAAGAGCATACATCTTGAGTAACACTAATGCAAATCCGAATTACAAATTTATAATAATACACTTCTTGTTTTAATTTTTTATTCTAAAAATAATTTCAAAATAATTTCATAATTATTTACTCTGACAAGAAAGAGTTATTCCATTTTATACTACAACTGAAATTTTGTGTGAAAAACAAAGAACAGGTCTAGGTTTAATGTAAATACTTTGATTCTATATTGGTTTGACCTGCTAGTCTGATAAGAAGCAGACAAGCAATCTCAATGGTCTTCAGACAACTTTGCAACTGATGATAAAAGAAACAGGAATGAGAATAAAATCCTCAGACAAAACACTTTAACTGAAATGAGACTCATCTTTGATCTTTACTAAATGGAAGTTAGGGGTGAACTTCTGATTTTCATTATTTACGCTAATGTTTCAAAGTGAAAGTTTACTGGTTAGAGATCAATTCTCGCTGTGTACCACTTGTCGCCATATTAATAATAACTCGCGATTGCATGCAAAGTTTTGATTCCTGTTTAAAAAATAAAAAGAGTGATTATAACTGACAAGTCTGATTGAAAATAAGCATCAGATAATTATTATTTTGTTGTTGTTGTTGTTGGGCTTACCGCCATTTTTCAGCACATGATAGGCTATTCATGGCGGCCAGTATTAATGGTGGAGGAAGAAACCGGGAAAACACCGGAAAGAACCACCAACCCACGAGAAGCTACTGGCAAGCTTCCTCACATATCTACATTCGCAGAATCCTAGACTCGAACCCAAGCAGACAGAGGTGAGATGGCAGTGATCCGTAACGGACAGCGCTTTAGGCCCCGATAATTATTATTAACAGAGTTATTATTATTATGGCGACAACTGGTATGCGGCGAGAATTATAACCAGTACAGCTTATTAGACAACATGGGTGACAATGGTGATATTGTGATGGAGTTAAGGAACATCTGTAAAGAAAGATAATGTAGTACACTGATAACAGAATCCAGGTAAGCTGATAAATACAAAGCTAAATACAAAATTTTGGTTCATCATTGACAAATCATAGCTCCAGTAATTGATAATAAAAAAAAGCTGATAATCAAATTTAACTTGAGTTCACAACTCTAATAGATGATGAGATCAAATGTTGAAAAATCAAATTAAATAAAGGTGTCATCAACATAAAGTTGCATACTGTGTAGAGTAAGAGTAAGAAAATCAGGGGCTGGTAACTCTGCCAAAAAATTAAGAAGGATGCAGAACATGTGTCTAAGCAACAATTA
The DNA here is from genome assembly GCA_016746295.1 of Potamilus streckersoni. NCBI lineage: Eukaryota > Metazoa > Mollusca > Bivalvia > Unionida > Unionidae > Potamilus > Potamilus streckersoni. Next base: position 2,725,544 of record JAEAOA010000695.1, on the reverse strand, counting down.
AGCAACAATGTTAAAGCAAGAGATACAAGTTTCATTAAAATATCCATAAAACTCCTCCATACTCATTAATATCAACTAAATTTGCTTAACATTGATAAAGCAAGTAAGTTCAGAAATGAAAATTGGTGGGTTTAATAATCAGCTTGAAATTCTGCCTACTGTTTGAGAATATTGCTAATGAACTAAGACAATCTTATCAATATCAAATCTGGCTTAAGTTCGATAATAATCAAGTAATTACTGTGCAGAAGAAAGTGGGTGGATTTTTCTGGACAATAATTTTGCTAAATAATGACAAAGAAGGTAATGTACTGATAAACTAAATCTGTAACTTTCAAGTTCTGAAACTCTCAATCCTGTTGTGATTGGCAATATAATACTGCATCAAGCACACTGAATATTCAACATGGAATTTGCAAATTAATATCTCATGATCCTAAAAAACAGTTGAATAATTGTATATAACATTTGAATAATAGCATATAGCTAATACTAACCTGTGATAATGTATGCGAGTGCCGAACTTCAAGTTGTCGACTCCGAATGATATCTGTCTTGTATTCTATGGCAGCATCTAGGGCATCAATAGCCTCATCTAGCTCTATCAGTCTGGGTGGGGAAATAAAGGACTGACTTTATTAATAAAACCCTAAGGACTTGATAACACTCATATAGTTTACATAACATTTGACCATTTCACTAAGCAGACTTTAGTTGTATTGTATATATATACACTATATTTATCTCATAAAATTTATATTCTGTTGATTTTACCTTTTTTATTATTATATCCTGACAAAAGTAATTTTGATACATAGTCTAGTAATAACAAGCTCAGCCATTCCTATGCAATACATAGTCTAGTAATAACAAGCTCAGCCATTCATATGCAATACATAGTCTAGTAATAACAAGTTCAGCCATTCATATGCAATACACAGTCCAGTAATAACAAGCTCAGCCATTCCTATGCAATACACAGTCTAGTAATAACAAGCTCAGCCATTCCTATGCAATACACAGTCTAGTAATAACAAGCTCAGCCATTCATATGTAAGATCATCTTCATTAATAAGATCATAATGATATAAGCAATCATTCCAAGTTTGATCAAAATCAGATCAGAAATAGAGCTTCTGGAGTGGTAACAAGCTTAGGTTAATTTTTTTTTTCCTTACTGAACTTGTACAAGATCTTGATATTTGTCTTTGTTGCTTTTCATGGCACTTTGAAAACATTATTGTCTATATCAAGCAGAGGCAGCTGACGTGGTTTGGCCTGAACAGTGCCAAACCCTTGACCATTATCGTATGAATCTCATACTCAACCAAATGACCAAGCATTGTTCTGCTCTTAAGGATAGCATACATTCAAAGTTTGATCAAAACTGGATCAGAAATAAGGCCTCCAGAGTGGTAACATGCCCTGCCAATCAGATTCAAGATCACTTCATTAATATGAGTGGATACCACTTATTATCCAACCCAGCCATAAACTTGCTGATATAAGCCCAAATTTAAAACTTTGCTCAAAATTGGATCAGAAATGCCAATTGTATCAAGATCTGCTTGATGACCCTCACTCATTACTGAATTCATCAGAAATCTTAATTATATAAGTATATATTCCTTGTTTGATCGAAGTATGGCATTCTGAGTGGTAACAAGCTCAGCCAGTAAAGTGTAAGATTGCCTCATTAATATGTATGAATCTCACTCTTTTTAAACTAATCCTAGATTTTGATCTCATTAACCCACATTCTAAGTTTGATTGAAACTGATCTGAAATATGGACCCTAGAGTAGTAACAAGCAATTGTTGATGGATGGATGCTTTAATTATGTTGCTTTAATTATGATGTACACTGTCACAACAACCACAGGGCTATGGAGTGTTATTTACACATGCACCATTAAACATGCTTAGAGCTTTGGTTATTCCAGTTGAAGCCAGACTGAGGGCAAGAATCAACAGAAGAGATAAAATCAATAAGGCTGCCAGTAGAGAAATGAGGCGTTCTTTAGGGAAATGAAAATCTGTCAATGTGCTATTGAAGCCGTTGTCCATACCGAAGATGTTATAAGGACAAGGGATCATATGCATTACTTTTTGTTTGAACTCACCAATAAAGATAATTGTGGGGTATATTGTAGAATAGATCTGCAATAAATTGTTAATTATATCCAAGTCAAAACAGAACAAGCACTTAAAAGATAGTATAGGTATATATACAAATTGATTTAATGAAGTCCGTGACTTTCATATTTATGAAAGAAAATGACAAGGTTTTTATATTTTATGTTGTTTAACAATAATGAAACAATAAGACTAGTTGATTAACGGTCTGTGGTCTTCACTTTAGCATGTATTGAGATGGAATTTTTGTTGGATAAAAAAAAAAACATCAAAGGGCTTCCAAACTCATTTAAAAATAATATGGTGTTTTGTTACGGTGACATACTTAATAGGGAGAATTAATTAATGATAATATTTAAAGGTATGGTCTGTGAAGTCCTTTGTCTTTGTGTCAATAAATACCAGTAGGTATTGTAATGACAATAAAAGAGCTTATGCACATGTGTGCCCACAGGATTTTTTGCAAAGGGGGGGGGCAGTCAGTCACAGCAAGGAGAGTTAGTATAGCAAGCAGTCTGAAACTAAACTAACATTTACCAAGAGTTTTGAACAGAATCTTGTGACATATTTTCAGCTTCATTTGCCTGATTAAACTTGTCAGAATTTAAAAATGTATTTGCAGTATGATTTCTAGGTGGGTCACATGACCCCTATGACCAATGCTACAGGCACCCATGCTTATGCATCTATCATTGTATTTTCTCACCACAATTAACAATTATTAATTTTTGTAAAAACATAATGGCAATATGCTATTTTTTGTTCTTTTTTTCAAATGTAAATCTTCTGAGTAGAAATTTTATGTCTGATAATTTCATGGAATTTTTCAAAAAATACAAAGTGATATGTATGAAAAATTATTTTGAAAACTGAATTTTGTATGAAAAATTAAAGGGTACGAAAAAATACATAAAATATGGCACTATAAAAGGCATTAAACCCTATAACAACAACAACCTCCAGTTCAGTGTCAGAACTGCAGTTCCAAATGCCATGGAGGTCAGTGGCTCCATGCTAAATCTCAACATATCATTCTTTATTATCTTGTGGATGCAGACATCAGCTGTTTTTCTGTGGGCAATTGTCCAATTCACATGGCATGATGTGCAATAAATGAGGTTATTGCATTTAATTCCTTTTCTCCTCCCAAATATGGCCAAATATCTACATATTTTTACTTATACTTCTACATATCTACATATTCTTGCTTATACTTCTACATATCTACATATTCTTGCTTATACTTCTACATAGCTACATATTCTTGCTTATACTTCTACATATTCTTGCTTATACTTCTACATATCTACATATTCTTGCTTATACTTCTACATATTCTTGCTTATACTTCTACATATCTACATATTCTTGCTTATACTTCTACATATCTACATATTCTTGCCTATACTTCTACATATTCTTGCTTATACTTCTACATATCTACATATTCTTGCTTATACTTCTACATATTCTTGCTTATACTTCTACATAGCTGCATATTCTTGCTTATACTTCTACATAGCTATTCTTGCTTATACTTCTATTAGCTACATATTCTTGCTTATACTTCTACATATCTACATATACTTGCTTATACTTCTACATATTCTTGCTTATACTTCTACACAGCTACATATTCTTGCTTATACTTCTACATATCTACATATTCTTGCTTATACTTCTACATAGCTGCATATTCTTGCTTATACTTCTACATATCTACATATTCTTGCTTTTACTTCTACATATCTACATATACTTGCTTATACTTCTACACATTCTTGCTTATACTTCTACATATCTACATATTCTTGCTTATACTTCTACATATCTACATATTTTTGCTTATACTTCTACATATCTACATATTCTTGCTTATACTTCTACATATCTACATATTCTTGCTTATACTTCTACATATCTACATATACTTGCTTATACTTCTACATATCTACATCTTCTTGCTTATACTTCTACATAGCTACATATTCTTGCTTATACTTCTACATAGTTGCATATTCTTGCTTATACTTCTACATATCTACATATTCTTGCTTATACTTCTACATATTTTTGCTTATACTTCTACATAGCTACATATTCTTGCTTATATTTCTACATATCTACATATTCTTGCTTATACTTCTACATAGTTCCATATTCTTGCTTATACTTCTACATAGCTACATATTCTTGCTTATACTTCTACATATCTACATATTCTTGCTTATACTTCTACATAGTTCCATATTCTTGCTTATATTTATACATATCTACATATTCTTGCTTATACTTCTACATAGCTATATATTCTTGCTTATACTTCTATTAGCTACATATTCTTGCTTATACTTCTACATATTCTTGCTTATAATTCTACATAGCTGCATATTCTTGCTTATACTTCTACATAGCTACATATACTTGCTTATACTTCTACATATCTACACATTCTTGCTTATACTTCTACATATCTACATATTCTTGCTTATACTTCTACACAGCTACATATTCTTGCTTATACTTCTACATAGCTACATATTCTTGCCTATACTTCTACATATTCTTGCTTATAATTCTACATATCTACATATTCTTGCTTATACTTCTACATAGCTACATATTCTTGCTTATACTTCTACATAGCTACATATTCTTGCTTATACTTCTACATATCTACACATTCTTGCTTATACTTCTACATATCTACATATTCTTGCTTATACTTCTACATATTCTTGCTTATACTTCTACATATCTACACATTCTTGCTTATAATTCTACATATCTACATATTCTTGCTTATACTTCTACATAGCTACATATTCTTGCTTATACTTCTACATATTCTTGCTTATACTTCTACATATTCTTGCTTATACTTCTACATATCTACATATTCTTGCTTATACTTCTACATATCTACATATTCTTGCTTATACTTCTACATAGCTGCATCTTCTTGCTTATACTTCTACATAGCTGCATATTCTTGCTTATACTTCTACATATTCTTGCTTATACTTCTACATATTCTTGCTTATACTTCTACATATCTACATATTCTTGCTTATACTTCTACATATCTACATATTCTTGCTTATACTTCTACATAGCTGCATATTCTTGCTTATAATTCTACATATTATTGCTTATACTTCTACATATCTACATATTCTTGCTTATACTTCTACATATCTACATATTCTTGCTTATACTTCTACACAGCTACATATTCTTGCTTATACTTCTACATATCTACATATTCTTGCTTATACTTCTACACAGCTACATATTCTTGCTTATACTTCTACATAGCTACATATTCTTGCCTATACTTCTACATATTCTTGCTTATACTTCTACATAGCTACATATTCTTGCTTATACTTCTACATAGCTGCATCTTCTTGCTTATACTTCTACATAGCTACATATTCTTGCTTATACTTCTACATATCTACATATTCTTGCTTATACTTCTACATATCTACATATTCTTGCTTATACTTCTACATATCTACATATTCTTGCTTATACTTCTACATATCTACATATTCTTGCTTATTCTTCTACATATTATTGCTTATACTTCTACATATTCTTGCTTATACTTCTACATATCTACACATTCTTACTTATACATCTACATATTCTTATTTATACTTCCTTGGCAACTGTTTGTATGTTTCAAAAGTCTAATTGGGTCAATACATAAAAAGTGTTTTCTCTTTATTGGACAACATTTTCAGATAATTTACAACATTAGAAGATTAGTCATGCAGGCATGAGTAGCATGAGTAGACTAAATCATCTGAGGTACCCTCTTTAGAGTTAGTCTGGTTCCCTGACCAACTCCACACAGTTTAATATGATCTGGACTGAACCTGGATAAGTCCATATCCAGGTCTGACTGCATAATCATATTATTTGTTCTTATGTTTTTGTTCTGCAAGCCCGTAATTTAAGGGTCAGGTTAATTTCCCTAAGAATATCTGCAGTGTCACAGTTTATACTGCTGTTTAGCACTGGGGCACCATGCCACAGACAATGTGGCATCATTACACAACCAGTCACATCACACTATCCTAACATCAGGCTGACCAGTTCTAAGACTAACCTCTTAATGCTGAGTGCCTGGCAAGGCTGCTGTTAGTACCATTTTTTTAAAAAGTTTTATTATGACTTGGACAGGGTTTGAACCTGCAAACTCCTGCATTCAAGGCAGATGCTTTAACCACTTTGGCCACCATAGTGGTCTATCAAAATGATGTAACATACATGATGGCTATGTAACATCAATGATGGTTACATAACATGCATGATAACTAAACCTTTCCCTACCTCCTTTCCTCCTCATCTGAAAGTAAACTTCCTTCATGTAGTTTCTCATCCAATTGGCCTCTCTGTTTTTGCAACTTTTCCCGTGAGTGTTTCAGTTTTTGTATCTCCTCCTGAACTACTGGTTTTTGAACATCAGGTGTGTGTGCCAACTCCCGTCTCTTCTCCTCCAACATCTGATCCACAGTTTCCAGTTTGGCAGATACTGACAAGAGGTTCTACAATCAAGGGTAAAAGAAATAGAATACATTATGGCATAGGAAATATATTTTTAATAATTCATAAGCACCTACAATCAATATAGTAAGTAAAAGCAATAAATCAGTAAACTGATTTCAGATATGTACAATTTATTTAACACAACTGCAAACACATATAATTTTATTTTTGTAAACATCTTGAGGAACATTGTCCTGAACTTGCGTAATTGTAAAAAAATAGGTTGTATTAGTTGTTATCAGATTAAACAAATGCATACATTGCAATATTGGTCTTTATGTGTAAAACATCAAACATACATGGTGTTGCACATAATAATTTTAATACAAACACAGAGGATGAGTTAAAATAAACTGTGTTCAATTTAAAGATGACCCCAAATAAACTGCACTAAGTTGAAGGTAGTTCTTGACAGCATCAGTGTACTTTGCCAGTCATCCTAGTAATATGTACATAAACCGGTGTAAATTATTTGTATAATTCAGTGAGAGCAATTTTATAGAAGAAAAAAAACGATACCAAACAATTTTCCAGTAAATCTACTCCATGTATATGATAATACATGCTGTAATGAATCAATTTATAAAGCTGTAGAGCTGATACAAAACTGAGCCAAATCATATATGCCACAAAGGAAATAGTCAAAGTTCAAGATGACATACCTACATGCCAAGTTTGACCAAAACCTGCTAAAAAAAAGCCTCCAGTGATGTAACAAGCTGATACAATCTCATGTCACACAATCTTTTTATGTCTAGGGCAATTTTGATCTGGAAATCGGATTTCACCAGATTGTATGAACTTTCAATTAATCAGAGTCGGACAATGCAGGAACGACAGATTAGGATAATAAAAATAATAAAGTTGAATTTCTATAGCACTGTGTCTAACACTGCATGTCATTCGATAGTGCATTAACCCATTCTATCCTGAATACACTTCTGGTCGTAGACTACCATTGTATCCTGTATACGCCTTTAATCATAGACTCCCATTGTATCCGGAATATACTTTTAGTCGTAGTTTACTGGGTGTGTATGTATCTTGAGAAACACATATAATATGTCACAAATACTTGTGTACATTCTTCACCGACAACAGGAAATGATTAAAGCATGCATGCATAAAAAAATTTGAAAAAAAATGTGGTTGGAAAAGAAAGAGCTGATTTGAAAATCGATCGATAAAATGGATAACAACTCAGACGTGAACCTGGATATTGATAACGAAGGTAGCAACATTGAAGTCGAAGATTTTGATGATTCAGAAGATAATCTTGACTTAATTGATGGTTTAGATGTAAATGAAGTTGATGAAAGAGATGGTGCATGGCTGAATGCACTTTTCAATAGCAATTCGGACAATTCGGAACGCAAAAAAAAACTGTTATGAATGATCAATGGCCGCTCAACCTGGAGAGAGAAGAGGGGTGACAAAATTTAGTTGCAGGGAATGCAGTGTTGCTGTTCATTCAGAATGCCAGGGAAAACACATTACTAGGTGTATGAATGCTTAAAAGCTGATGTGTAGACAACAAATGATGTGTAATTGTCAGGTTTAAAAATGACGTACATTTTTGCAATGTGATGTGGACATCTTTATATACCATTAAAGTAATATAATTATTACTGACCTAGTGATGATGTGGACTTCAAAATTTAGACAAATATTGTAATGATTAAATTCCTTTATCTTACTGAAAGATTTCTAGGATTAATTTGTGGACAAGTTTTTTCTGAGAAACTGCAGGCTGAAGTAAATGTTATTGATTGTGAATTCAACAAATTGTTCCAAGTGTTTCGTTGTGCAGTTTTAGTAAAATTATTATAACTTTTGAACTAACAGTGCCAGAAACTTCAAATTTGGACCAAAATATTAGAAATATAATTATCTTTATTTTATTGAATACTATTTGGAGCATTTCATTCATCATCATAAAGAAAAGATTCACTGAAGTTCATGGCAATTTTTTAAGCCACGTTTCAAAATAGAGTTGTACATTGGTAAATTTTAACAAAACATATATCACTGTGTTGCAAATTTGATTACCTTTTCAGAGATACATAGTTTTATATACTTTAAAAATAAATAACAATGTTACAATATTTATAGTAAACATGGTGAAGGTCATCACAATTTCTGCTACTGCTGATTTATGATGCTCTGTTTTACCACAGTGTATTTAGAATTGCTTCTCAGGAACCAGGCACTGCAGTTGAAATAGGTTAACAGGATAGAATGGGTTAATAAAGTTAAAAAAGAAGTCTGAAAAGTCCAATATGGTCAACACAACGGGGTGAAACAATTATACTTGAGTTAGAATGAAAGAGTTAAATTTATTAAATTATTTTAATGTGCATGGGCATGACGCACGCAATTTAATAGATAATAAAGAATTTTAATAATAAAAATTTATAACTTCCAAGTTCTTTGCAAGAAATAGAATCTCCATTTTTTCAGCAGACATACTGATCGTTTGTTGCTGCAAATAGCACCTGCGGTGATAAAACTTCTTTCACTATCAACGCTATGTGCTGTATTGAACAAAATCGTTTAGTGAGAGCTGTCAGAAGCTGGAATGTTTTTTCTCGGGATTTCTAGTTTATATATATATGATTTTTCTCAGCTAGATATGTATCCAATTTGCACTGCCACATGAGTTCAGATGACAGTGATGCAGAGGCAAGATTTTGGTCGGATGTGCTAGAGGTAAATAACTCCTGATAGTAGGCATTTCCGATTAATCGAATCATATCCGGAATCGGAAAAATTTCATGCCCAAAATCCGGAATAGGAAATCGCTAGAAAAATGCTACTCGGTTAAGCCCTAATTTTATGTCCCAATGTCACTCACAATTATACCAGTCTGAGATTTTGTGGCTAAAAGTTTACATACAATGTTCAAAAAATATTCAGCAAAATAAAAAAATAAATTCCAAAATACTGTTGAAAGGTTTCAATTACTGCCTCTGAGCTTGTGCCAAAAACAAAAATACACAGATCTTGCATATGATGAAACTTGTCCAAGATTTTGATGACAAGCTAACATTCCAACACTGCTAAAAATTGTTGCTTTGTAAAATTTGCTTGATTGCATGGTCACAAACTTGGTAAATTAGATGCCAATATGTAACTCATCTATAAACTTCACGGAAGATACAAGGTCCAGAACTGACTTTTTGTGTGCCTAAACCATTATTTCTTTCAATCACAATGACATCAGAATATTTATCTCCAAAACTGAAAGAGTTTTTCCTTACTCCATTTTCCGGATATCTACAAACTTTGATAACTGTAAAAGATGGAGAATTTGAGTTAAATGTGCAAAAACCATTTTTTTTTTCAGATAGTGGCCTTGATCTTTAAGCCTTTGACATCAATTTTTTTTAATAGGGATGTTCTTTATCCCAAGTACAATCTCTTCACAGAGTAACTGTAGATGGTGGGCAACTTCATCTATTGTGCAGAAACAAAATTGGATGAATGGATGATGAACAACATCACAGGATAATATGACTGGCATATGAAAAGAAAAAAGGTTGAACCTGAACCTTATTCAGAACTTGACTGGATCTGAGCTTTTTGATTTCTAATTCACTCCTCTGTGACAACATGGCCTCTTTTTTGGCAATTATTTCTTCCCTCTTCTGCAACTCCTAAATTGACAAATAATACTTTGAATAAACACAGAGGTCATGAAACCTGACATTTATAATAATTCAATGCATTCAACATTATCTCAGGTCTTTATTATTATATGAAAGCATGACAAAAATTGATCTGTAATTAAAATTCAGCTCTGACCAGCCTTTGAAATAATTTCATTATCATCATTTAAAGAAACTCCATATCGATTTTATTATATAATATATTATTTATAATTTTATTATATTATATATTATTTCTTGACAAATACTTCAAATATAACTGATAACAAGTTCCAGCAGACCTTACATTTTCAAAGATACCTACTTGTTAAAATTCTGTTTTTAACCTATGCATTTCTAAAAAAGTTATAGAAAATATTTCGCATAGCACGTTTTCTCACTCTGGTAGATGGAGATCTGAAAGAAACAAAACTAACCAACATGCCCTCAAAGGGAATGACATTGCAATGGCTGAGAAGAATTTCTAGTAATCAACAAAAAGTATGTTTCGTCTGTCCTTAAGATTGCTGAGCATTGATACGATCTCATATATTTCTAAAAAAAAAACCCCACCATACCTAACTTTGTAAAAGAGAAAATATATTTATAAGATGTCTTAAGTACAGTATAAAATAACCTATCATGACTTCGAACCTGATAACATGGATGAAAGATTGCTGAATTTGTCTCAGAAATGTCTAAGAGATACCCACATGCCAAATTTAGTTCACCCATCACTTAAAGTGCTTTAGAAAACTATGTGATTGAACTGGCAAAAGTCAAGGTATTGCTAATTTATATATTGACAAAATGGGAGTCATAAAACTCTGTTCATACTTCTTTGTGTTATCATGCTCACAGGGTAGTATAGGTAAAAAACCCATGTGAAGACCATTGACTTTAAAACCATGTCAACTTGCTTTTTGAAAATCAACTAAATGCAAAGGCTGGTTAAAATTCATTTGTCACTCTTGATAAGCTCAATGAAGTACAAAAATGCATGCATTTACCTTTGACTTGACTCCATTTAAATTAGGTCTGCTTTTCAGATCTGTACCATTTTCATTCAGAACCAATTAAATATTGCAAAAAGTTTAATTTTAAATAAACCCAATGTTGATATGACCATCAATTTAGGGGAAGTTGTTGTTGTTGTTGTTGTTGTTGTGCTTAACGCCATTTTTCAGCACAAAATAGGCTATTCATGGCGGCCAGTATTAATGGTGGAGGAAGAAACCGGGAAATCTCCGGAAAGAACCACCGACACATGAGAAGCTACTGTCAAGCTTTCTCACATATCCACATTTGCCGAATCCTAGACTCGAAAATTTAGAGGAAGTAACATTAACAAGAATTTTAAGTTGGCCATCATTGCTGCCATTTTGTAAGTCTGACTGGCACTATTTTCATTTATGACCAACTAAAAAATTATCAGAAGAAGGATTTTAGTGAAAACAGCATGTGAATAATGATACTAAGTTTTCTAAGTTGGCTATCATGGCAGCCATCTTGGAGGTATGATTGGCACTAATTTTGTGTAGGACCAACTAAATATTGTAACATTTTTTTTGTTAAAATAAAAACACCATGTTGATATGATCATCCATTCTGAGTGAAGTGATAACAAGATTGTTTTGATAGCCACCATAATGGTTAGCCTGGATGTCTGAGGTGGTTCATATAGGACCAAAACAAGATCTTGTGATAGATGAGTGTGTAAAGTTTTATTGCAATCCACACAATAGTTTAGGAAATGAAGTGTTAACAGACTAACAGTGCCAATGGACAGACACTAGATAAAGGGAGACAGAAAATCACATAAGCTCTTCTAGTCTTTGATCAGGAGAACTAAAACACTGTGGTATCTACTAGAACTAGCTTGTCATACAAAATATTCTATAGAATATTTTATATTGCCTACCAAATGTTCCCTGAAATACCCTCCCTGCACACTACTTTACAAAATGTACACTTCTGCCTTCAGCACTGTTGCTGCCAACAGAAAATTATGCACAAATTTTGCTACTAATAAAATAGAATAAAAGACAAAACCTGTGCCAGTTAGGAGACTACAATTTGTCTATTACTAGCTACTAGGTAAAGCAGCTGGAGTTCTACCTGTTGGAGTTCTTCGATCTGTCGCCTTTGTTCCAAAATCTTTTCCACTTCACTATCCAACCATCTTCTCTGTTCCTCTATCTTGCTGTCATGCTCCTCTCTGTAGTTAAAATACAATATAGCATGGATAAATGTTGTACTGTGTCCAGTGCAAAAAGTCATCTTGGCAGCACAGGCAGCTGTTGTACCTAAGACTGTGACTCACTATCTGTATTATTTCATGATTTTGGACTTCTATGCTAATATTTTTTAGCTCTTTTATCTCTATTTCTACATTTTTTGATGGAACCGAAACACATTAAATATAAACTGTCTGGCTCGATGGGATGGGATATATTCCAGAATAATAATAATGCAATGATCTGTAAAGCCAAACTGTGTAAAAGTGAATCTTTTACTAAATTATTTTTTTCCTAAAATACTTATCTAATCAAAGTATTATTACCGCTTGAATCCAGTAATTTTTCAAAGATGAAAAATATCATCTTCCTTGTCTTTTACTCATTGCATACCATGACCATTTCTAGGAGGCTATGGTTATTTCCTCATTTTGTTTTCAAGTGATACATCAACAAGGATGCTCACATATGCAGAAAGGTGCCACCAGAGTGTTTAACGTGACTGGGTTAATATTCTCTGAAAAACATAATAACTACCAAATTTGCTTTCTCCTTTGAATACATTTTCTGATCACATTAATGTTAGGAGATTAGATAATACAGGGAAACAATGCAAACATGAAATGGTCATTGTTAAAAGGAAGAAGACTGTATTCCCTATATGAGAATAAACCTCACTCATGAAACCAGCACAACTATCACAGATTGTATTCCTTAAATGCAGATAAACCACACTCCAAACATCAGACCAGCACAACTGTCACAGATTGTATTCCTTATATTCAGATAAACCACACTCCAAACATCAGACCAGCACAACTGTCACAGATTGTATTCCTTATATGCAGATAAACTACACTCCAAACATCAGACCAGCACAACTGTCACAGATTGTATTCCTTATATGCAGATAAACTGCACTCCAAACATCAGACCTGCACAACTGTCAGATTGTATTCCTTAAAGGCAGATAAACCACACTCGAAACATCAGACCAGTACAACTGTCAGATTGTAATCCTTATATGCAGATAAACCACACTCCAAACATCTGACCACAACTGTCATAGATTGTATTCCTTATATGCAGAAAAACCACACTCCAAACATCAGACCAGCACAACTATCACAGATTGTATTCCTTATATGCAGATAAACCACACTCCAAACATCAGACCAGCACAACTATCACAGATTGTATTCCTTATATGCAGATAAACCACACTCCAAACATCAGATCAGTACATCTGTCACAGATTGTATTCCTTATATGCAGATAAACCACACTCCAAACATCAGACCAGCACAACTATCACAGATTGTATTCCTTAAATGCAGATAAACCACACTCGAAACATCAGACCAGTACAACTATCAGATTGTAATCCTTATATGCAGATAAACCACACTCCAAACATCTGAACACAACTGTCACAGATTGTATTCCTTATATGCAGATAAACCACACTCCAAACATCAGACCAGCACAACTATCACAGATTGTATTCCTTATATGCAGATAAACCACACTCCAAACATCAGATCAGTACATCTGTTACAGATTTTATTCCTTAAATGTAGATAAAAAAACTCTCCAAACATCAGACCAGTACAACTGTCACAGATTGTATTCCTTTTATGCAGATAAACCACACTCGAAACATCAGACCAGCACAACTGTCAGATTGTAATCCTTATATGCAGATAAACCACACTCGAAACATCAGACAAGCACAACTGTCATAGATTGTATTCCTTATATGCAGATAAACCACACTCCAAACATCAGACCAGCACAACTGTCACAGACTGTATTCCTTATATGCAGATAAACTACACTCCAAACATCAGACCAGCACAACTGTCACAGATTGTATTCCTTATATGCAGATAAACTGCACTCCAAACATCAGACCTGCACAACTGTCAGATTGTATTCCTTAAATGCAGATAAACCACACTCGAAACATCAGACCAGTACAACTATCAGATTGTAATCCTTATATGCAGATAAACCACACTCCAAACATCTGAACACAACTGTCACAGATTGTATTCCTTATATGCAGATAAACCACACTCCAAACATCAGACCAGCACAACTGTCACAGACTGTATTCCTTATATGCAGATAAACCACACTCCAAACATCAGACCAGCACAACTGTCACAGACTGTATTCCTTATATGCAGATAAACTACACTCCAAACATCAGACCAGCACAACTGTCACAGACTGTATTCCTTATATGCAGATAAACCACACTCCAAACATCAGATCAGTACAGCTGTTACAGATTTTATTCCTTAAATGTAGATAAAAAACTCTCCAAACATCAGACCAGTACAACTGTCACAGATTGTATTCCTTATATGCAGATAAACCACACTCCAAACATCAGACCAGTACAACTGTCACAGATTGTATTCCTTATATGCAGATAAACCACACTCCAAACATCAGACCAGCACAACTGTCACAGATTGTATTCCTTAAATGCAGATAAACCACACTCCAAACATCCAACCAGCACAACTGTCTCAGACACTATTCCTTATATGCAAAAATCTAGATCAGCACAACTGAATGTCACATAAAGCATGACATCTGTACTGAATAAAATAAAGATGAAAACACTTTTTCTAGCCAAGTAAAATTTTTAGCTGAATGAAGTAAAAGTGCTTTTTTTCACACTTATGGTATGGATGTGCTAATTCCACCTGGTCTAATGATGGTCTGAGCTGCATTTACCAGACTTACCAGATTAAATTTTTCTCAGCTGATTAAAGCTTGAGAACAACGAGAATGCCTGCCAGCCAAATAGCCTTTATTATGTCTCAGATAGAAACAGTCTTTTATATGTGATGCTTGTACAGATAGCTATCTAGACTTGCTCATGGAGGAAAGCAGAGCACTTATTGACAGCCCACTGATGGTAACCTGTTCTTTGCAATGAAACCTGGTTGTGTCATTTGGACCAAACAACCATCTATTCTAAACTGGAGATAGTTTGGGCCTACTGCAACATTTTCTTTTAATAATTATCCCCATAACAGGCTAAACCATCCCAAGGTCACCTTACAATCAAACATTTGTTTCCAGATAAAATAGGGATAATAAATACTGCAACTTGCTCCATCTGCATACTAAAATTATCAGTAAATATGTTTTGTATGATAAAGATTCTGGTCAAAGGTTCAATCTGATATGAATTTAACCTCGTCCACACATTTGACACATTCCATTTAAAAAACAGGGTTAGTGCTTTTGGCTTTACTCAAGTCAAAACTGGCTAATAGATCTGATAAATCCTTATCACCATAATGCTAGAATGAGTCAGAGATCATGGAGTGGTGGCTTTTGATAGTAGTTGGAGTTAATTTTTTCTCGTCAACAAGGGCAATGCTGCTATTTCACCAGTTCTTGAAAAAAACTCAACTTTCTCTCATATGCCTTAATGTGAGGGCCTACTAGCTCATAAAATTCTCTCCACAACTGAAAACTTAAAATTATTTTCTCCATGACAGAGCCAAATGTGAAGTCACCTGTCCTATCAGGGACGGAACACCTGCATCCATGGTTGTTTGAGCAGGTTGGGTTGAAGAAGGATTTCCTGGGAACATCTGTTACTTGATCAACCAGATCATTAATTCAAGACTTTTCTCACCTTAGAGGGCTATCAGAACCAATTTCCATTTATTTTCACTAATCAGAACTTAGGGTGGTAGCACTAGCCCCAACAACTGCCTCAACTGACTGAAAGTGAGCTTCTGGCTCAGACTTCAAGGTCTTGGACTGGAAAGATGAAGGTGGACGGTCTGTGTTTCTACCCAATCGCAAACAGATCCATCACTGAATGGCCCAAAAGTGCACAAATCCACTAAAGGATCAACTGGTCATTCTATTAGAAGGGTCCAGTCCCATCTGAACACTAAACCAACCAGGAATATGTCTAATTCAGACCATTATATTAACCTGTGTGCATTAGTGCAGAAAATTACAATCCAGAATGCATTGGTCTGATGATTTTATTCTGCACATTTGAGGAGATATGCTGCCACCAATATAATAATGATGACTACCTCTCCACATAACAGATCCTTCTATTAAGAAAATGCATTTTTACATTCCCATTCACCCCTTAACAATGGTGAACTTGGGCAAGAGGCAGGATCCCCAACACTGAACTGTCATCCATGAAGATCATAAGTTCCAGCTGGGAATCGTTTTGAGGAATTACTTTCATAAGATATCATTTACTGCACCCCTGACACAGGAAAACTACTGTTTCATTCAAGATCATGATTTGTTGATTGAAGAGAAAAGAAAATGGGCACCACTGGGCCTGCATGGCCATTTGTGAAGGATGCATGAAAAAGCAGCCAAAGAGGATCTTATCTACCAAGATACTGAGTAGACCAATCAGTTGCAGAAACTTGCAGAAGTTGATCCCCTGTTGGAGACTGACTCTCTGAGCTTGATAATCTGTGACACATATAGGTGAATTAGGCAAATAAGGTTGAAATATATAGAAGGTTAAAAATTTCATACCCTGGTGGACAAAATGCTGTGATGTACTGAAGTCTGACTTGTGCCAATTGAGTAGAAGTATTAAGTGACTTAAAAGGGAAAGATTGTTATTTTTGCCTGTCACCAAAGATAAACTTAATATGTGTTTTGGGAGGATGTCATTGAGTTACACCGCAGTCACTGTTGATGAGGTCAAATGGAAGAGAATGATGATGCAGTTGATGACTTTTAAGAATGACCATCAGCCAATATTTTGACTATAGGGGCAAGAATGAAATTGGTATAATTTTCCTTGGAATCTGAATTAAAGGAACTTGCATCAAGATGTACATACTGGGATGTGAAAGTATACATATGTTAGGTTGTCCCTTTTCAAGGAAAGTCTGACTGAACTTCAGCACAGCAATGTAAATGTTAAGCCTTCTAAGGTCTATGAGATTTCCATTCACAGTGGGCAATACAAGCAGCCTGGAATAAAAACCAGAGTGTTCTCCACTATATGCTATGCAAACAGTGACTATATCTCCTACAAAATTCCCACTTCTGCTCAGAATGTAAGTCCATTGTGGACAAAAAGACAAAAAAAGGTGGGGTTGGATAAACTAAATCCAGTGTTCCTCAGAAACAATTTGGACCAAATATTTGTTTTCTGGAAACACTGATCAATGTGCTGGGCAAATGAAGTTCTCTGGCATCAACTGGTAGGCTGCCTGTGGGCAAATGGGGTGGCAAGTCAGTGACAGCTGTTAAGAAGTTTTATCAAAGGGGAAACCTATCCCCTTTAATAAATTGCCTCCATAATTGAGGATCTTGTTGTAGCCTGATGTTGAACTGAGGTTAAATTGTTGCCTTTGTGCAGTGTTTGACCTCTTATCTATATTACAAAAGATCATCTCTCTGAGGTGGTTGAGAATGACTCACAATGACAGCAACCACAGTCAGAGGAGAGGTTGGTAAGGAAGTCTTTGTAAGAGGTTGGTAAGGAAGTCTTTTGAAGAGTTTGGTAAAGAAGTCTTCGTAAGAGGTTGGTAAGGAAGTCCTGTGATACCTGCTTTTGTAATGTTTCTATTATATAACCAAACACTAATGTGTTGAATAGTGCTGACTGAAAAAACAAAGCTCTACCCCTTCTTCTTTCTTCAGCTGTCACTGTGCCCTTTGCATCACTTTTGCTATGAAAGGTTGGGGGAGAAAGAATCATTATTACATCACCTACTAAACCAGCCAATGATGACCCTTTAGGATGAAATCTCAGCATGTAACATTCCATCATTCTGAACTTGTCATGTCTCTCTTTGCTTTTAAGACCTTTTCTCATTCCTTCTGATCACAATACACAAAAAACACTACATGATCCATTTGAGGAACACCTGGTACAGGCCATGCATATCTGATTTGTGTGCTCAATTGCTTTAAATCTCTTTCATTTAATGTATTTCTTTCCATCATCTATCACTTTTTGAAAGACAAGAATTGCCCAAAAATTAAGAAAATAGCTACACCATGTTCACATATGCAAATAATCAGTGCCTAATAGATAAATAAGACAGAGATTGTCTTGGGCTTCGCCGATGTTGCAAATTGCAATTTTTTTTTCCTTATTGGCGACAAAAAATACCAATTGGCGAATTTTTTTTGGCGACAGCCTTTTTGGCAGTTTAACTTGTACATACAATCATGGATTTGGAGTGGAGAAATTCAATGGGACCATGAAAGGAAATCACAGATGTATATTCAGACTTATACACTGACCTATATTCCCACATAAACAAATCCTGTGTTTGTGTTGACAAACCCATCTGTACAATGCAATGTTACATCATAATGTTGGCCTATGTACTGTATGCTATGATAACTCAATCATTCTACCTGGCTATACCTACAATCGACTGATGTATGAAGATGCGATTGGAAACAGCTAGAAGTAATTGAACGATGACTAATCCTTCCCCTTTGTTTTTTTCCTTAAATATACCAATAAATAGTTTTTCTGACACTTAAGAGAAAATTGATTTCCTGTCTATAAATACCAAGCAAATGGAAGAAAATCTCTATCAGAATTATATAGTGTCAGCAGTGCAGCATTATCATGGGTAAACGCAAGTTAGATGTTGCATGTTTATCATCTCAGCCTAAGAGTAAATTAACAAAGTTAACAGCATTTGGATTTAATGCAAATTCATCGGGCAACACAGTCGCTGATCCTGATGTTATTCCTGGCAGTCCTGCTCATTGATCTTTTACTTTTGCCGTCAATCCTGTTACGTCTGCAGAGACTTAAACTATGCAACAAGAAATATCCATAGAAACAAGTTTTGCATAATTGAATAATTTATTTCTCAAAAAGATGGAATCCAAAAATATGCAGATTGGAACCTGCCATCGGGAAGTGTTTATATTTAAGCATTGTTTCACTAATTTTCTCCGACTTTACAGGTCCAATACACGTGAAATTTTCAAAAACGACATGCCATTTCTCCCTGTGGAGTGTATTATTTGCCTCCCCCTCCCAACGTGCCCCCATTTCATATTTTATACAACAGCTAAAGGTTACACTTGTGCCTCTGTGACACACTTCAAAGACACTGCCTGTTACAGTGAGTGAAGCACTAGTAATTGATTGACAAATAAACCTTTTCAGTGATAACTAATAATGCCTAAAAGGGATATACATTTGTTTGTTGAAATTTTGTCTCTAGCTGCCATACATATGATAACTATTGTCCACATTTTATATCCCACCATAATTCCATATTGTTAACTAGTGGCTCCGTAACAAAAGTGTGCCGACATATGATCGCAATGCAAACAACCTTGACCTAAAAGATGCATGACAAAACCGTGCATGTATAAATTAAGTTAAAGAAAACAATGTGTGTGGTATTCAATAATCTAAAGCTAAGACTATTATTCACATTCCAATTCTAATTAACTTTTATGTTTTCAGATGGAATAATTATAATTAACTTTAACTGACTGCCGATTATTTTCCAAAAACAAAGGGATCGCATACAACATTAGCATTTTGAGTAATTAACTCAGTAAAAGTTAGTTGAACCATTTGAACATTTAAAAATTACAATTATTATTTCTTATTATTTGTAAGATTTGGTCTAACACAAAAAAAACTATAGGCTAAGTACTCAGGAAACTGTTTTAAAAATGACGTTTTTTTGTTATTTACATCTTTCGCAGAGTGCATGTCGGCACGCTTTTGTCGGGCACCTTAACTAGTATATGCATATAACAATGTTGACTCGGTCAATAACATTTTTTTTTTTCTAAATTGATATGATGGTCACTAATGCCTATATATATATATATATATATATATATATATATATATATATATATATATATATATATATATATATATATATATATAGTAAATGTATGCCTGGTGTTGACTCTTGTAATTTTCATTGGTGGGAATGGAGATCCAAGTTTGTGCGTCATGAAAAATTACAGCATTCAGTGAGATGTACTTTGTGAAGTTAGCCATAAAATTGGGGGGGGGGGAGATTTCATTAAAAGAAAAAAGAGCTAGACGCAGTAGATGTCAGCAAAGTTGATATTTTTACATTTGTTAATTCTTTTTTTCAGAGGTAAAATAGTCATCATCATGAAATGATCTATTTTATAATATTATAGCTGTACTGCTTGTTGTCAATAAAGTAATAACTTTTTTGTGTTTTTCATTTTTTCATAGCCTATTACATTAACAGACTTGGAAAAATATTCACTATTTATTCTGGCGACACTTTTTGGAAATTGGCGACAAAATATTGTGGTTGGCAATTTTTTTTTTGCGACAACTTTTTAAAAGCCAGGACCATCCCTAAATAAGTATGAGCAAAATACATGCAAGTACAGGCAAAATTATTGTTGCTATGTTGGAGCACAAGGTCAGAAGAACACTAAAGTCTATAACTGCAAAAAAAAAATCACAAAATTATCAACAATTTAAAATAAACAATTATTATAATACATAGTAAATACATTCATATTTGATACCACACAAAATTTGTTAATGGATAACTAAAACTCTTCACAATATTTCTTAGAGTTTGAGAGACATTATGCTGATCAGTGGTGGTCAGGGGAGGTAATGCGTAAGCATTTTGCCCTTTGTCTAGATTCACATGTTAAGAAATGAAGGGCCTGAATTGAAAATATTGGTACCTCTGATATTAAAACAGACCCCCGAGAGAAATTAAAGCCAATTTTTATATTACAAAAGGATAAAAACAGTATGCAATACCCATTAATTGGTGGTAGGGTAGTTCCACTTCGCAGGCGTCTTTTCGCTGAAGCAATCTCCTCATTTTTACGACGTAAAATTTTCTGCTGTTGTTCATTCTTAATCTCAAGTTCTTTCACTCTCTGTTGCTCTTTCTGCATTTCACGCTGGAAGAGAAAAAGAAAAATAATATTTAAATGTCTTAATGTTTTACATGTCAATATCATCAATTAAATGTAATGCAAAGTTAAGAATGCAATTTATTGAGTAATGGGCTGAAGTATAGACCATCAATTAAGACTGACTACAGTGTTTGTTTTTGCCATGCTAAGCAAAACACTACCTTCCCATAGCAGAAATGTGCACTCACATGCTAGTATTTCTGAAACTAGCCAACATAAAATGTGTTGAAAGGTTTCACCTATTGCAGAGATGACCTTAACAGTGTTTCTGTCCATATCAAAGCAAATCACCCAATGAAACACAAAGTCTATTCATACAGAGTCATTGTTCATCAGAAATACCAAACAAACATAAATGCAGACTTTTCATTTTTATTTCATCCAGACATAGTCTTAAAGTATTCGGCTCTATCCAACAAGTTTTGCTCAGCAGATGCCAGGTGAGGATTGCCCGATTTAAACCAACATTTGCATACTAAAGGCAGCCACTGCTACACTCGATCTAAACCAACATTTGCATACTAAAGGCAGCCACTGCTTCACTTGATCTAAACCAACATTTGCATACTAAAGTCAGCCACTGCTACACTCTATTTAAATCAACATTTGCATATTAAAAGCAGCCACTGCTACACTTGATCTAAACATTTGCATATTAAAGTTAGCTACTGCTACACTCGATCTGAATCAACAATCTGAATGTGAAAGAATGATTTCCCAATCAGTGCTAGGCTGATCCCAGCTCGAGTAGAATTGGTGCTAGGCTCAATGTAAAAGACTCATTTCCAATCAGTGCTAGGCTGATCCCAGCATTACAGTGTATTCTGGGCTGATCCAAGATTAAGTAGAATTGGTGCTAGGCTGATCCCAGCTCATGTAAAATCTGTGCTAGTCTGATCTCAGCATGCTATTGTATTCTGGGCTGATCCCATCTTAACCAAGTCTATGCTAGGCTGATTCCTGCATAAGATTGTATTCTTGGTTGATCCCAGATTCATGGAATAGAGCTAGGCTGATCCCAGCATGAAGCAAATATCTTACATTTTTCCTATTAACTGTAAAAGGAATGTATTTAATGGACATGACCTTTATGTTATTAGTATAGCTTATGAGTATCTGATTGGGGAAAAAGGCCAAATTGAATTTGATATTAAAATATCAAATGAGAGCCCCAAAGAGGATGCCAGTTTGTAATGTGAAACTGCTTTCTCTGTGAGGGCTACTGCTACTCATGGGCTAGAATCAGAATGTAACAAGAATAGTACCAATCGTTGCTAGGCTGATCCAAGCATTACAGTGTATTCTGGGCTGATCCCAGCGTAAGTAAACTATGTGCTAGGCTGAATCCCAGCTTGCTAATTTACTATGGGCTGATCCCATAGTAACTAAATACATGCTAGGCAGATTCCTGCATAGAATGTATTCTGGGCAGATCCCAGATCTGTGGATTAGAGCTATGTGCTAGGCAGAATCCTAGCATCAAATGGATTATTGGTTAATCCCTTCTGAACTAAATCTATGCTAGGCAGATTCCCGCATAGAATTTATTCCGAGCTGATCCCAGATTTGTGGACTAGAACTATGTGCTAGGCAGAATCCCAGCATGCTAAGGTATTATGGGCTGATCTTGTTTTAACTAAATCTATGCTAGGCAGATTCCCACATAGAATGTATTCTGAGCTGATCCCAGATTTGTGGACTAGAGCTATGGTGCTAGGCAGAATCCCGGCATGGTAAGGTATTATGGGCCAATCCCATCTTAACTAAATCTATGCTAGGCAAATTCCCACATAGAATTTATTCTGAGCTGATCTTAGATTTGTGGACTGGAGCTATGTGCTAGACAGAATCCCAGCATGCTACGGTATTATGGGCTGATCCCATCTTAACTAAATCTATGCTATGCAGATTCCTGCATAGAATTTATTCTGGGCTGATCTCAGATTTGTGGACTAGAGCTATGTGCTAGGCAGAATCTCAGCATGATAAGGTATTATGGGCTGATCCATCTTAACTAAATCTATGCTAGGCTGCTTCCCACCTAGTATGTATTCTCGGCTGCTCCCAGATTTGTGGGCTAGAGCATCTATATGCTAGGCTGACTCCAAGCTTGCTAATGAATTATGGTCTGATCCGATCTTAACTTAAGCTGTGCTAGGCTGAATTTAAACTGTAAATGAAATGTATTTAATGGGCATGCCTTTATATTATTAGTACATCTTAAGAGTGTTGGATTGGGGAAAATGATTCCAACCCATGGTAGCTCCCTGCACATGACCCATGTCAAGACATAAAACATGAGGTGAAAGAAAAGAAAAGCCAAATGGATGGCGACAGGGGATGTGGCCGGTTTTAGCTTAAAACTAAGAACTGTTTGATTCGGAGACTAAATCTCTTGTCTGTAGCTTTGATAAGCCAAGGAGTGCAGTGAAACTGTACATTCCTTCAATGTACCTTTGACACCAGAGAAGTGACTGTTCACATGTACTCTATATGATCAGGCAAGGTAGTTTAAGATTCTCTAATGTGATTGGGTCTTTGACTACTGCTGGCAATTCCAAGCAATAGGAATATTTCTGCTCCTGCCACACAAGCCCATGTACTCTCCTAACAAGTCCCAAGCAGACAGCCAGTGTGAGGCTAAAAATAGTCTCACAGACTAATTCCCTGTCTGCCTCTCAATTTCAATGTACATGTACAACTCCCCTATCCCCTGGTTATCCACTGAGGAAGCATTATAATTGATTCTCACATCATATTACCATACCACCAATTCATCCTTCCCTTGTCATTATCAGAGAAACCCCCTCACACAACCAGCAAGATATGTATCTAGAATAACTCAGATCACCAAGTTGTGCATGAACTCTCCCGACAACCCCCAAGCAGACAGCCAGCATGAGGCTAATTATAGTCTCCAGCCTAATTCTTTGCCTGCCACTCAGTTTCAAGGTACATGTACAACTCCCCTATCCCCTTGTTAGCCACTGACTAAGCCTTATAATTGACATTGTATCCTACCCAGCTTGCTAATGTACTATGAGCTGATCCCATAGTAATTAAATATATGCTAGGCAGATTCCCCTCATAGAATGTGAGGCCCTACATAAAGGAAATATACTTATTACTTTTCCCATTTAAATCTGTAAACACTAAGGTGTATTCTGAGCTGATCCCAGCTAAAGATAATTGACGCTAAGTTGTCCCCAAGATTAAAGTGCATTCTGGGCTGATCTCCATTTAAGTAGACTGTGCTAGGCTGAATACCAGCTGGCCTATTGTATTATGGGCTGATCCCAGATTATAGTGTTTTTCAAAAAGATGTGAAACGACCACTGAAATGTGGAATATGTAAAGAAAAGAAAAAATATAGTGTTGTGGAGTTTTGAAGTGATTAAGAAAATAGATGTAGTATTTTCAACTTCCCTGTAAGCTCCGTGTAACATGGCCCTGTACGCTTCAATGGAATGTGGAGAAAGAGCCCTTTTTACCAAAATGGACAATTTCGTGACTCCTAGTCGTAAATGTTCCAAGTTCCGGGAAGTGTACTGAATTTCCCTTCCATAAGATAAGAGCTAGAGGAATGTGTGCACCTTGTTGAATTTGTTGGCGAAGATAGTAAGGATTAGTGTGATAGCTGGACCCGAGCTTCCCTCGTAGCACTATCAATTGACTCAGTCAAGGAGCAAACATTTTCAGATAATGTGCCAGAGCATTTTGCAAATCTACCACCATCGTCAACAACTGGGTCACTGTTGATATATGATGTGTTGAAAGCATTTCCGATTGCACATGCGCCAAAAAAGATACTTCCCTATAAGATCACAAGCAGACCCTATTCTGCCCATATACCTGGACAAGGGGAAACTCTAGTTTCCCCATTGTGCAATCACCAATTTCGAACCTCAAACAGCTTAGTTTACATTTGAACGGTCATAACAGTATGTTAATATTCAATGAATGTATTTCAACTTCCAAACACAATATACACAGTCAGTGGAAAATCTGTTTGCTGACCACCAATACGGCGTCTGATGAAATTTGGGAACTAGCAAATATATATGATATGAGACCCATTTCATCATCATTAACACAATTGCCACTACATGCCCTGAACAAAGGAATGGACAAGGTTTCATTACTCCCAGGCTGAATTGAACACGTGGAATAGAAAGTTATTGTCCAAATTTGGCAGAGACCGCTTCTACGTTAATGTCACGTTTTAATTGGCTGTTGTTGGCGAGCAACAAACCCATAAAAAAAAACATTTGATACAGAGAATCAAATCCATTGTTTGCCCCTTTGAAAATCTCTGGCACAAATCCAGGACAAATCTATAAGAAAAGTTTGAAGCAGATAATCAAAATCCATTGTCACTGTATCTTTGAAAAGCCAGATAAGTGAAACTCCAGCATAAATCGAAAAGAAAAGTTTGATAACAGAGACTCAAAATCCATTGTTTGTATTTTTGAAAAGCCAGAGAGTTGAAACCATTGTCTGTACATTTGAAAAACCTGAGAAGTGACTCATCACATGGTACTCCATATGACCCTGCAATGTTCCATAAGAGTCTCTAATTTGGTTGGCTCTTTGAATTCTGCTGATAATGCCAACCAATGGGAATAGTTCTGTTCATGCTCTCCCCCCCAGCCCCATGAAACAGCCAGAGGCTACTAACAGTCTCTGGCCTAATTCTCAGGTCAAGTCTGCCTCTCAGTTTGAATGTACTTGTACATCACCCCTATCCAAGTGTTACCCACTGACTAAGCCTTATAATTCAATAAACCAATGGGAATAGTTCTGTTCATGCTCCCCCCCCCAAGCCCCATGAAACAGCCAGAGGCTACTAACAGTCTCTGGCCTAATTCTCAGGTCAAGTCTGCCTCTCAGTTTGAATGTACATGTACATCATTCCTGTTACCCACTGACTAAGCCTTATAATTCAACATATATCATCTTACCACATCACTAGTGGCAATTCCTCCCTTAATGGTCTTTATCTGACAAACCCCATTGCAACATTGGCAATGAATACCTACAATAACTCAAGATCATTAAGTTGTGCATAAACTTAAATTTTAAATTTTTTTCATGCTAAGCAACTTTTTTTGTGGTACTAGGTAACTATTTGTGGTTCTAGGTAACAATCTTTATTTCTAGTTAACTTTTTGTTGTGCTAGGTAACTATCTGTGGTGATAGGTAACAAAAGCCGACAGTCAAGCAAGGTAGGTTAATGTGAGCAATACAAGTACATTGAATTTCAGTCAAGGAATTGTCTGCCCAATAAGACCTGTAGACAGTGGCTAGGAGAATAATGTTATGCAGCTAATGAATGTCATTCACCTGATGAGCATTAGACCTATTTAGTTGACAATTTTGACAAATTATATCTTACCTGAAGGCATGAAATGTTTATTTGTCAATCTATGAAGTTTGTGGTTTAAAAATATCATAAATTCAGTGCTGTGCCTTTCTAATATATATACTAATCCAAAGAAAGAAAAAGTCATTCAGTAATGACAAACTATCTTTTGTCCTAACAAAGTATAACCTTTACTAAACTGAATATACCATATTACCTATGGTATGAAACATGAACAAAGGAAATACCAGGATTCATTTGCCCCTTGGTTGCCTAGTGGACTCGAGATTACATCCATGATGAAATGCACAATGATGCTAAGTGCAAGCCTTCAATTCAAAACATATTAATCATCAGTAATTTCCCATACTCAAAGCATAAAGATCTTAAGAATTCAAAATATTTGGCAATATCACACTGCCTTCATCAGCGACTAATGTTGATCAAGTTACTTATAATGATCATGTCACTTAAAATGGTGACATGAAAATGTAATAGATACAATGTGGCTGATTGTATGCAGTAAACTTGACATTTCTGGACTAAAATGCTGGCCACATGCCACATAAGAGGGATGGCTGCATACTTATTGGTGACAAAAAAAACTGGCAGTGAAAGGGTGGTGGTTGCTGGTGAGGTGTGCCATAAAAGAGGGGGACAGCTGTAGCATAAAATAACAGATGGTAATATTATAGATATTGATGATTTTCAAAGACTGATGATGCCGATACTGCTGGCTCTGGAAAATGATATAATTCAGAGGCAAGCCAGAAACCTTTCAAATGAGTAACTATGGTGTGAAATAGTCAGACAGTGAATATGTTTAATGGCATGCAGTGTGAGGCTTTACAAAGATATCTTTTATGGAATCATTTGTAATATGTTTTTGAGTACAGTGAACTACTTTAGTGCAGAAACTTTCATGTGCAATTTTTTTTTTATGGTAAACCATGCCAAACTACAAACAAACTGCTAAAAAAATTACTTATCATGTTGTGTGCCTAGCATAAATTATTTTTTCTTCAACTAAATACCCATTAAAATTCTTTTCTACAAAAGTAAATCAAATGCTAAAATGTGATGATACTTACCTATATAATTAAGGAATGATGTGGCTAAGAATTATATTTAACAGGCTATATTTCTGATCTAAAAGAATCAAGACAAAAGATCTTTCTCATAATCTACCTCCAATTTGCTTTTTGTCTCAGTCTCCTCTTTTAATTTCTTTTGAAGGTTCTCTTGTTGCTGTTTCATGCGATCCACTGCAAGCTCTAAATCCTGAATCCTGAAATTACATAAGTTTAATTAGGTTTGAGTCAATTTAATATCAGACAATAATTATATCAAGCTATCTTTAATCAAAAAAGAAAGAAATTTTAAATCCCAAATAAGGCCAGGGTCTGCATGTCAAGCTCACAAGTAAAGCACTGCTGTGAAATGTCTGACCTTGACCAAAAAGTACAGCAAGTAGGTCAGAGAATGAATGGTCATAGCTTTATAATGATTCATCCAAAGCAAGAAGTTACCAAATTTTCAGTAAATTATGTCTCTGAGAATACTTAATGACATTAACATTAGGAAAATAAGCCTGCTTCCTCCTGAAGCAAGCCCTCCGAAAAAGACAAAAACCATCATCTTTTCCATCAATGTCATATATTGACATCAAGTAGTAACTCATTACCTCCCCTTGTCACCACCAGATGTCACTAGTTTTAAGCTGAGTCATGTATGAAAGAGGATGATTTCATGGTGGGCAGGTTTGGAGGGTTTTAAAGTAATGAGATGGGCCAGTTATTCTAGGAGAAGCATAATTTACAAAACCTTGGCTTTCTCCTTCAAATATGTTCCTAATCACTCTAACACTAGGAGAATAGGTAGTAAAAGTAGAGAATATTTAGTGTACTTCCTATACCCTGGGTATCCTTTGTTGGATTCCTTATATAAGATAACTAGCAACCAGTGGCCTTGATATTCATGACAGCTATATTTAGTTACAGTACAAAGATTACTGAACTCTTACTAACAAACATTGTTCTATTGAATCCACTGCAATCATTAAACTATGTTCCACTATGTGGAGGGTCTTTTTGCTGATGAGATTCTTTCCAAGATCGATGGCTTGAATTCTTTACTTTGCAAGGCTCTCATGACAAGAGCCAGGCTAACTTGGCAGATCCATCTCCAAACTGACCCAGGGTCTCTCCTATCTGTGAGGGGCTATCAGACTCAGGTAGCAGTTTCTCCCTCTCAACTTCTGATTTTTGTCAGTCCAAAGACCATGGTTAGGTAAGCTTAAAACCCCTCCCAACTGACTGAAAGTGTGTCAATGGCCCAAGCTTCAGAACTGGAGATGAAGGTAAGCAGTTTATGATTCCATCTTGTTGCAAAAAGATCGATCATTGGACACCTCCAAAGTGTGCAAATCCAATGAAAGACCAACTGACAGACCATTTGAAATGAACGATCTATTTCTTTCTTCACAGAGCTGGCCAAAGTATTGAGTTTGCCAGGAATGTGTCTGATTTTTACACTGATATTGAGTTGGAAGCACCAAGCAGAAACTAATATGCTAGGGTCATGTAATATAGTTCCTCCATTTGAGTAGATAGGCCACCACTACTAAACTGACATTAAAATTATTTTCGCCTAGAGGTGGTCCTTCAAGAAATAAAAGGTGTTGATTGCATTCCTCATTTCCAAAAGTTGATGTGAATTGGCATTTCCTGAATTGCCACTGAGTGTAAAGCCAATCAATAGGTGGGCTCCCCAACTGTGTATAGTGGCATCCGTTCATACCCTAACTTCTCGTATTTTTCTCCCCCAGAGAATTCCTGTTCTAAGCCAACCATGGCTATACCCACAGGAATGATACCGCCTCATTCTTAATAGTGACCTTTCCTTTGAGTAGACTCCAAAATGGGTGTGATTGATCCAGCATGGTCATCTGTAAGGAGCGCATGAAAAGAAAAGAACATTCCAAAGAGCTGTAAAAACTCTCACTGTAATCCACTTCCTGTTCGAAATGAACTCAATGAGTTTTACAATACACAGACATAAGAGGGAGTCATACATGATTGAGATTGGTGATAAACTCTAAATCCAGGTGGAAAAAACACTAGTATGAACAGAGATTGGACTTTGATTTAACTGGAGTATGTTGTTAAATACACTGATGTTTCTGTGCTGACCATAACAGGGTAACAACACAGCTCAAAATCTTTGTAAATATCCAAAGGATGATGTTTCGCCCAAAGGAGGGGCTCAAAACTAGTATTTATTCCCTCAACATGCAAACTGAAGAAATTTTTGTGCCATTAAAATTATGCATCAATCAGACTTATGGCAAACTTGTCCCTTCTCATGAGGAGTCAGACCAACTGTGCTGTCACCATCTTGAATGTTTTCAGAATTATGTATTGGTTGAGGTGACTTAAATCAATGATCAACCGTTGGTCTTTTGTGCAAGGAAAAGCATGGAATAAAACCCCAAAGATGACAGTTTCTAAAAAAAATCTCCACTTCCTGATGACAATCTTCAAATAAAAACAACAACAAAAAAATAAATCATAAAATAAAGAAAAAAAAAAACCCCCAGTAAATGCTCACAACATGTAACATGTAGAAACAGTTCCACCATCCTTAAGGGCAGCTGATACAACAATTAAAAAAATATACTTTTTCTATGACTGTGACCTTAACCCCAAATTAAAAGAGACAAGAATTCATGCGAAAGAATCAATTGTCTTAGCTTCATAATGATTCATTCAAATAGGAAGAAATCCATTGTGGGGTTTAGGAAATATAAGCAATTTAAAAACTTCAATCTAAACCTAATGCAAATTTGCTATGACAGGGGCAATGACCTCAAGGTATTGAGGTAGGTGAGCATGTCATAAAGTCATGCCAAATATGATGGGAATCTGTAAAGGAGTTCAGGAAATATATGCAGATGAAAACTTGAAGAAAAACTTTAACTGCTGACACTGACAGTGGTGCTACCAACAATGAAAAAGTGACTGCTATCTCTCTTCCCACTAACATGGGCGTCAACAATATCAAGACAAATTTAGAATATCTACCCAACAAAATACATTTTTTATTTAAATTTCTAAAGGAACACATTTCTTCATCAATTCATCATGGAAAATTAATACTTGTGATACAACATATTTTATAACTGCAATTTATCCATGTACAATAATGGGGTTATTATACAGTGCTTTCAACTTTTTCATAAAGTTATTTCTCTAATTTTGGATTAAAACATAAATGAAACTAAAGTGGAATAAAAGAATTATTATCTTAACATAGAGATAATAACTCAACATCATAACTTGTTTCTATCATCAAAATTTTTAAAAAAAAGACAAAACCGAATATATCACAGTAAATCTAATACTAGGTCTTACTTTTTATTGTTTGGTGTTGTGAGGGTAGCCATTTTCTCTGTTTCTTTTTGTTTCCTCTGAAGAGCTGCCATCTTGGCTCGGCCAAGCTCAATCTTCTTTCTATAATCACTGTGGGCATGAAACAAGATTAGACAATTTATTTCTTACTATAGGCAACAATGACGAATTTGTTGGGCATTTAAGCAGATAAAGTCACTGAAGTGACATTCATGTGACAAAATGAAACTCATTTTAGTCTTTTTAACATTAAGCTTGACACTATATTGGACTTAACTCCATTTAACCTTCAAAAGAAAAGTTGAAACCTTAGAACATTGTGCAAGGGTAAATAGTGGCTATAACTCTTTAGTTAAGATGAATAAAATTAGTATTTTTTAAGTCAGACTTATTCCATATCTAATTTTTTAAAAATTACCATTTATAAATTTTAAAATTACCGTTTTTAAGTCAAACTTATTCTATATCTACTTAAATCCCTGAGAACTAGCCAGAGTGCTTCAAAAAATAGCCAAAATTAGGTATATACCCTTACTTCAAGACAAAACTGAAGAAAATCTGACTGTATAAACTCTTTTAATTTCACCTCTGATAATTTTTCTTACAGATTTTTCTTTCTAAAATACATTGATAGGTAAACAGATGAGACTCACATTTTCTTTAAAAATTGAACCCTGTGCACAAGAAAAGTGTGAAGTGAAACCTGAACTGAATTTTAGTGCTTTACATAAAAGCAGCCAATCTGTGCCAGTGGAGCAGGATGCAAACCAACAACTCCCCACTTATGAGCCTGACCTTCTGATCCTTAAGCCACTGTGGTTACTTAACAGAGAAGTGAACATGTGAAACACTGTATTTTCCTCCTAGCTCAGAATATGCAGGAATAACAATATACTTTTAGGGACATGCATAACAATTAGATTTATAAATAATCTATGACACTGCTCTTTTCGTCTATATCAAAACAGGTAACAAGCTGAAACATACTGAGAACAGAATATTTTTTTAAGGGATAACACTTTTCATGGATTATATGGTTGCTACAAAGCAAGAATTCAAAGACTGAATGATTATCGATTCTTTTGTGAAAACAACCAGGCTCCTCTCCCAATCCACATAATAAAAGAATAAAAGAAAATGTAATTTTCACAGTACAATGACAATTGATACTAAGGAAAATAAATAAAATTTAAATAATAAAAATAAATAATTTCGGGATTTATCATCATGAGGGAAGAAGGGCATTCATAAAAAAAAGCATCCTTCTGTAAAATGAATTTGGCGACATTATAATTATATGCATCTGATATCCTCTTATCTCAAGGAAAACAGACTGTAAGAAGAGTTATGGTATGAAATACAGTGTAGGAATTTTATCCAAATTTTCAACTTTGTGCCCAGTGCCAAGGTAATCAGACACAATTTTAATGTGGCTTGGTACTGTACTTCTAACTTAACAAGAGTTTCTGAAGAACAACGAATCAATAAATAATCAAGAGTCTTAATACAACAGGTCAAAATCAATTAAAATAATCTGTCCAGAAATACATCCAAGGCAAAACTGACACCAGTCTAAAGTCTGGTTGAGAGCATTAGCACTTCCTTTCCTTATTATATACTGAAACAAGAGGATTCATATGTAATTCTCATGCAGTGGAAGTAAAAACCCCAAATCATTTTTATGACAATGTAAAGTAAAGCAGAACAAATGTAGCTCACAGCTGCAACTTTTGTTTTTCTGAAGATTCCTGTTGCTCTCTGGCTTCCAGTTCTGACAGGACTTTCTGAGTTTCCCCCAATTCCTGCTTAACTTGCTCCCTCTCCTGGCAAAAAAAGATGTTAAGTGTAATTATGTATAGGCACAATGAATATTACAAGCTAACTGGAGTAACTCAAAAGGACTGACACTCTACTGGCCATTCAAATTTTCCAAAAATCCATTTCGTCTTGATAACTGCAGTACTGAAACCATCTCTGATATTCTTAAGAAATAGCACAATTTTCAAGATGGCTGCTGTGGTAGCCACATTGGATATAAGATCAGCACCATTTTCATTTGGGATTTAATAGGTATTATAGGGAGGTATCATTACTAGACATCATAGGGAGTCTACTGATGAAAACGCCTTGTCAACAGGACCATCCATTCAGGAGGAGTAATGATAAGATTTTCATGAGGGCCTTTTATAGAGGCCAAACTGAATGTATGAATAACAAACCTGTCATTTAGGATCAATTAAATATCAAAGTCTACTGGTGAAAACTCTCATTAGAACCAAGTAGACAACACAAGAAGTGACAATTCCCATGTTGGTATGACTTTCCATTCAGCAGGAGTAGTGATAAGATTTTCAAGATGGCTTCTAAGGTGATTATATTGGATGTCTGATAGGTACCATTTTTAGGACCAACCAGACATCATAAAAAAGTCTTTAAGCGAAACCTCATGTCAGTATGATCATCCATCCAGAATAAACAGCTATAACAAGATTTTCAAGCTGGCCACCATGACACCATAATGGAGGTCAGAACAGCAACAACTTTGTTCAGAAAGAACTAGGCAATATAAAAAGTCTTCTTTGAAAATAATTTTTGAGATGATGGCCATATAGGAAGCCAGATTAAAACCATTTTCATTTACAATCAAGTAGGTCTTCTGGTGATATTCCCATGTAGATATGATTTACAGGAGTGATGATAACAAAATTTTCAAATGGCTGACATGGTGGGCATACCGGATGTCAGATTGGCACCATTTTCATTTAGAACCAACCAGATGTAAGTAATAGAAAGTCTTTCAATGAAAACCTCATAGAATCATTCATTCCTAAGTAGCAATTACAAGACTTATAAGACGATCACTGTGGTGACATATTGGAAGTCCAAGTGCCACCATTTTCATTTAGGACCAACAAGGCCTTGGGATGGAAGTGTATGTTAAGTTTGATTGCAATCCTTCTAGTAATTTTGAAGGGATAGAAATAATAAATGTATCTATTAATTAACGAATGACAGAAAAAAGGCCATCCCACAAGCTCTTCAAGTCTATGACCAGTGGTGTTAAGAAACTTATTTCACCTGTGATTTGTAACACTACTCTGGTTGACATTTCTTAAACAAACAATAAAATAAGATGTGCACATAGATTCATGTAATTCTGTAGATATACACCATCTATTCAATCACATGAAAACATATTTAACTATCAGCCAGTTCTAAAGTCATGGGCAATCTAAATTTTAGTTTCTAATTAGCCAATATCATATATGTGCCTGTATAATTGCTCTGGGGTGGGACAAAAAGCACATAAAAACAAAAATCTCACTTCTTTTCAACAGACTGATCACATGACCATTTTTATTATAGCTGATATGATCCTTTTTTACAGCAATTATCTTGGTAAAGATAAGACTAAATAAAGTCGGGAACTAAAATAGCACTAACGTTGACCTTTGATGGAATATTCATCCTCATGAAAGTCAAGAACAAATTTTGGTTAAAAAAGCTCATTAACACTAACATAAAACCTCTTTTTTCTGTCAAGATGACCTTGGTCTTTTAAGTTTGTGTGCACAGTACTTTTCCATTGCCTTTACAGAAGCCAAATGTGAAGTGTACACATTAACGATCATGCAAACCCAATGTCAACAAATTCCAATAGTCCAATAATACTCAGATGCGCAGATTATTTTATAGTAACATGCTTTACAAATCTCTATAATACTTTTACCTAGGGCTGTTTTGCTTTATGAAGTTGGTCAAACAATCAACTCTTTAACTGAAATGGACAATTTATAAACTATAATTTCTATGACTGATCTATTCCAAAATCAAGTTCATTGCTAT
Source organism: Potamilus streckersoni (assembly GCA_016746295.1). Lineage (NCBI taxonomy): Eukaryota > Metazoa > Mollusca > Bivalvia > Unionida > Unionidae > Potamilus > Potamilus streckersoni. Next base: position 2,690,395 of record JAEAOA010000695.1, on the reverse strand, counting down.
TTTGACTATTTCAGACATTAGGCCATTGTGGCAAAACATTATATAGGAAAAAAATCAATATATTAACACTGATGATCCGTCATGAAATTCCAACATTTTTTCAACTTTCCAGAAAACACTTCATAGGTAATTTTTGATAAAGCTGTTATGTACTTTTTCCATGGCTGCTAGTTTCTCTGCATATTGTTTATTCATCTGTTCAGCATCTTTTCCTGTCTTTACAAGCTCTCTTATTAACTGCTCCTTCAGCCTAAAATGAAAATATCAATGCAGTTTATTATTATTATTATTATTAGTATTATTATTATTATTATTATTACTGAAAAGGATGACTTCCTTCAACAATAGTTCAATCATTTATGTCAATTTAAAAGCCAACTGCTTGCTTACATACTAGTACTAAGGAACTTCTCATCTTTCACTTCTAAGTTTTAATCTCAGTATTACTAACATTGTTTAAAAAGTTTTTTGTTTTGGACAAAGAATGCAGGCAACTTCTGATATCATAAGGCTGGATTTAAATAACACACAATACACAGGTTCCATAGACACTTTATTGTACATATAAAATAATCTTTTTGGCATAATGGAGGCAAATCATGTCACAGCAAACTGCACAAGCCCAGATCTGAATTGTTCTAAAGGATATCTCAGGACAGGAAGCATGTGGGAGTTTGTGGGGTTGTGAAAGTTGTCTGACACCTGTATGTGGAGCTGCAAGGGGCTGATACAAGGTTTATAGGGACAATGATAACTGTAACTCAACTCGACAAGTCAGATCCTGAGGATTCTATTTGATAACAAACATCAGCCGATACTCCATACATGCACCATAGGAAGCAGGTATTAAGTATATGGGCATAATAGTCAAGTACATTTAAGTACTGACACAAATTGGGGTTCAAAAGCAAAGTTTTTGAAGGAATGAAAACTTAAAACTTGGCAATGGGAAACTCTGAATTGCTCTAGAGGACATCCCAGGACGAGAGCATGTGGGAATTTGTAGGGTTGTGAAGAGTGTCTAGCACTGGTTTGTGGAGCCACAAGGGGGCAGATATGAGGTATATAGGGACAATGATAACCAAAACTCGACAAGTCTAATCCTAAAAATGCCATGAAAAGCAGACATCAGCCGATTTCCCATAGCCAAGCCATGAATGCCTGAAGTTGGGCAATGCACCCAAGAACAGAACTGGTACAGTATGCCATGCAAGAAATGCCCCAAATAAATGGCATATTGGAAGGTGGAAAGGCGGGCGGCTCTTTCCACTGATAAATTGTTCAAGTTAACTGTGGCATCGACAATTCACACTGGAAGGCGCACCCTTCCACATGCTCCAGACTTAGTCATCTTTCCGCTGATAAATGTTTTAAGTTAGATGTCACAATCAACAGTTCACTGAAAAGCACACATTTCTACAGGCATCCTGCAGCTATACGAATGACACCAACAATTGATAATGCTTGATCACATGCTCTAAACTCGGTTATCTGATTGGTTCATCATGACAACATATCTAAATTTAGTTACTAGATTATTAATATATACTAATGACATCATGTCTGGTAGAGAAACCCTAGTAGACAAAGAGGGGTCCGAAAAGGGGCTAGAGAAGGATGCACTGTGTATTATTCAAACTACATTTAATCAATTAAATTACAACACTTGATTTTAAATTCTGCAGTCCCATGTACAATCTCTGGCAATTGGGGTACAATTGTCAATCCACAGTTGATACTTTCTACTGTAATCTCTGGTTTCTTCTATTTCAATGATCACACAGATTGATGGCATTATTATATAATCATACATATTGTTACATTTTTTAAACATGAGAATCATGTCATGAAAGCTAATAAATCCAAATCATTTTTAACAATATTTCATGTTTCATCACACTTTTTGACCCCACAAATCACACATAATATAAGACTGAGGTTTAACATCCAAACATCCAAATGTGACTGAACCTTTAAAGTTGTTTCATTTTATTCTTCTGAAGTTTTATTGTTCAAAACTAACTTTTTATAAACATGGGATAAACTTAATCTTAAACAAAATGGATGATTTCTATAATTTATGAATTTAATATAATGATTGATTTAATCACTTTTAAACATTATATTTCACAAAAACTCTGATGAAAGATTATGATAGATAACTGAAATTTTCTCATGTTTTCATTTACAATGGAGAACTTCATCAAGAATAAGTACACTAATTCCAAAGATTCTTTGCATAAAAAATAATCCATATGCAGATTAACATAAAAACCTACAAAAATACAACATTTTCTAAGCATTAGTTTAAAATAATTTACATTGATTTTACTTAATGAAAAAAATGTTGACAATCAAATTTTGTTCGATAGCAATGTAATGGACCACAAAAAGGCTTGGACTCTGCTTCTGATACCTTATATTTATGGCCAAATCTCTAATTTTTGTATTTGACTCCAATATCTTGAGCTGAGCCCGTTTAATTTTCTTCTGAACATCTGAGTTGGGTGGGATGTCAGGTACATTCATATCTGCATTGCCCTGGATAGATCTGCTGCCTCTTATTGCTAAAATTAAAAACAATCCATCAAAAGTAGATCAAGTAGGACAATGCAATAACCTACTTCTGGATAAGAGCAAATAAAACAAATATTCTAAATGAAAATATGTTGTGTAAAACCTGTGGCATTTATAACAAAATATTTGGTAACTATATTTCAGATGTATGAGAAATATTTTTTTTAATCATTTTTTCAATTCATTACCCTGTTAAAAGTACAAAAGGATTGGAGATTTTATAATTTTGGGAAACAAAGGCAATTTTTGGTAGTCAATATTACACCTGGGCTTACAAGAAAAAAAAATAATCATAAAAAAAGGGTTAACTGCAAAACTTTATTATTAAGGTAGAAAACCACCATTGCTGATATGGACAGATTGTATACTGTGAATATTGTAATTTCATTTTCATTTATGGTGTATCAATCTTATCTTTGAAGAAATTTTTTGTTTTTCTTTGAACCATTGACTGACTGAGCAAAATACCATTTTATGTTCCTCTACAAGCAAAAGTATCACAAAACGAAAAACTAAAATCTAGAAGAAAAGATGGCTGTTGTGCCCCTCATAATATCATTACATTCCATGATCCACACTGGATTCAAATGTTTGAGTGAAGTGACATCTCTCCCCAACAGATTAATACAATGCAGTGGAAGGTAAGAGTGCAGAGAGGCCAAAATTTATAATATATAGTCAGTCATTTAAATAATACAAATTTAAAGACACACTCAATGGAGTTTATGAAAAGTTAAAAAACGTTCAAAGTTTGCTTCAGGAAAATTGTTAAATGACTTTATTTTTGCAAACAAGTCTACCAATGGCCTTTCCCATAGATAAAAAAGTGTCTCTGCCACTGACTGGTGTACATTATTCCATGCGGACTGAGGAGATTAGACAGAGGTCTTGTCAAGTCACCTTCTCTCAACAGAGATCATTCAGAAGGGCTGGAAGAGGCAGGGAAGATCTAGGGCATATATGGTCAGATGATTCATGAAGCCCAGTTCCAGAGTAAGTGTTCCCTTGCCTCTGAATTCAAGCCCAGTTAAAACCATCCCTTGCCTCTTGACCTCCAGCTTTGTTCCAACCTTATGAAATCAGGTAACAAACTTTGGTACTACAACACTTCAAGTTTTTAAAGTTCTCATGTACTTCATATAAATGCATGAATCTGACCTCCAGAAACTGTTCACACTAGTTATATACTTTTGTGTGATACTCACTTTCTCTACTTATCCTGATCTCTGGCAGGTTATTTTCCTTGTTATCATTAGTGTCCTTTGAATCCTTTTTGGGACCCTTTTTGACACGAAATGTCCCCTTTCTCTCAAGCTTTCCTTCTTCCTTTTCTTCAGCTCTGTTACAAATACATATGTTTAAAACTGATAGAAATTCAGCTTGTAATAATTTGTCATTAAAGGAAATCTGAAAATCAAATGTATCCTCATCAAGAAATGTTACCATTTTATTAAAATCGGACTGTTTGAACTGATCACCAACTGGAATATAATGGTGTCATGATTAATCAAAATAATCAAGGAATCTGGATAAAATGAAAGTGGTTGAAATTAAGCACTTATGATGTTACACTGTTACCTTATGTGTATCAACATATTTAACTTTTGTGACACATGACATGATATTGCAAAATATCTGTAACAGGAATAGGTTTATGAAATGTCTTACAGACGATTTCATTTGACAAATACTGGACCTAATGTAATTGTTCATTTCAAGCAAAAGTTTATGAAACCAGCTGAATAATTTCTACCTTTTGCAAGTCTTAACTTTTGCAAAAGATTTAAATCATCAACAAATTTTATTAATTTTAAATGAAATGAATGCATATGTTATATTCTATTTATAACATGATTCAGTTATTAATTTTGTTCAATACAATGGCATAAAAGGTATGGTAATTTTTAAAGACTAGAAATGTGTCCAACAGACACAGATGCCCCACCATTATGATTCAAAAGATAAGTGAAGTAAAAAAGAACCAAACCTTTGTTTTTTGTTCATGTTAGAAAACTCTTAAAACTGAAGTGACCTACGTCATCTTAATGTAAAACCTCATGCTAAATTTACTTTCAATCATCGAAGTCCTTCAAAAACTAACAATCAGAAATTAAATCTGCAATGAGTGGGAAATTATGAGACATGAATTAACTGCATGGAACAAGATGGACAGATGTGTTACACTATAATGTAAACACCAAAGACATGGCAAAGGGGCAAATAATGCAGCTACCATGTCTGAGATCTTATAATGATATTTCCATTTCAGGACTTAGGTATTAATAAATGAAATATTCTATGATCAGTTTGGGGGCCTTGATAGTGTAGTGCCAACAATAGAGCTTTATACAACTCTAAACATACACCTAACACTAATATGATCATGTATAAGGCATGAATGCCCATCAAAGATTGATGGATTCCTCCATGTACCAAAGTTTCCTCAGTTTCAATGACTCCTTTATGCTGTCAAGAAAATTCTTACAATGAAGGTATACTAAGATAAACAACCCCCAAAATGAGACAAAACTGTCTACCCTTCTTCCTCTTCTACTCCATCCACTTCATCTGCTTCCACAGACCCCTCATCACTGAACTCGACTCTGAGAACCTCGTCCCCATCTTCAAGTCTACTGACTAGCAGCTGACTTCGTGCTCTGAAACTCTTCATAACACGATCCAGCGTGAAGAGAGCAGGACTTGTTTTGATGTTTCGTGATGGTGGCCGAAGGTGGGAATAGTTCTGTTGATAAAAAGGACATTTTCTGGTTTTTCTTCATAAGATATACATTTTCCTTCCTTTCAGAATAATATAATTTCAATCTTCACTTGTCAGGGACAATGGTTACTAACTTAACAATTGTAATACCACCAATTTAACAAAATATAAATAATATACAAAATATACATAATATTCTTGTATTTTCTCCTGATATAAATTTCTCCCATCTAAAGTATTCATTCTTATTGGGAATAGAATGGTGGCTCATTAAAATCAATTACAGTATCAATGGCTGAACATACATTAGTCCCTCAAAAATGGATACTGACAGTCCAGCTTAAAGAAGTTACACAATACTTGAACCTGGTTATCAAATGAAAAGCTCTGATAAATCTTCATGTATGTTTAGAAACAAGAGTCCCTAATAGGGACTAATGCTCAAATGGCCAAGTTTCCAGAAATACATAAGGTGATTTCTTTTAACTGCTGAGGGATCAAATCATCTCTTATCTTTTTCAGCAGCAACATTTTTAAATTAGCTGGTGTGATGGATATAAATGAATGTCATATTGGCACCATGTTCATTTAGGACCAACAAGAAATCACATTTTCAAGATGGCTGCCATGCTGGCCATACTGAATATCATATTAGCACCATTTTCATTCAGGACCAACAAGACATCGTAAGAAGTATTTTTGTGAAAACACAATGTCAATTCAACCAGACATATAGGAGAAGTAGCAATAAAATTATTTTCAAGATGGCCATTGTTGCACCCATAATGAAAATAACATTGGCACCATTTTCATTTAAGACCAACTAGGCATAATAAAAATCTTTCATTGAAAACTCTATGCTGATATGATCAATTTATTCAGAACAGTGATAAACAAGATAATCAAGTTCATATTGAATGTCTGAGCTGTACCATCTAATTTAGGTCCAACTAGACCTCATAGTTTTCAAGATGGAGGCAGTAGCAGCTATATAAAATTTGCTGGCAGTACTATTTTCATTTAGTATGAATTAGGCATCATAATTACTTTTCACATGTTGGGGCCTAAAGTGGCTGAGTGGTCTAAAGCGCTCAACATTCTGGATCACAGCCATCTTATCTGTCTTTGTGGGTTTGAGTCACAGGATTGGCTAATGTGGTAAATGAGAAAGCTTGCCAGTAGCTTCTCATGGGTCAGAGGCTCTTCCTGTGGTTTTCCTCCACCAGTTATACTAGCCACTCCCATGTATAGCCTATCTTGTGCTGAAAAATGGTGTTAAACCCTACAACAACAGCATCAACAACAACTTTTCACACATGACCAACTAGACACCACAAAAAGTCATTTTGTGAAAATCCCATGATCCTCATCCATTCAGGTGGAGTAGCAGTAACAGAATTTTTAGAAATGCAGAAGTCTTCCAATAAAAACCTCATGTTGGTAAGACCATCTGTTCAGGAGAAGTAACGATAATAAGATTTTCAAGATAGTCATATAATAAACATTAGATTGGCACCATTTTCATCAACTAGACATCATCTTCAGTGAAAACCACATTTGATATGATCATCCATTCAGGACCAGTAGCAATAACGAGATTCTCAAGATGGCTATTAATGTGGATATACTGAATGTCAAAGCAGCACTATTTTTATTTAGGCCAAACTTCATAATGGGATGAATATGTTTGTAAAGTTACATGGATGGAGGTGTATATTTATAATACTTTGCTCTTAAAATTTTTTTTACAAAAATTTAAAATATATAAAGGGCTCCTGAGTGGCCAAGTGGTCTAAAGCGCTTGCTTTTACGGATCACTGCCGCATCACCTCTGTCTGTGTGGGTTTGAGTCTTGGGCTCAGCCAATGTAGGTGAGAAAACTTGCCAGCAGGTTCTCATGGGTTGGTGGTTCTTTCCGAGGTTCTCTGGTTCTTCCTCCACCATTTATACTGGTCACCATGCATAACATATCTTGTGGTGTTAAACCCTATAACAATGATAATAAAAACAACATTTAAATATAGAGGATAGACTTACCATAAAGCATGGTCTTATCATGGTGAAAGATAGAAAGGGGCAATGGATACATTAAAAAGTTATCTTTTAGTGGCATTTCCAAAATATATACACCAAGGATGTTTATACATGAAGCATTCTTACAGCATCTGACTGTCTGTTGAGATGTACTGGCACAGATTTGGGGCGCTGCCTTGTGGTGGGTGGGGCACTAGCAGTGACAGCCGAATCATCCAGGACATGACTTTCTCCAATAAGGGTAACCTAAATGAAAATTTTGCATGTCAAAAACAGTCCATAAAGCTGCAGAATGTAATGCATTCAACTTAAAATACCATACATAATCATATACAAGTTAGATCCAAATGCAAACTGCAGAGATCCAGATCTGCCATAAGTGCTGGCAGTTCTGGGTTTATACAGTTTGTTAAAAGTAATCAATAGAATAAACAACACAGACTCAGATCTACCACTGTATTATGTGATGTCAGATCATGGTTTATATTGTTGGTTTATACTGTTGGCAGTCGGGCCTATTTTATAAGGTTGCATATATACTAAAATTATAATAAATATATTTTTATTGTAGAACATAAAGTAATGTATTCTCTTACAGATATAGGTGCAGAATGAAAATCTTAAAAGTCTATACAGCAATTTTTCTTTTTTTGATTTTAAACTAGGACTACACAAACTATAAGGATTACCAGAGACAAAGATTAATTGGAATGCAGTGTCTCATTTTTTATGATTTATGTGCTTGCAAGAAAAACTTTAGCACTTGCTGCACAAAGTCTTTAAAATTGACTTGCACAAAGATTTTAACACAAAGTTGATGTTGCTGGGCAACACCATGCCAATTATAACTGCATTTTCTCAACAAAAAAAGGACAATACACACTGTATTATTAAACATAGATTATATATACATAAAGAATATAAATGTTGTGTCTATGAATACAAGATTTGCTCAAGGGATCAGAAACACTAAGACAGTGAGTCTTGTCCAAAGCTGTTGTAACATTTCTGCCTTGTATTTGAAGTCACCAACCTGGTATTTTATTTAATCTGTGACCTTATAATAAAGATAAAAGTAAAGACATGTTGCCATTTTAACTCTGGTTAGTTTTATCACAGTCTCAGGTTGACTACATCAATGCATAAGAAACAGAATATTAAACAGCTGTAATGCCATCAAATCAACATCTAAATCAACATATTACATGAATGGAATTCATAAGAACATACTAAAAATATGTAAGTGAACTGTCAATCACATGTGACTGCAATTTTTAAAAATTAATAGACCAATTAATTTTTGCAAAAGGAAGACACTGAATAACAAACCCAATGCAAAATATCTAAAGATAAAGCACATGGTCCTCTATAGAAGCAATTTGATCAACACTTTGATTTCTTGGATCAACACTGGATAATGTGCCTCAGCAGGTCAATTAGTTGTGTATATGTTTATATGTGAATAGAGTGTTGCACCAGAAAAACAAGAAATGTAGCCCTGCTGTGAATACAATGTTTGTGAGGAAAACTGGAGATTCACTGAATGACATTGAATAATATGAACTGTATTCATGGGAGGATTTGTAACTGTGTATATGGATTAGTAGTTAGTACAGTATTACCAAAACAGATTTTTTTTCCTTCAGTGATGCATAGGGTGCATTTTTTTTGTCCAATTTTTTAATTATATCTATTGTAGGCATTGTTATTAATCATGATTTTTTTAATTACATGTATATCTATTGTAGGCATTGTTCTTAATCATGATGTTTTTTAATTACATGTATATATATATTGTAGGCATTGTTCTTAATCATAATGTTTTTTAATTACATGTATATCTATTGTAGGCATTGTTCTTAATCATGATGTTTTTTAATTACATGTATATATATATTGTAGGCATTGTTCTTAATCATGATGTTTTTTAATTACATGTATATATATATTGTAGGCATTGTTCTTAATCATGATGTTTTTTAATTACATGTATATCTATCGTAGGCATTGTTCTTAATCATGATGTTTTTTAATTACATGTATATATATATTGTAGGCATTGTTCTTAATCATGATGTTTTTTAATTACATGTATATCTATCGTAGGCATTGTTCTTAATCATGATGTTTTTTAATTACATGTATATATATTGTAGGCATTGTTCTTAATCATGATTTTAAAAAAAAAAATGATGTTACTAAATGCTGGTGTCTGGAAAGCAGGTCAAAATACATACTGTTATGTAAGTCATTATTTATTCAGCTAACTTAACAACTTTAGTTTTGGTTACAGTTTTAATATTTGTATTTAGTCCTGTTTACCTGATTCTAAAATTAGAATCAGGTAATAATGGTTTCAACATAAATTTCATAAATTTAATCAATGTATTGTGAATATAAAGAAATGCAGTGCAGTCATTCAGAGATAAAAATAACAGACAAGTAATACCCATCATGGATGTCAATACAATTGTTATGTAACTATTTAAGTCAAAAAGGTGCCATAACTCTAAACTTTGTCTAAAAATGGTGAAAGTCAAATTTGACATAGGTCTTTATAAAACAGCTTTACACCAAATTTGGTTTATGCTCCAGTAAGCCAATAAAAAGATTCTTTATGGATATGAAATTTGTGCCAGATATGACAGGACACGAAACTGGCTTGTGGGTAAAAGTACTCTCCATAAATATGACAGGAGCATAAAAATGATTTGAAAGAAAGCCAATAAACAATAATTTTCATCGTCTAATACCAATAACCATATTTTCTTCAAAGCAATCAATTTTGCATTGTGAGAACATTTGCAAGTAAACAAATCATATGTAAGTAAATTTCCTGTTTTTTTATCTTACAACTTCTTGGCACTTGTAGAAAGAAACAGCGTTCTGATCAAGTAACTGCTTTCAGATTAAAGATTTACTGCTAACAGCAAGCAAATTCAATTGGTCAATCAAAAAACTCATTATGACTTGTTATGTATTCAATTTAGTGACTTTGCTAATGTCAACATGACTCGACTCAAAAGGAAAACTTGAGTGTGAACAGTTTAAACTGGAGAAACCTACATGCGAAACAGTCCATGGAAGCTGCTGCAATTATATGCTGAACTATGTTAAATTTAAAAAATAGAAATGGAAAAAAAGTGAACAATATCTGCAGAATAGCATGCCACAAACAATTAATATTGATATTACTAATGTGCAATAAACTAGAAACATGGAACAAAAATGCCCTGCAGATGAAACTGAATGAGAAAGCGATCACAACACAAACCCTATATTAATGCAGAATAAAATGCAAGTAACTGTGACCTAATTTTGGAAGGCAGGTGTTGTTCTTACCAAGATGCATCCACACACAAAACTGCATTACTCTGCAACTAATAATACCTGAAAAACTAACCTAAACACTAAAGCTAGCAAAAGTGTGACAGATGCATGGACTTTAACTCTTACAGATAAATAAACAATGGAAATGCAATAATTATGATAAAGCCATACAAAAAAAATTTATACATTATAGAAATTGTACAAACAAGAAAACCAGAAAGTATTGCAAATAGTCACACTGAGACATGACTGATTTCTTAATCGATTGGTACCAACAGCTTCATTTTTTTTTTCAGCTTTAAAACAAAAGTATTTATTGCAGTAGTGTTTATACTCACTCAAAAGTTGAATCTAAATGCAAATTAGCACTGACCCAAATCAATCATGGCATAATGCACTGGTCAATCTGTGTCTATGCAGTTTGCTAGGAGTAGTAATATAATAATAAACAGCATAGACCCAGATCTGCAGGAATATTATGCAATGACAGATGAGGGTGTATGATACTTGGAGATGGACTTATATGTAAACATAGACTGTAAACAAACAAAAAATTCACACTTACAATAACAAGCTCTATGCCAATCCTTTGTCATATTTTGTGCCACACAATACTGATACTGTGCAAAGTACTGATGTGTGTGAACAATATTCATCATAAAATGGACACTTTATCAACCACAAAGAACAATACCCAAGATTCAGACAGAAAAAGCAAATCCTGTCTGCTCCTACACATGAAAAGAATTCTGTTGAATGTTATGTCTTGTCTGCTCTGCATCAAAATTCAAAATGGTCATCAGAAAAAGCTGTAGAAAAGTAATTACTGTGACATATTTCTATGGGTATTAGCCACTTAAAAGCACTTGAAAACAAGTAACCACTGTGACATATTTCTATGGGTATTAGTCATTTAAATAAAAACACTTGAAGAAATGTAATCACTGTGACATATTTCTTTGGGTATTAGCCACTTAAATAAAAGCACTTGAAAACAAGTAACCACTGTGACATATTTCTATGGGTATTAGTCATTTAAATAAAAACACTTGAAGAAAAGTAATAACTGTGACATATTTCTGTGGGTATTGGCCACTTAAATAAAAGCACTTGAAAACAATTATTCACCGTTAAATATTTGTATGGGTATTAGTTAAGTAAAAGCATTTGAAGAAAAGTAATAACTGACATATTTCTATGGGTATTTGTCATTTAAGGAAGACAAGCATTCACTGTGACATATTTCTATGGGTATTCATGGAAGAGAAGTAATCACTGATACATTTCTATGGGTATTAGCCATTTAAATAGAAGCGCGTTAAGAAAAGTAATCACTGACATATTTCTATGGAAATTAGCCATTTAAAGAAGCAATGATCATGTTTAATGGCATATAAAAAAAGTGTCTCAAAAATGGAACTGTATTTAAAACTTACTGGAACAAATGAGTAAGTATGTGACAAATAACACTGTGACTTTTGTTAACACTGAAATGTATTCTCAACATACATGCAAAACCAACGCTGCCAATGGAAGAATAACATGGTATGTGCCAGCTGCTGCCCAGCAATTACCTCAGGATTGTCAACGTTCTAAATTCTGTGCATAATTATTGTTAGCAGCTTGCGCAAAATATCTTACCTTACATTATATGTTTTTCTTTCTAATAGTTCAAAATATACTGCACAGAGTGAAAAAATAAGTGACAATCAAGCTGTAACTGGCTCCATGCAGCAACTGGTGCAGACACTCAATGTCTTGCCTATCCCTTGTTAGTGAGACAATGACCTAAGAATTCTGCAAAAAATATGTCTAGCCTTTTCACCTGCATCACAAAAATGTCATGTGAACATAATTAAATTATGAAATAAAATCACAAATTACAAAGTGTGACAATAATCTTTTCAAGATATAAGGACATAAAAATATACAGAACATATGTCTATTTTTGATGACATTACGTGTATTTCCAATTAACAAACATGTGAAAATCATCCACAGTTGGGAATAATGTGCAGTAACAAGTGATTATGCGTGTATCTTACCTCATTTTCATGACTTGGTGAAGGCTTTTGATAGAATTTTCAACTGATTTACAAAATAATTCTGAACAAAATTACAGTACAGAATTTTATATATGAAAACAGTATCAAGTGTACTAGTGAACATTTCTGATTATAGCTGATTCATTTACATATAGAAATAAGACTGCTGATTATCATTCATTTGTACAATCCATACAACTTGTCTCTGTGAAGTTACATGGAATCTGCCAGGAAAATGGAAACAAACTCCATATTTTCTTAAACTCTTGGCAGGATACATATCAGATGGCCAAGAACTCAAAAACTGTCATTCATGATCACATATGCAATTTCTTTTACAAACATAACTGAACAAAAACAATAAACATATTTAAAGTAAATAAAGACCCCCCCCAGAAATGGCACAAAAATCAAATAATGTTCACCAAGTTCCATAAGTCTTCAACAGTCTTGGAAAAGACAAAGGATGGATGGTTAAACAGACAAAGCATATAAAGTATTGAAACTACAGAACTGTGTAGAGCCAAATGAAGAATATACAGCACTAGACTAATACTGTATGTGTAATTAAATTTCACAAAGATATCTTAAAAATAGTTTTGGAGATTTTACAAGGAAACTAAAGTGTGGATGGATAGATGAACAGATGGATGGACAAAAACAGCAAAAATGCTGAGACAAAAAAAATGTGCAAAGCAAAAGGCACACCCAAAATGGGTGAATGGATTAACATACAAATGATGAAAACAAAAGCACTGAAACAAAGGAAAACTTATTAACATTACAGTTAATCTAATTCATGTACCCTATTTCAATTCATGTACCCTATTTCAAATTTCAATTCATGTACCCTATTTCAATTCATGTACCCTATTTCAATTCATGTACCCTATTTCAAAGAGATATCTTACACAATTTACCCTATTTCAAAGAGATATCTTTAATACACAATTTATCCTATTTCAAAGAGATATCTTACACAATTTTTGCATTCATGCTCAAGAAACAAAAGTGTAAATGACGGATGAACAAAATGGCTAAAAACTACAAATACCAAATCTTAAGTATTTTGAGTAGCAGAAGTATCAATTGGGTTACAAGTAAAATATGAGTACTATAAAAAAAATTTCACAGAAACATCCTAAAATTGGTTTTGGAGTTTAACCTGGAAACAAGTGTGGATTATGGAATGGAATGCTGGACTACTGAACAGAAATACGAGCGAAAAATTTAAAACTTTTGAACATTAAAAATGTTAACAGCAAATGGCACATCTGGATTAATTGTTAAATATATATGTATGTAGATTCATAGATATCTCAAATAGTTCTGGAGCTCTGTTTCACAAATGAAAATTGACAGATACATCTATAGTGTGAAATGATTTCTATAACTGATCAACTTCATTGGGCTGAGGATAATTAAGAATTTAACATGTTTAACAGCTGCTGACTGATAGCTGTTGGCCCATACAAGGAAATTTAAAAATTGCCCTCTACACAAATATGAAATTTTGCTATTGTCTCGTTTCCCTTCATGATGGTTACTATGTCAGAAATAAGTAAAGGAGAACAAATTCCAGTTTAAAGCATATTCATTACTTTAAAAATGGTGACAAAAATAAAATTTGAACTTTATACTACAATTGAGAAAATACTTAAAACAGCATCTCTGTCTCATCAAATCAGTTCATAAAATTATACTGAAATTCTGTAAAAAGTGCAATAGTATAGCATGGTCTTCATATAACACAGGAGTGATTATGGATCCCATTGTCAGATTTAAAATGGTTTTAATAATGAACCAAACTCTGTAAAAAGTGCATTAGTATAGCATAGTCTTCATATAACACAGTTACAATTATGGATCCCATTATATGGTTTAAAAAGGTTTTAATATTGAACCAAACTGTATAAAAGAGCATTAATATAACTTAGTCCCTCATACTGCACTTTATGATTATGGATCCTATTTTCTTGCCAATAGTAGTTTGATATTGCTTCAGTCTCAGCATAAATAATCTCATTATAGCATAGTTCCTCATATAACACATGGTTACAGATACCATTTTCTGGATGAAAATATCTTTGTTACTCAACCACCATCACTATAAAGCACCATAGTTTAGTATGGTCTCTTGTACAAGACAAGTATGGTTACAGATACTATTTTCTGGATGAAATTAGTTTCGATATTTATTTAGTCTCAGTATAAAGCATTTTAGTAAAGCATGGTCCTTCATATAACACTGGTATGGGTATGGATACCATTTTCTGACTAAAAGTAGTTTTGAAACTTCAGTATAAAGTGTTTCAGTATTGCAAAGTCAATCATCTAGAAGTGCAAGTATAATTATGGATTCCATTATCTGGCTGAAAAGTAATTTTGATCCGGTACTAATCTCAATATAAAGTCACTCAATATAACATGGTACCTCATGTAACACAGGTTTGGTCATGGATCCCATTTTCTGGATGAAAATAGTTCTGATATTAAACTAACCTCACTATGAAAATTCCAATACAGCATGGTCCCCATGTAATGTAGGTAACTTATTGATCACATTTTCTGGATACAAATAATGCTGACAATGAACCAACTTCAGTAAAAAACACTTCTGTACAGCATAGCTCTTCAAATACCACAAATACAGTTATAGATGCCATTTTCTGTACTGAAGTAGTTTGGACACTGAACCAGTTTAGCATAAAGCTGTCTCACTTACAACAGGGCAAAATCTATAGTTGCCCTAGAAAGTGGTCTTTAGAAAGGCATTATACATGTGTATCATAACTACTAGATAATTTTTAAAAATTAGAATTAAATATTAAATACTGCAAAAAATATTTTGAACTATATAACCCACCTTGATTATGATTTTAAAATTCAATAACTTTCTATTATAAAATTAAACATTAATGAAAAAACATTCTGACATAGAACTCTGATAGATTCATTCCTACTTTGTAATAGGTGTTTTTAGGATGAATACAAAATCAAGATTTTAAAAGTGTTCTCTAAACTTAGTAGTCCTGTTTATCTTTAAATGAGTGTACAATACACATAGCAGTCCCGTTTATCTTTAATAAGTGTAATGTACACTTAGCAGTCCTGTATATCATTAATGAGTGTAATGTACACTTAGCAGTCCTGTTTATCTTTAATGAGTGTAATCTACTCTTAGCAGTCTTGTTTATTTTTAATGAGTTTAATTTAAACTTAGTGTCCTGTTTATCTTTAAATTAGTTTAAGTTAAGGAGCTAATACAGGCATGATAAATGCAGTAACAAAAATTAAAGATGGTTTATGAAAACTTGGTACATTTTTCGGTTACAAACAATTCAAATATCAGTCTGGATATTTAAAATCACATATGCCACTGATCAAATTTATAAAAGGTATAAGTCTGATTTATATATACAGTTTGTAAAAGTTACAGAAATCGTACCCTAAATCTTACACCCTTACATCATGATAAACCTTCAATAATTTAACTTGATTGAGACATCACTAATCAATCACAATCTGAGGCCAATTTTGGACTGAATTCAGTCAGGTGCTCTACAAATGTAAACAGCTGGCAATAATAATCATTCATTTAGTCTAACTGCACTTTCTTCATTCACCATCTTTGTCATTGCAAACAACTTTCAAAGCATAAATATAACTAAACTTGAAAATTAAAACCAATTTGAATTAAGCAATAACTATACTTGAAAATTAAAACCAATTTAACTTAAGCAATTAGTATTCAAAGTGTAGGTATAATTATGCCTAAAAAGCAAAATCAATTCAACTTACTTTACTGTTCTAAATAAAGAACAAATTAGAACAAAATATTGAAAACACCAGTGATGTTTCTTTTTACATAACATTTACAATCACAACAGTCAATCAGGCATTGTAATATCATTGAGATGAGGTAAATGTCAGTGTGATATAGTGCAACACAGAATTATATTCACAATAATTCCTCAGCACAATTTTCAAACAGTGTGTTACAATGTGGATAAAGTCTTCATTTTATAAAACATTAATGGTGATTTCATATTGTCAGAAGTATCCATTTTAAGCAGCAAGGAGGATGACATACCAGACAGATCACCACTACTATTCTAAAGCCATACATACATGACTGGTATTCCCAAAACAATTATTTTGAAAAACCATGAAACAAAAAGGGCATTCAGAAGTACACAAAGGGCAAAATACAAGTTTATTAAATTCTGGGCAAAAAATATGAAACTTTTAAATTTTGTAAAGCATATAAAAAAATAACTAAAAAATAAATTATTCTAGAAATAAGAATTTAAAAGAAACAAAGGATGTCTGGTACACTACCTTGTGTGCAAACATTACTATGATGTATCCTCTTCCCAATGAGAACTTCACAAGTTTTAAAACAGTTTAAAAAAGTTTCACACAAATATTGTGCAAATTTCCTATTATTTATATTACAAGGTACCTAATTTTCTGGCAATATATTACCCCCACCCACCCCTGAGTAAATATTTTTTAAACATGTATACAGAACAAGTTACCTCCTTTTCTGGCACAGGAATACCACCCCATAGTAAGTAATTTACTACAAGTATATAGCATTTTATCCAAGTTTAAACTGACTGTAAAGAAATGGTTGTCAATCTACTGTGATAAAACTGTATTTATAGGAAAAACCCAAATATGTCTTTTTTTCTCTTAACTAATAACAACTAAATATTGATTAAAGATTTCATATATTTTCAATGTTTAAACTTTGTTGGTGTCTTTTCATTGCATCTTGAACTATTTTACTTAATTTTTAAGTTCCTAGTTGATAAGAACCAATTATAAAATGATTTGACATTATTCAAAAATCCATTGCTTGTTTTTATGCATTAATATAACAATACCATACTTTAAAATCCCTCACTATAAGGTCCTTTCACTTGTAACATCACTTTAATGGCTCTCATGAAAAACATTCTAAATATGTCGTACTGTACCTACAATGGGAAGATAATTCCCTGATGGAAACTGAAGGGATCTTGATGATATTGCCAATCACTAAATTGTCCTAACTATAGTCTTGCTATTTGCTAACACAGGTAAGACAAGGCATGATCCAAAATGATCCATGCATACCAACCAACCTATAATATTCTTGGGGATAACTGTATTGCATTTTAGGATTTGGAAGATATTAATGTTGGCTTTGCTGCCGAAAATTTATTTTTATTGATGATGTATTAGTGGAGTTGGCAAAATGTACATTATCTACTCATAAGACAAATCCAACTGCAAACAACATAGACTCAGATCTTCCAATCTGCTGGCAGATCAGGGTCTAAGTTGTTTGCTCTATTGATTAGTTCTAACAAACCAAATCTGATATTGCATTACACAATGGCAGAACTGGAGCTGTGCAGTTGAAAGTTGGACTTGACATATACAGTATTTTTGACACTATAACCATCATCAATGTCATCAAGAATTTATCCCCATTCCAACACACATGTGAAAGTTTGTTAAAAAATTGCAAAATATGTAATTCTCTGTAGCACCACATCACAAGAAAAGTCAAAATATTATATAACATCAAAAGGTTTTAAAAGATACTGCTGCAAATTCTGACATTTGACCAATAAAAATTGTGAAACAAACTGGTATGATAGAATATACAAGTATTGATCTTTGTTGAGGAATATGAAACTATATATGCCACTAAAACAAACACAAAGTGGAGGTCAATAGAACAGGTTTACTGGTTCATAAAACTTCGTAATCATTGAAACAAAGGTCTACCATAGTTTTATAGTGTAATTTAGAAGATGCTACTATCTGTATAAATGTCATTGCAACTCTAAAACACAAAAAACATAACATTATAATGTAACATTAAACTCGATGATGTCACATCAAAGTAATGTAATGCCTGTGCTTTGCAAAGAAATGTAACCTGTCATGTCACACTGTGCCATCCAATAAAAAAAGACATGCCTTGCAGGAATCATGTAACACAGATATTTAATGCATTAATTGAGTTCCATGATAACTGAAGACTTCAGTGAAGTCAGTGATGAAAATCCCATATGTAACAACAAACATAAACAAAGAATATGTCATGAAAAGTTTTCCATGATATTGGAAGAAAATTTAAGAAAAACTCAGAAAAGAGAAAAAAGAATCCCAGACCATTAACCCTATCCATAAATATTCCCACCTTGGTCAAACTTCCTGATCGAGAAACTTCTGATGGCAAATGGTCGCTCAAAACTCCACACAATTGATCCTAATAAATGTCATTCAAGTATTAGAAATAGGTCACATTTCCTATATTTAACTAGGAATAAGGTTCAGTCTCTCTATCTGATTTTGAAATATTAACAACAAAATCTTACTGATCAGAAAGGAAGGCATGCTACCATTTCATCATTCTGAACTAATGCAAATCAAATTTTGAAGCCAAATACTGTAAATTCTTTTTTTCATGAGCATCTATTTTCGTGGTTTTGAACACAAAAAATAAACACATTTTTCAGCACTTAAATTGTAGATGGGGAAAGAAATCATATTGTTTATACAGATGGATTTTTGTCTGTTGTACCATTAAAGCCATTGTTTGTAATAACCACAAAATCCATGATAATTGTTACTCCATAAAAAAAATGAATTCACAATAAATGGTTATTTTGGATTACATGTAGTGTCCATTCAACAAATATGAAACTGATTCATATGGTGTGCAAAGCAAATTTCATTTAAGATCATGTAAGATTTGCATTCTCAAACAATGAAAACCATCAGCAAATTACTATAGCAAAATGGCTCTGAAGCACATCTGAATGCCTCCATCATCTGGACTTTGCTTAAAAAAGATGACATGCTGTGAAATCACGACTCAATATCTTCACTAATATAAAAACAATTTTGACAGGTTGTTTAAGCAACATCATCTTGTTTATGTCATATGATGAAATGTGGTTCTCGAATAAATCTCCAGATGACTACAGCCAATGAAAGAATGGAACTGTAGTCCAGTCTATAGCTGTTAAATATAAGGACTAAAACAGAAGCTAGTCAGATTCAATGCTTATAATCAGCAATCCACATGAGATAAGTTTATGGGATCCTTATATGCAAACACCATTTAATAGTATTCTGTGTAGGTGACCATAGAAGTGTAATGAACAGTGAGTGTCAGTGACCAGGATCTATGGTCAAGACATGCAGTTTTAAATTAAACTCACTGTACCAAAACCATTACTGTCCTATTAGAGTTACCCTGACTGTGATCCCTCACCTTTACATCACAGAATCTATATGTGTCTTGATTAAAATAAATTGCAAGCCATCCAAAAAGGTTTATGGGCCTTATTCTAAAACAAAAGTTATTCAATGAAATCCAGATTCCTTTAAACTACAATGACCTTTCACAATTTTAATTCAAATGTGCCCTCCACAAACTTTAAGATGCATGGTCTGGAACAGATGTGTCCAACCCTGAGCACAGTCCTTCACATTATGCAAATGTGGCCATGTAGGCAGTCTATTTACAAATATGCATTTTAATTAATATGCACAATTAGTGATGAGAAACTGTTATTGCGGATGTGGCCTGTGACATTAAAGATTTTTTCTTTTTGTCCCCAGCCAAAAAGCTGAATGTCCCTGGTCAAAAGTTATAATGCAAAATCTGTTTTTCTTTTTTTCAGTTAGTGACTTTGATCTTTAATCTTAAACCCTAATATCAATGGATTTCTCTCTTACTCAGTCATTCACATCATCTGGTTACTGTAGATTGCAGAGAACTAAAGTTACTGTATAGAAACAAAGCTGGTAACAGATGAATAGACAGACATCATAATATGTTATGCTCCATCTTTAGGAAGGTGTATAAAAAGACTTATGAAGAGTCAATGATAACTGAATGATTTAAGCCACCACAAAATGGCATGAATACATGAGATTCAGTTTATTAAGAAGCCATTTAATTTACTTCTCCACATATAACAGCTCATATTACTAGGTACCATTATTATACTCAAGAGATCTACTGATGGGCCTGAGATTGTTCACTGTACTGACATCTACCAAATGGCCTTATGGAAGTACATATGACCAAGAATGATGCTTTTTGTAGAGATGTCAATGCTGTTGATTATATCTTATGAAAACAATTATTTCAAAGTTTTCTTCTTCATCCATATTTGACAGCATAGCACATAGTGAAAAATCTTAATACAAAGATGCTTTTTTTGTCAGATTTGGTCAAATTTTGCTTAGCAGCTATTTAATATAAGTTGTTTAAATGTTTTCTATTGTCATTAACTTGGGCATATTTAAAGGCAGAAAGACATAATTTGTATAAATTTTAAATGCCTTCAAGGTATGATGCAAATATGGTAAAGTTTCTGCTGAGAAGTTTTTGGGAGTTGTTAAGACTTTTCTAATTTTAGTAATGGCAGCCATATTTGATGTGGATCCACATTCTGTCTAATTTAGTTGAAGTTTGAACAGAGGCTTTTGCAACCATATTTGATAGTGGATGAATAACACTGGCAGGTATTAATTTGAAAGTGACCTATTCCATAATGTTTTATATTTTTTTAATGATCAAAATCTGCCAAAGAATTCTGAGTTGTTTAATTTTATTTCTTAATTTTAGTAACTGCAGCCAAATTTGAAGGCAGATTGCCAGGATGCTCTATGCCAACTTTGGTTGAAATTTTCTTAAATGTGTTTTGAGAAGAGATTGAAATTTACAAATGTTGCTAGACCATGAATGATAAAAACAACAGGCACAGGACCTTAACATAAGCCTAACTGGCCTTGTGGCTAGGCGAACTAAAAATGTCAGCATTACTTATTTAGCTTTAAAAAAAAATCAATATTTCTTTCAAAACAGGTGTTTTTACCTTGAGAGCTTTCTGGAGTTCCTCAATTTTCACGTGCTGCTCCAGATATTGTTGTTCCTGTTTGGTTTTTTGTTCCTCTGCCTCCATCAGGCACTTCTGTAGAAATTCTAATGTGGATTCCTAGAAGGAGATTATATATGTTTCATAGCAACAAAATGTTTAATTTCTGTACAGCATTCTGATAACATAGAAATATCTAATACTCTGAAAATTTTGATTTTTGCTTTGTCAGAACAAAGTTTTGAGATTGTTGCAGTACTTTGGGAGAGAAATTTTCTTTAGTAAATTATGTTTCTCTGAGAATAATTACCCAGTCACATTACCATTAGAAAATATCTCTTGAATCCAGGCTCCTTGAGACACAAAAAATGTGGTCCTTATTGTCTACACAAAGAGGGTAAAAACTCTTTCAGAATACATCCTCTAACACCTTCTAAATGTTAACTACACTGGAAGTTATTCAGTTTCAATTTGGCCAAAACATCAAAAATGATGCTAGGATGCTGCTAGTGGAGGAGGGCTATACTGCAATGTGACTAGGTAAGAATTCTCAGAGAAAAATAATCTGCAACAAAAATTCACTTCCACATTGAATACATTACCCAATTACATTGATGTTAAAAAAATAGGCTGGAGGAAGAACGACAACATCACATGTACCCTTCAAGCAAAATATATGTGGAGTCCCTATAGGAAGGCTAAACTACTTCCAAACATAAATGAATACAACAGATCCTATAACATTGCTCAGTGAAGGAGAAAATAATGTAATTTTCTCTGCAATACTAGTTCAAAATGGCAGAAATTAGAGAAGGTTGAATGTGCATGTGAGTCAATGATGTTCAAGACTTTTTAGACAAAACATTGTGTTTGCACATAAGAAATGCAGAGATCGCTCTAATCTCATAAGCTGAAACTTTTTATGAGGTATATTTTGGCTTGTAAAACTCTAGATTATGCTGATTAAGTTTCTGCCTTTCTGGGATTGGCCTGAACTGTCATCATGGACAGAGAAAACTTTACTTTTGAGTGAGCAGAATTAGTGATGAATCTGACATATGAAGAGAGCCACAATGAACAGAATAACATCTGGTATATAAGTGGTGCAAGCTAGTACTTGCAAGGGTACAGGCATGGGTGAGGAGATAAAATGGAAGTGTTAATTCCCTATGTCAAGATAATATACTGATCATTCTGGGAGGACAAAACCTGAGAAGTAGTGAAATCCAATGGTTTTTTTTGTTACTGCATAAATCTAAGGCTGTGTTCAAGAAGGTCAGTTGTAGACTGGTGTTATACTGTAAAACTCAACAGTTAGTGCTACAAGACAGGTTATTCATGGCAGCAGAAACAAAATGGTATGGGTCAAAGAAGTCAGCTTGCTGAAGGTAGTAAACATATTACATATATGTACATATTATCTCTATAAGTGTCTTACCAATTCTTCATTTCTAGCTTTCAGTTCCTTGACCTCCTTCGTTTTATCTGCAAATATTTCTTCATCATTCTTTAAATCTTCACGTGCCTATAACAATTAAAATAAAATTTAGAGCCGAACAAAGTTCTGATTTGTCTATTTTCCATGAAATAAAGAGATTAAAGGTGCAAGTAATGAAAACATTTTTTACCGAAGTTTTCAAGTCAAAGACCAGTTCCTAATGAATATTTGTATCACTACATTCACATATATAATGATGAGAAAAACTGCCAACAAAACACTTTTTACCACATACAGTTAGTCTACTGCTCATTTATCCAAACATCTTTCATTCAGATTATTGGTTAAGTTAAACTACATGTATGTCCTTTAAACTCCTGTTCATTTAAATATTTTGTTGCTTACCCTACATGTTCATATAAACAAGATTTTACTGTACAAATGAATCTTTCTGTCTGTCAATTTTCTTGCAACATATACTCTCTCTACAGTGACTGAAAGTGAGCGATAATCTTTATTATGATGTTTCAATGGATCATCAATTCAACTGGGGTAAATGACAAGTGATGCCTAAAATCAATTTCATTTATTTATTTTTTTACAGAATAGATTCCAAGCAGTTTTACAAAGTATCTTTAAAGAAGAATATGGTGGTAATTGTTTCAAAGGCATAATTAATGAGAGAAGACAAAAACAACTGTTAGTCTATATGTGACCTTTAATGGTACATAATGATATACTTGAACTAGTACTACTAACTTCTTTGAGTGCCAAGAAATGTTTTCTAATTCTTAATTAATACAGATCTATATTTTACTTACCTTTCTCAGTTCTGACTGCAGATCTTTGATTGTCTGACTCTCCCATTGGTCTCTGCTCAGTGTTGATGGAACTTTGTTTTTTATCTGAGCAAATAAATAATTAAAAACTACAAGCAATAACCTGAGGAATCAAAGTTGGACTTCTTTTGGAACATACACTACTTAAATAAACACCATTTACTTTTGAAAAACACTGGTGATATATATACAATAGGGTAAAAGATTTGTTGAAGAGCTGATAAAAAAGGTGTGGAAATTTTGAAGTGCATCACACCTTTATTCTAAATGCATTGTCCAAATACATGTAGGAATACTGAAATATAGTGTCACAGTCCAGACATGAAAAACAGATAAGCATAAATTATCTGACAAACAGACAATTGTAATAAGAAATGAATCTGCCAGAAGACATCAAATAAATATGCACATATTTATTCTGTAAAATTTGTTTTGCATTTGTCAATACTCAATGATAAGCGATGATGGTGAAGTCCAACTATGTGCTTGATCAAGATCATGCTTAATCTATGGATGTATGCTAATATTTTGCCTGATGACCAGGGGCTAAGAAACCCACCTAAACATCAAATGTATACATAATCACTTAAATGTGACATACTTTTAACATGTTGCAATAACTCTCAGATTGCATGCCCATATCCACTATTATGTGTAAAAGTAGCATCCAAGAAACTCACCTAAATATGAAAAGTGTTGTGAGCAATGGAGGTAAATAAAAGTATGTCACAGTGACCTACTATTGGTACGGTGGTGTAGGATGCATCCAAATATTTATCAATTCAGCACAAGCTCTTCTGCACTTTGGGTAGGTGGGTTAATAAAAATCAATGCCAAAAAAAAACTACATGAGCAATAGAGTAAAAAAAAAAGGCTACAGTGCCCTACTTTTGGCACAGTATCCCTCAGGATGCATGCACATAGCTATGGTCATGACTATGAACAGTGCTGTCCCAGTAATGGACCTAAATGTACACAAGTGTACATTGTCACAGATACATGAAAAATGGGACTTTCATGGCTGCTGAGACAAAAATATCCAAGATGCTTATTTTAAGGCATACATCTGCCAACTCCAACACCAATGAACAAACTATGACAGCGGCAATTCAGCACAAGCTCTTCTGCACTTTGTGTAGGTGAGCTAATAAAAAGTATATCCCGTATATTGCCCCTTTTGAAAGGTGTGAATTTACTACTACAACACTGACCTCTTCCATGAGATCCAGCCAGTCCTTGAGCCGAATGTCCTGACTTCGAGATAGAAAATCCTTCCCCTGAATTTGGATTAGCTGTTTGTATGCCTCCTCAGCAATTACCTTATAATGACCACATTCTGTCTGAAGTCTGCATTAAAATAACAAATGTAAGAAAATCTGTCAATTCAACTGAACATGTACAAAAAATCCTGAATGAATAAGTCATGAATACCAAGATGGGTATTTTGTACAAGTCATTTTTAAAAAGGATTTCTAATTTAATCTTTGGAATACAAAACCTACTGATGTAAAAGAGTGAACTTCACTTATGCATGGACATTTTAAATGTCGATATTAAAAAACATCAACTCCTGAACAGACCAATTAAAAATCATACAGAATTCTCCCCATATTTTGAAAAAAACTTGATATTCAAAGTTCCATAACATGCTGAAATATAATATACTGTTTGATTTGAGAGTCTCTTAAAACTACTACAATAACAAGAAACATTTTCTCAAAGACTTATTAAAGACGCCAGGTGAAATTTAAAATCTTGCTGGGACATATGAAACAACACAATATCAACACTTAATCAAGATTGCTGAATTTAATCACATGAAACTTCCGCCAAAGGCTTCCATTATAATATAAATACATAATTTACACAAAGTACTTCATTCAATTTTATACAGAATAAGATTTTCCATTTCTCATAATTAAATAAAATTAAATGCTCAAAATTATATATATATATATATATATATATATATATATATATATATATATATATATATATATATATATATATATATATATATATATATATATATATATATATAAATCGTGTTAAGAGAGACCAGACATGCAGCCAACAAAATGCGGTCTCTCAAGACAGGTTGCCTCTCATAGCTGGTTTGTATAAAAAGACCAGTTTCCAAGGTTCAGTTTCAGAACAATTTCAACAAAAATAACTACAAAATACTGTATGCTTTCATCTAAAACCAAAATTATATAACAATAAATATATACGTCTATCATTAAGCATGAACACACATTTACATCTGAAGATCACCTATTTTAGCATTTGAAATCATTTCTTAATTACTCCTTTTCCTTTATAACAACCTAAATTTGTTTTACCAATGTTTAAACTGCTTTTTTTGCGAGTGGTCTGATCTTTTTCACTTCTTTCAGTTACAACAATTCCTTTCTTCAGCCTTAAAATTGGTTTCTTCCATTGTTAGCATGTTAAAATTATTAGTGCTCAGTTGTAATATCGATTATAAAGATAGTTTTGACTGGGCTGTGGGAAAATTTGAAAAAAATACATGTGCATTGCATATCTAACAATTAATAAAATTAAAAGAAATAATTATCTCATCTGGAAACAGATCCATTTAATCAGAGACAAAAGTCAATGGCTTCATTCAAAGATGACATACAGGGATTAACTCTAAAAACAAAGTGTAACCTGGTCACACCAACTTGACTAGACAACAGCTTTGTGATTGGGATGTAATTACTTAACATCAGGGAAAAAACAACAAACATCACAAGTCTCGAATACTATCAATCAAATTCCTCAACTGATTCTCTCTTGCTGGTTTAATAGACAATGACCTTATTCATCTCTGCCAATATGGATTAACTCTAAAGACAAACAATAAATTCAACAACTATGTCAACTTTGGCACTACAATGACAATTAATGACATGTACATTAGCCTGGTTTACGGTCTGTAGCATTTATCACCAGTAGCAACTATCTTTTTTTTAATATTCTTTTTATGTATGTTTTTTATCAGAACAATTGTTACTAATCAGGTGGTCATTGTAACAATTTGATCCTATATGTCAGTGGTGTCTGTCATTCTCATAATATGGTCGTTCATATAAATTCTGGGTCATAGGATAAAACTGGAAAGCAGGCTAAGTGCAGAAATAATTAGTCTAGTTCCCTGCTTTGTATGCTCCCTGCATTGCTCACCCCTACACAATCAGCATAGAACAATGCAGGGAGCATGCAAAGCAGGGAAACAGACAAGGAAATAATCTACATATATTTTAGTCTGGTATATTACAGCAACTATAAAACTCAATAAGCATATCTAAATATTTAGATGTCAGCAGCCAGTCTATTTTTTATTAATTAATTTAGAATGGTATGAGCGGTCATTCTTACAGGGATTAAAAAAAGGTCTGTAGAGTTTATCCTTGCTTTTGTGATGTGGTCATTCATAGCAGTGTCGAAATGAATATTTTGCCAAGTCATCACAGTTGTTGGTTGCATTTAGCAGGTGGTCGCTCATAAAAGAATGTTTAATTCACAGGTATTCAACAAATTATCTCTACACTCCTTTTATCTCCAAACTGTTAAGTACTATGGAAGACTATAAAATTTTACAAATTTCCGTGTTGACAGATACGTTTGTTCTTTAGAAAAATGTGTATGATATACCAGACTGGTTTTATTATGTAGAGTAAAAACATATAAGACAAGTCAAAATATACAGAATGCCAATAGTTTAAAGCTGATTAGTGAAAATGATTATCATCGGACAAATTCCATGCATTATGCATGAGTAAATAGGGAAAAGACCCAAAATAAGTGTCACTATAAAATATGTAATAATTACTTTGATGTATTGTACAAGAAAAGTACTACAAAACAGGTTATATGAATGTCTAGTGATTATTTCCTATGCCCTTAACCTATGAGGTGGGTACTTGTTTACTGTATGACAAGATTCTGAACTTTCATCAAAATATCTTCAGAAGTTTAGACTTATACTGTGAACAAGGAAGGAAGTTCCAGTTAATTTTCCATCACCTTAAGGCCATTGGCATGAAATAGTATGCAACATATTGTCTATCCATGATATATAATAACTGACCAATCTTTTAAAAAAAACTCTGGGCAAACATGCAAGTCACAGAATTGCTATGATTTTGACCTTGAAGTAAGGGACATGGCTACAGTATTGTAACAAACCATCTAGTCATGATATATAATTGGCTTAAGTTCCACTAAAATATCCTCAGTTGTTGGACAAATACACATGTCATATAATTACATTCTGCCTTACAATGATCTTGACCTTTAGGTTGGGAGCATCACTACAGTATGTGACACACCATACAGTCATAATACATAACAGGGTAAATATGACAAAAATCTCTCCCACAACTAAAATGTTATGGGTTGGATAGGCAAATGTTGATGGATGACAACACTATTATTGTTATTAACATGCAACAGGAATATTTAAAAGTGCAAACTTTTTAACAATTTCACTGCCTCAGAGTAGAATCACAAAAATAAATCCTGTTAAAATTTTACTATCTCAAATACTACAGCCTATTGATGCAAATACTCAATAAAATATAACAAACCAAGATTCCTACCTTTTTGAACAAAATCAACAAATATTACACTCATAATATAGCAATATATCATACTATTGTTATCAATATAATCATTATAGTTTCCGTGAAACTTGCTTTTGGAGACCACAACTTCAGTAAAAAAGATCTCTCAGGGCATGTGGTTGCTCAATGAAGGTCATCATATCATTTGACAAAATTGTCGTTGCATTAAAAATCTGGTCTACATGACAGTTTGTTTCCCAAAACAAGGTTCTTTCAGGCCAGGTTTTACTTGCCATGATGATCATCATCTGGTATGACTTTACAATATTATAATAATATCATGATCTGCAATGGCTCTGGTGGCCTAGTGGTTAGAGTATCTGCCACAGATGTGGGAGGTTGTGGGTTTGAACCCCAGCCAAGCCATACCAAAAACTTATAAAAATAGCACTAACAGCTGCCTCACTATGCACTCAGCATTAAGAGGTTAGTGTTAGGACTGGTTGGCCTGGTGTCAGGATAATATGACTGGGTGAGACATAAATGCTAGATGTCTGCAGCATGATGCTGCAGTGATAGACATCACAATAAACATTCACACTGCAGACATTGTAACAATATGACTGAAAAATTGTTTTAAGCTGTTAAAAATTAGAATCACACACATATACACAATATTTTCTTACTGACCTACACTACATGTCAAAGCTTTTGATGTATCTGAAACTATTCTCAAGGAAACTGAAAATATATAACAAAAATCACATTAAAATTGTTCTACTTACCTTATAACTTTTTCTTCCAGTTTCTTAATCTGGCTTGCATCTTTATGGGCTTTTTCTAAGTCGATCTCTGTCCCACCAGCACTGAGAATGGAAGTCCTCTGTCTGGCCAGCTCTTCCCGAAGAGCCTAATAAAATGAAACATTGCTAATACTTACCTAATCATAATACATTATGAGTGCATGCACTACCTGATAAATCCTGCCCTCCTAAGCTTATTTCAGTAAATGGAACCAACTCCCATCCATTCTTAGGTTACTTCTGGACGAGATTGTCATGGTCTATCAGGGATGTAACTACAAGGAGGGACAGTGATGGTGTGCCTGTATTAAGATCAAGTAATTATGATTGACACAAAAAACTGCAATCCAAAAATTGAGTAATTCTTTGAATAAGTTATCTCGTTAGAATACATCAGAGAAAGGTAAAAAGAGGGAATTTTGTTCCTTTGTTGATTGGCAGCAATATCTCCATTCATAAAGTACTTGAAACATCTTTGTTTCGTGTGAGTTAGAGACTAGGGTTAGTGTATGGATTGATGAAAACAACATCTGTCACAGATTCAACAGATGTACAGTAACTGTCATTGCAAAAGTGGAATGACTTGAAAGGTAACATTTTGTGTTGCTGCTAGAGGTGCCAGCAAAGAAAGTTCTCTGAGGTAAAAGCTACACAATATTATCATAATTGTATTTCATTAGTTTCCACTTGTAACTGATAAAATACTTTTTCAACAAAATGGGTTAAATTTGTTACAATGTCATCATTTGATATTTCATCTGTACAGTCTATGTTGCAGTAGCTGCATTATTACGCTTCCTTGCTTTTAATGTGTCAGTGTCAGCAGTAACAAAATTACATTGCCTGCAATTTTCTTATGCTATTGCTGTTTTCCAGTTGAGCTCAGCCTCGGCATAGTCTTTAATTTTTCATTATCAAAGCTCGTCCATAACAAACCTTTTTCTGGAATAGATTGACTTCACAGGACAATTATACCTAGCTCAAATTTGTCTGTAAAATGATTAAAAAAAAAAAAAAAGCGCACATGTCAGTCCACCTTTTTCTGTCAGTCATTTCAACAGCATATGTCCGTTACCCTACTCAAGAGATCATTGATATTTCACTTTTTCTTCCAAAGGTCATGCTTTTCAGTCATCTCCCTCATCTGATATGGCCTGCAGATCCGCAGTAGAAAGTAATGAACCATCAATGCCACTAGTGACAGTCCTTCTGATGGGTCTGCTGACATGTATAAATAGCAAACAAGTCTATATATGACTATCCTCTGCTTACTATGTTCTCTTTTTCTTTGACAGGGCTTTGGCAGGCCCATGGCATGGTTATTTTTTGTACCTCAAAAAGCATATAAGAGCAAAGTGCTAAGCCATAATCCAAGCATTATACTCCATATTTGAGTTCTAGGGATGATTTCAGATTATTCCCCCACTTTGGCCAGTCATTTTCACAGGACCTGTGATGCATAAAAAGTCGATGGGGCATGTCAGTTTCTGTTGTGTGACTAGAAATGTGCAGAAATGGGACACTACAACATAACATTGGCCATATGCCCTACAGGCAAAAGTTGGATCCAAGTTCACCACATTTTACTGTCAACAGTGGCACTGTTCTACTGCAGATCTGCAGGCCAATAAAGTTATACCTGGTATCATGAAAGTCGGTGTAGTGATGCATCTTGATGAATACTTTATCCTCATCACAAAAGCAGCTCACTGTAACTCATGCTTCACTGACATTCTTCATTAATTACTGTCAGCTTGAAAGTTATACACGTAAATTTCAGTAATGACAGTAATGTTTCACAAGATATTACACTTCTAATGGCAACAAAGGTGAATGGATGTTTCCTCCTATCTAAATGCCATTGTTGAAAGCTTTATTCATCACCTAATCAAAACTATCATTTTTTTAAAAAAATAAGGCATGTGAAATTACTATAAAGGCTGTTCTGCAATTCTAAATTGTACAAGATTTTGCCTGATTTAATGCTGAGCTATATCCAAGTTTTAAGATAATATACTTCCTGATGGCTCTAACAAGGCCGTAATGTTTACACATGTAAACAGCTTTGCTGAATTAACTACCTGAAAATGTTTATAAACTCATTAAGCATGCGATACTTGCATTTGTTGTTAATTAATTCTCAGTTAAGCATTATAAAACAATATTATGAATTCTATATGTTATTCAACAAATATCATCAGAGGAAAAAGATTTACAGCAAAAGAAAAAATGACAAGGTGACCAATTTAAGGTGTGAACATTATCAATGGCTCATATATATATATATATATATATATATATATATATATATATATATATATATATATATATATATATATATATATATATATACACACACACACATATCTGTCAACTTAAGTCAAATGTGCAGTTTGGGGGAAATGCTGAATTTTTAATCAAATGGATTAAATGGCATTGTTGTGGCTTTTGTATGGTAAATGTTGCAGCTTTATTACCCAATACCAACAATAATAGTACAGATACCAATTGTTCTTGTGCTAAAACATGAAATTCATAAAATTTCATTGTCAAAACTTTGGTAACATTTGAGTATGAGATGTCTTCACACACTCAAATGTGCATTTTGATGAATCAGAAGTTAATTGCCCACTGGGAATCTAATTTGTCAAAAATGTTGTGGAGTCTAAGGTCAGCTGAACTATGACCTAGCAAACTTAACTAGCACTAGCTAACAACAAGGCTGAGAATGGCTCTATACAATTTTTTTCTAACTGTACATATTTAGGAAGCATACAGACAAGGCATCATCTACGATCCTGTACAAGTCAGATCCAAGAGCAATACCTTACCAGCAACAAATACCCTGATCAGCTTGTGCATTATGTAACGGCTCATTTGGAACTCTGCTGTTTGCAGTGAGAACCGACTTATTTATAAATATATATCACACTAAGCAGGTAAAACATGCATTTGAAGTAAATAGGTAAAAGAATAAATAACACCTGGTTTATAGCAAGAAGTTGACAATCAGTGTTGTATATACCCAATGGTTTTGTATTTGGACAAGAAATTAACAAAGCAATATACCAAATACTCTGGTGAGCCTGTATTAATTTTACTTGAATCTATACACCACAAAGAGGAACTATTTCAGGAATTAAACACACCCCTATAAGTTGATAAGTTGCTTTAATGATTTTTGAACATGAAAACATTTACTAGATTTCTAGGTTGGTGACAGAATTGCCAATTATATGTACTATCAGATACCAATTTTGGAGAAAAAGGGAAGTTTTTTGATGGGTGTGGAAGTCAAGTTTAAACTCTTTTATATGCTAGTTCCATGCCCAAGAAGAATATTCACTCTTTCAGTTAGTAACTGAAATTCTAGAACCAAAAAATAAAAAACCAAAATATGATTTTAAATGCAGACCTTAGTTATTTATGTCATTTGGAATACTATTCTTCTTTGAGGCTGTTTATTCTTTTCTTCAAAAAGAGAGAGAAAAATTCTGCAACTGTAGTAAAAGGGGGACATCAAATCAACATATTTCTTAATGCACCAAATTACAGAATATTCTCTGCTTGGCAAACCTTGTTAGTTCAACTGCTTTCTAGCATGGGTGATGCAGGTAGCAACCTTGCTAGAAGCTGATTGTGATGGCTAGATCATTTGAGATGAGCCATGAATTAAGGTGAAGAATATGTAAATTGCTGTAGGAGGATCATGAGCCATGAATTAAGGTGAAGAATATGTAAATTGCTGTGTAGGATCATGAGCTATGAATTAAGGTGAAGAATATGTACATTGCTGTAGGAGGATCATGAGCCATGAATTAAGGTGAAGAATATGTAAATTGCTGTGTAGGATCATGAGCCATGAATTAAGGTGAAGAATATGTAAATTGCTGTGTAGGATCATGAGCCATGAATTAAGGTGAAGAATATGTAAATTGCTGTGTAGGATCATGAGCCATGAATTAAGGTGAAGAATATGTACATTGCTGTGTAGGATCATGAGCCATGAATTAAGGTGAAGAATATGTACATTGCTGTGTAGGATCATGAGCCATGAATTAAGGTGAAGAATATGTACATTGCTGTAGGAGGATCATGAGCCATGAATTAAGGTGAAGAATATGTAAATTGCTGTGTAGGATCATGAGCCATGAATTAAGGTGAAGAATATGTACATTGCCGTGTAGGATCATGAGCCATGAATTAAGGTGAAGAATATGTACATTGCTGTGTAGGATCATGAGCCATGAATTAAGGTGAAGAATATGTACATTGCTGTGTAGGATCATGAGCCATGAATTAAGGTGAAGAATATGTACATTGCTGTAGGAGGATCATGAGCCATGAATTAAGGTGAAGAATATGTACATTGCTGTGTAGGATCATGAGCCATGAATTAAGGTGAAGAATATGTACATTGCTGTAGGAGGATCATGAGCCATGAATTAAGGTGAAGAATATGTACATTGCTGTAGGAGGATCATGAGCCATGAATTAAGGTGAAGAATATGTACATTGCTGTAGGAGGATCATGAGCCATGAATTAAGGTGAAGAATATGTACATTGCTGTAGGAGGATCATGAGCCATGAATTAAGGTGAAGAATATGTACATTGCTGTGTAGGATCATGAGCCATGAATTAAGGTGAAGAATATGTACATTGCTGTGTAGGAGGATCCTATGTGCTCCAACAGTAGATACCTCCCAGTGGTAATTCCATGGGGGCATCTACCAACATGTTGAGGAGATTGTTGAACCAAAACTGATAGAACATAAGTGGAGGTAAGGATTCCTGTAGATACTCTTGAGAGGGCCCAACCAATGAAGAAGTTTCACAACAAAGAACTGATTCATATGACTGGGGTCCTGTTTATAGCAATGAATGCTGGAATCATCATGAATCAAACCAAACCATCACACTAGAACTGCAGGCCATCTGGATAGGATGTGTAAGCTAGAATGACTAACAAACAGGTTTTGAAGGATGAGTGCATCTAGAAGATTCTAGACACTGTGTATGAAGCCTGGGATTATCTAGCCTGCTTAATTTTCTTCTACACTTGTGAGCTTTCTGCCTTTAATGTTTGTTAACAGGAAGCCGTCAAATGAGGCAGAGTCTGTATCATGAAGCCGGGAAATCAGATCACTGTATCTGGTCCTGCTAGATCCAGGCTCTAACAGAACTGGTGTAGTCCACAGCTAATTGACAGCTTATGCCAAAACAAGCTTGAGAGGGCTGGATGTATTATGCTCATGCATCACATTTCATGAGGAAATATCTAGGATGATAACTTTACTTACTGGAATATGTTTTTAATTTTGGTTGTGATATTATGTATTATGGTGTCATATTTTGGAGCAAGCTCCTATTTCCCAAGGGCAAATTCAATTCTCCAGTCATGGGCAAGATGACATGTATAAAACTTTGTGCAGCCCTGTAAATGATTTATTGCAAAATCATCAGGAAATTGAATCTGCATTAAGATTAATACAACATCAAAAATATGTTAACACATGTGATTAGCACTGACTTTCCAAGACAATACCAGCAGAAAACATGACAAGCCTCAATAATATGTAACACTAGTGGTCAGCACTGGACAGTGGACAATGGGACAAGCCTCAAAATTTTTAGCACCTAATTTGTTGTTGTTTAAGTTGAAATGAAAAATCTTATAAAAGTCTTTGCTGATTTCAGTGATTCACAGCAGTTCAAACATATGTTGAGACAAGAAAACATATCTTACATAATTCCACAAGAAAACTTATTTAAAATGGTATCACCCTCCTCATGACATAAAACAAAAAGTGTCTCAGTGGTTAACATGCTGGACTGATGACCATAAGGGTGGAGGTTTCAATCCTAACCTCTAGTACATCTACCATGGTGTGTCCTTGCACTAGGCACTTTACTCAGTTTGCCTTGGCACTAATATAAATGCCAAATCAAACTTACAAACCCAAATAAACCATTCAACATAAGTCATTACTAGCCTCTGCTTGTCAATAGCAAATAAAACAAACATATCCTACATTAAGCCACAAAGCCAACCTTCAACACAAGAAGTACACTACCTGAAGCTTCCAATATGAAATGCAAACAACGAATTATTGTGTAATTTTATAAAATACTGTAAAAATAAAATGACTAGCAATGCAAGTTACTGACTGAATAGGTCAAGGGAGATAATTTGTAGAATTGTTGTTTCCCTAACATATTCACAATTTTTCCAGGTAGTAATGACTCTAGGTTTGTTCATAGTCCTCTACATTAATAATGGTCTATTTTTATGTGAATATTTATCTAATTGTTATGTGAATATTTATCTAATTTTTATGTGAATATTCATCTAATTGTTATGTGAATATTTATCTAAACATCCTTCATTACATTTGTCCTTGAACAAAGCAATCACACACAGCATGCACAAATTGTTAAAAGTTAGGACCTTTTCAATGCTTTAGCATGCATGCATCTTGAGCCAGCTAGGTGAAATTTTATATTTAATTCTGATGAAGTATAATGATAACTATCAGCAACAAGTGTAAATAATTCCTTGATGTACAAGACTTATATAAACATCAGTATAAGGTCTTTAATATTATTGATGGCACTCCTGCTGCCATCATTCACAGAAAAGTGATACACTATGTTGCCTGTTAATGCAGGCATGATAAGAATTTTCATACCTTTATTTCACTCTGCATCTCTTCAAAACGTATGGATTGGATGTCTCTATTTATAATAGGCAAATTCTTGATATTCCGTGCCTGAAGCAAAACAGTAGTTTAATATATGTTAAAAGCATGTGAAAATCATGCTTTTTTGGACACATTATGGGCAAAATACTAGAATTGGAAGAATTCCATCCCATAAATGTATTAAGCACATTCATATATCATGCAATGTTAGGGTAAAGTTAAAGTGCTTTTTAATTAAAATAATTTCAAGCATTTATTATTATTATTATTATTATTATTATTATTATTATTATTATTATTATTATTATTATTAGCATCATCATCATCATCATTACTATTATTATTATTATTATTATTATTATTATTATTATTATTATTATTATTATTATTGAAAAGCTTATGTCTAAATGAACAAGATTTTCCCTGTGAACATGATAAGGTTTATGGAAGAAGTTCAAAAGTGAAATCTTTGTCAAAGCAACAATGACCATAGCATTTCTAATTGTCTTCATGGAAAAGATCAAACTCTTAAAACTTCTGTAAAAAACATTCTCTAACCAACACTTAAAATTTGTATTTCTAAAAGCGCAGGTAGACAATTTATTACTTCACATGACAATATGTTATACAGTATATACTACCAATTAATGTAAACAATCACATACCTCTGTAAAAAAAAAAAAAACAATTTTTTTCAAAATCTTTAATTAGTATTGGGTTTATTTTATATGAAGAATAAAAACATGTTTCTTAAATATGATCTCACCCTGTTAGCATATTTGAGTGCATTGAGACTTTCATCAAAGCTTGCAGTGGAGGGGCTGATACAGCAGATCATCACAGTTTTGGCATTGCCACCCAAAGAGTCCTGGAGAGAAAGCAAACAGGTTAACATTTAATCTAGGATTTTAATGGTGAACATGCTAATCACATGAACATCCAATGAATCAAAGTACTCAGAATACTGATTAACACTGAGGGTATTGAGGGTTGTAGTGAGAGAAATTTACAAAATGAATATATCTAATAACATAACTAAAGAGTTTTTGCATTTCCTGGTCCTTTTTACTAGTGTTAACATACTGCTACAAAAATATTTTTTTAATTTTCTTTTTTTTACAAGAGAATTTATATTAACATGGACACTATGTCAGAAGACATTGTGAGACTAAAACTCCTCAAAGACAAAAAGTAAAACATTAGTCAGTCAAAGAAAGTTATTTACACCACAAAGAGGGTCTGCCTCCATTTCGCCAGAAAAACAAACTTTCACCTTAGCCACCTTGTGCGCTAAATTGAAAGAAAATAAAGCTAATAACAATAACAGATGACAACTGTACATCCACCAAAGAATCCGGTTCTTCTGCATGATATAGCCAGTATCGTGTTAAAAGTGCAGTCAATTCAACAAAAACATATTCACAAAATTTAACTATTTTTGTAAAATGCAATGATTGTTATTACAACATAATGTATGCTAATGAAACTGACCAGGTTGTGGAATACTTACCTTTAATATTCTTGTGATCTTTGACTCCCTGTAGGGAATGTGTGTACTTTTCTTTTTGGGATCACCCAGAGCACTGATTACATTCCCCAGAGAAAGCAAGCCAGAATTGATGTGAACAGATTCTGAGAAAAAGAAATTCAAGCATTACAAAACTCTCAGAATATTGGAATGCATTAAAAATTAGCAATCTCATAAAAGGAAGAAAGAGAAGAGAACTACAGTGCTGTGACAAAAAAGAATAATTACTTACTATGATACAAAACTGAATATCTACTTACTATGATGTCATAAGAAATAATACTAACATCATTACTATTTCAAAAAGAATCTACTGATATAAATATGAAAAAAATGGTATTTACACATTTAAAAGTTAGTAACAAATTCTTGGACTCGTATCATAACTTGCCTTTGGCACATTGCCAAGAAGTCCTCTAGCTAATATTAAGAGAGTACCAAATACTAGTGTGATCAGAGCTGGATTTGATTTCATCTCCAAGCAACGATTTAATTGTTTGCCATATATTCCTA
Source organism: Potamilus streckersoni (assembly GCA_016746295.1). Lineage (NCBI taxonomy): Eukaryota > Metazoa > Mollusca > Bivalvia > Unionida > Unionidae > Potamilus > Potamilus streckersoni. The sequence goes on along the minus strand of JAEAOA010000695.1, from coordinate 2,652,398 downwards.
ATAATAGTAATGTCCAGGGTATGTGATGGCAAAGGTAATGCACTCCCTATAGCATGCCAAAATATTTTTAGGGGGGCCCCGAGTGGCCGAGTGGTCTAAAGCGCTGTCCGTTACGGATCACTGCCATCTCACCTCTGTCTGCGTGTGTTCGAGTCTAGGATTCGGCGAATGTGGATATGTGAGAAAGCATGCCAGTAGCTTCTCGTGGGTCGGTGGTTCTTTCCGGTGTTTTCCCGGCTTCTTCCTCCACCATTAATACTGGCCGCCATGAATAGCCTATCATGTGCTGAAAATTGGCGTTAAGCCCAAGAATAATAATAACCAAGCAACGATTTAATTGTTTGCCATATATTCCTAATAATAGTAATGTCCAGGGTATGTGATGGCAAAGGTAATGCACTCCCTATAGCATGCCAAAATATTCTTGAATGGCGGGAGTGTACAGTACAGATAAAAACTAATTACTAATTTGGTTGCTATTCTTATTCAGGTTTTCTCCAGAGTTCAACATTTGATTTTTGCCCCAAAACAACTTTAGTTTCATCACTAAAAACTGCTCCTGACTTTTGGTTTTTAACTGTCCAGTTATGTCTAACGTTAAACTATAAAATATGTCACATACAAGTCTGCCTATCCTGAATCCTACACACTTTCATCTTCTGCTGAGTGTTTCCAGAAAGCAAATGTTTAAGTAAATTCAATTCATCCATGAATACTTACCCGATCAAAGTTACAAACATAAGCTTACTACCCTTCAAACAAAATCATCTTTTCCATCTACATCATATAACTCAAGGGCAGTAACTCTTGCCCATTACTTCCCCACTCCCAGCTGTTGCTAATTTGGTTGTGAGTGTCTTAAAGTAATGAAATCATGTAAGTATTTCTCAGAGAAACATGATTTACTTAAAATTTACTTTTTCCTTCAGAAAACTTGCCCAATATGTTAAGAGCAAATGTAATGGACATCCTTCAAGGGAACAAAATGAAAGATTTTCTATATTAAAGATAACTCATTCTCCTGATCAGAAAGCAGCACTATTTATAGTCTTGTGATCCATTACAACTATACAGGGCTTCTTACCATCAAACATTTTTATGGCTGAATCCAGCAAAATGCTAATAATGTCCATGCTGTGTTGGCTTTAACTCGATCTGGTGATCATCTAGGCAGCAACCACTTATCACAATAGATTCAAACTTTGTCTCTGCTAAGCTAAATCTTAGAGATAAAACTCATAGCAGCCAACAGCTTTTACTAAGTCTCAGACTGAAGCATAATATTCAAAAACTTTAATTTCATGAGCTGAAATCCTCATGAGGTGACTGATCTTTTGAGACTTCAGAGAACACTTAACATAAACCTACTTCAGCCACTACTGACAGGGCTCAAGGAGTGATATCATCTTTCCTGATGTTCACGATAAGAAAAAGTCATTTTCTCATTTCCTTCTTCCAAGACTTTTCTCTATGCTCCAAGAAACGCTCAAGGGCTTGGACAGAATCTTGCATGGTTGCTTCAATCAACAAATCTTCAAAAAGTTCATAACAGTTCTTTGATTACCAAACGACAGCAGCCTATTCTTCGCTACAAAGACTCATTGCATCATTAGGAACTCAGAATCATTCAATCTGCACTGAAAACAGCTTTGTCCACAGCGTAAAAATAGTTTGCCCAAATGGGCATGTAGCTTGCTCACCCTGCAAGATGAAGCCAAAGTTATCAGGAAACATATACATGACAGTAGCTTCAGCAAAGTTCTGTTTAATGGCTCAAATTTATCTAAATCAAACTATGTCAAAACTACAAAAGATTCCATTTTGGAAACTGGGGGATTTTGGACTATTCAAGTCAGAATTGGCTCTTCTGCCATGATTCCTGAATGTGTCACCTCTGAAGGTGACTGGGGACTAATTTTTGAGACAGGAGAAAGTCTGCAGGCTGTGGGACTAAACACTAAAAGAGATTTTGTTGATTCTGCACCAATTCTTAAATAAACACCCCTTTTGCTCATATGCCTTTTAAGTGGAGGGTCTTCAAGATTCTCACCTTAATCAAAGGTCTTTCCATCACACATCTTCCCTGACAAGAGCCAGGCATAAACAATGAGTCAGTTCAGACAGGAATGGAATACCTGTGATAAAATCTGGCTTAGTGATAGGTCACCACCACCAAGTATCTGACATGATTAGGACTGTTTTCCCATAAAGCTGGCTCTTCCTGAACTGAAAAGCATTGATTATAGCCTTCATTTTCATAAGGTTTATGTGAAGAGGTACTTCCTTTTGTCCCCACTTGCCACTGACTATATTGAAGACCCACAATTGGTGAACTTGCCAAACTGCACATTATGGCATCCATACATAGTGCAACTTCTGGTTGGAACCTGCCACGGGATTGATATTACCTTGTCAGACCTGCCAACCATAATAAGACCTCACTCAGGCAGTCAATTTTCTTCCATAAGCTGGACCAGTTTTCAGTAAGGTGTAACAAAGTATCATGTACTTCTTTTATAAGGCTGGAAAATATGCATTTAAAAATTTATGATGGTAAACTTCATGTCCAACTAAAAATTGTATAAAGTACATATAGACTGTAATTACCTAGAGTACAGTTTCACAAACTGCAGTTCCAAACACTACGTAACTCAATGGCTTCTTGCTATCTCTCAATAATTTTGTATTTCACATGATGATAGCAATCACATCTCCCACCATGAGACATCTCAAATCAACACAAGTCCAAAAAACATAACTGTTTCCCTTCCTGCTTTTTTTTGCCAAGAACCTGAAAATATCTTTTTGATCTTCTGTTCTGACTATTAGCACTTGTTAAGAGGTTTATTTTCCCTTTCATCTTGAATATGAATCGGTTGTTGGATGCCAATTTTTGAAAATTCTGTATGTAATAGCTTCATCATGTAGATTTTTACGTAAATAAATATGTGCAGTTGAAAGCATCTGACATAGTCTAAGACAAGTAAAATTAGTCTGGCCTCCTGATCAAGTATACTAAATTTAATATGAAACATATATCGATCTATAACATTTTAAAACAATCTCCTCTACCCACATGTTGATTAACAATCAGATCTCCTGCTACCTAATTTGTTCTATCTCTGAATGTGATGGTATATTCTTCATGAAAAGTGAGGACAAAAGAGGAGTGGAAAGGATAATTGAAATCAAAAGCCCTCTGAAACTACATCGATCATCCACTGCTTTTGTGGAAAAAGAGTGATCAATCCCTCCCCTGTGATTCGGCTTAAATGACTATGGAGGCTCAGTGGCAAGTTATAGTGTAAGTTACTTTGAGCTGCCAGTCTCCTAACTTCCTCAATCTTATCTCTAAAACGCAAAAATGACCCATGTGGTGTTATCCTCAGTTGTCCTTATTATCTGGGTATGATGTGGTTTGAGTGACATGGATCATATATATGCATCATGTTGAATTAAGTCCCAGTTAGAAAAGGCAGTCATAAGGAATCAGTACACAATTAATAAAATCCGGTTCAGTTCCCACGAATGTAGTCCCAGTCTATTTTTAGATCACTTTTTCCGGTCTAAATTTGGTGGTGATACTAGAGTTAGATTTTGGCATTCTTGGTAAGGATTTAAAGGCAATTGATTATTCTTTAAAATGTGATCTTATGGTGTGGTTTCGGCGACAGTGCACATTGAGTAATAAGGTCATGGTGATGATCCGGAAGTGAAATCTGTGTTCCGTTGCCTGGTGTTTTGTTTACAATTCAGCCTCTCAAAAAAATGCAGGTCAACCCTTGACAAGAACTAAACCGTAAAGTCATCTTTGAAGGTATTTTAGATTAACATATGATTTGTATTGATTGTCACACAGTGGAAAGTTCAGTACTGAGGAACAAATGTAGAGAACATATAGTAAAATTAATTGTGTACTATGGCCTGTCAGTAAAAACTTGAAACTGATATAAATTTTTTATTATTAATGACATATACATGAAATTTTAATATGTTATGTATATTGACTTTAAAAATATAAAACTGAAATTAGAAGTAAAAAAATAATTTTAATTTTAAAAATTTAAATGAAATTTTAAAAAAACAATTAAAAAATAAAAAATTTCCTTCAAGTATACACATATATAAAATTTTTTGGGAATGATATTAAATGATATCAGCATATATATACTCCTACACCATATACAAGCTCAAATGATGGATATTTGTCAAATTTGATCAGAGAAAATATCTTTATTAGTCAAAATGAGACCCTCATTTAAAATACATGAAGACAAAATTCTACTTTGCTTTGTACCTTTAGGTCATTGAAACTATTTATTTGGGGTTCAAACAGTTAATTTATGTGTTTATGATGGGGTGACTTCCTGAGTAACACATATCTGCTTGTATAGCTATCAGTAATTGTTTATAACCATAGTTATAGGGTATTTAGTGAGAGGACAGAGATGAAGACTTTATACTAGAACCTGTTCAAGTTCTCTACAAAATCATATTAAGCTGTCAGAGAATGAAATACAGGTCAGAGGGGTAAAATATACTTTACCCAGGTATATTTACCATTGCATGTAAGAAAACAGCAAAATGATGTAAGTTGAACACAGAATGCATTCCATTTTATTGTTTAGTTTCTTTAAGATGTTGATTGATGTAGTGCGACATTGTAGCCCAGATGATATTATGGGAATTCTCATGATCCATTTTGCTTTATGCATTATTAATGACTAATAATATTTGTTATCTGACACTTTAAAGATTACATAAGTAATATTCAAACAGATTATTTGAATTTAACTTTCTACAACTGATCCTAACATGGTTACATAGCTGACATGAACAAATATGCATATATTTTGTAATGTTTGGAATCAAAAGTTGACATTGTTAGGCTGACATGGTTACCTATAGTGAATCTGTAAGGCTTAGTTTTGACTGTGTGCACTTAAAATATCCCAAGATGTTATTTTCATCATGAATATGCCTCTGTATGGTAACACATTTCAATTTAGTACTTTGACAGAGGGCGGTATTGCAGCATCAGCTGATATTTGATTCCATTGAATCATTGAATCATTGAACTTAATAACTTGGTAGCCAAGACTCTTAAAAATAGACTAAAAATGTTCAAACAGATAATTTGAATCATGTTTGCACATGTGATTTTAACAAGTACATTGCATATGTCCCACACATGCAAATATCCATCCTTGTTTACAAGTTTTCGGAATGAAAATTTCACATGTAGTTGATGATATAGGATCTATTGGTACCTATAGTTGATCTGTGTGGCTACATTTTGCTATATTCACTCACAATATCTAAAATTGTTTTTCCTTCATGAATAAGATTGCATATAGTAATAAATTTTAATTTGGTACATTGTCATTTGACTTTCCACTATACTGGTATGTATCAATGTTTGCACCAATGATCAAACCTCACCGTTCCAACATTGCCTTAAACTTTATGATACATACTCTACCTGATTAGTTATTTAACCTGTAAATGGCTAAATATGCTTGTAGAAACTTCATCTATTTTTAGGATGCATTTGTCACTTTAATACATGCCCATTGCTTCACATCTTTGAGTGTCACTCTATCAAGTTTACCTTTTTTAACCATATTTGCAACCTGAATGCTATTTTGAAATCACCATATCTAACACATTTTAACTTCATTTGCCTACATCTTCCTTTTTTTACAATTAAGTGAAACATGTTATATATTTTCAGGTCTAGTCTGGTATCTGGAACAAAGTATTAGAGTTGGATCAATTTGGAAGCTCTCCAGTAGTCCAATGGTGATAGCAAGGTCTCATAAGGACATGTGCAGTGTGCTGCTATAAGTGACCAAGATGAGTTCATATCAGTACACTGATATACAGCATCTCAAAGACATGGCTTAGATCTTCATGAGAGAGATTCGCATCTTTTTTCAGTAAGGTGAAACTGTATTTTCATATTGCATTGTTGACTTTTGTAGTTATCGGCATTAAAATGGAATGCATATTTGCAATAAAACATGGTAGTGGTCCCATAAAACTTTAAATTTGAGTGGGATATTAGTTATACAAACAACTGTCCAAGTACCTGAAACAATAAATGTGGAACATAGTACCTGTCATTGTTTCTTTAGTATGTACACCTATATGCATCTGGATAGGCATATTGCAATTTGCTGTCAAAATCACTGTGAGCTATCATGCTTCAGTACCCCTGGGATTAATATTATCAGTTGTACAGACCTAAACTACCATTTGTTTTAAAGACCATTCATTAATCAACATTGCTGCCTTAAATTTGTCAAACTGAATGTCATAACTTGTATGAAAATTTATTTTTTTTAAAATAAAAAGTTTTTAAAATTTATATATTTTTTAAAATTTTCATTAAAATTTAATATATCAATATTTTTTAATTTCAAGACTATTTTCAGACAGGCCTTGTCAAGTATTACAATTAGGTTTTTACTGCATTGAAAAATTCCTATAATTAAGGAAGATATAGCAAATTTAGTTTTGGTTTCTTAAGAACAATTGGACCTCAAATTGCACCCTATAGAACACCAGCACTACACACTTTCTGACAGCTGTCACATGTCTTGCTTGCAAGGAAATTTCGAAAGACTTTATGTATGAAGTTGAAACAGTAGTGGCATGCAAAATAAAATGCAAATATAAAAGTTTGACAAAAACATTGACCCTTTCAGGAATCAGTACACAATTAATAAAATCCGGTTCAGTTCCCACGAATGTAGTCCCAGTCTATTTTTAGATCACTTTTTCCGGTCTAAATTTGGTGGTGATACTAGAGTTAGATTTTGGCATTCTTGGTAAGGATTTAAAGGCAATTGATTATTCTTTAAAATGTGATCTTATGGTGTGGTTTCGGCGACAGTGCACATTGAGTAATAAGGTCATGGTGATGATCCGGAAGTGAAATCTGTGTTCCGTTGCCTGGTGTTTTGTTTACAATTCAGCCTCTCAAAAAAATGCAGGTCAACCCTTGACAAGAACTAAACCGTAAAGTCATCTTTGAAGGTATTTTAGATTAACATATGATTTGTATTGATTGTCACACAGTGGAAAGTTCAGTACTGAGGAACAAATGTAGAGAACATATAGTAAAATTAATTGTGTACTATGCCCATAACATTCACCAGGGAATGATGTACTGCTCTGTTGATGACTCACAAGTCAGGTGACTGACTCCCAGGCATGCTTGTCATCTGATATTTTAGGAAGCTGAAAAATCACTAAGTGCAACATCAATGATGTTGCTCTGCTTTCATGTATTATGTACCACTCTGTAGCATGAAATACATTTTTAACAATATATTTTTACAAAACTAAATCAGACATATTGACATCCACTAATTGTGGTTTTGTCTAATGCTAAAAATTCTGCATAAAAAAGGCAACAGAGTGTGTCCTGTACCAGTATGATGAAAACATCTCTGTAGTTTATTTGGGCAAAACGAATTTCCATGAATTCAAGATAAGACCATTTCTTCCATTTAACTACCGAGTGTTGAAACCATCTCTGGTGTACTTCAGTGATAACAAAATTTTCAAATTTGCTGCTTTGGTGAACATAACACATTACAGACTGGTCCCATTTTTATTTGGGACAAAGAAGATAATATTACAGCCATCATGGCACCAATCATGGATAAACAACTGGCACCATTTTCATTTAGGACTGATTAGGTATTATATATAGTAAGTCTATTAGTGAAAACCCCATGTTGATATAGCCATACATTTAGGACTAAAGATAACATTTTAAGACAGCCACAATTGTGGCCATATTGAGTGTTCAATTAGGACTAAGTTGACACCATAAGAACTCTTTTGATGAAAACCCCATGTCAAAATGACTTTCCTTTAAGAAGAGTAGCTAAAAACAAGATTTTTAACATATTGGTTACCATTTTATTTTAAGATGCACTAAACATTATGTCTTTTAGTGAAATCCCAAGGACAATTGGACCATTCATTAAGGAGACTTAGTGATAACAAGGGTGCCCTTTATGGCTGAGTAGTCTAAAGTGCTCACAATTACGGATCACTGCCATCTCACCTCTGTCTGCATGAGCTCAAGTCTTAGGTTCGGCCAATAGGGTATGTCAGAAAGCTTGATAGTAGCTTCTCGTGGGTCGTTGGTTATATCTGGGGTTCTTCCTCCACCATTGATACTGTCTGCCATGTATAGACAATCTAGTGCTAAAAATGGCATTAAACCCAACAACAACAACAACAACACTTTGGCGGCCACATCAGAACTCAGATCTACCATTTTCAATTAGGACCAAGAAGAGAAGTGGCAATAACAAGATTTTTCAAATGGCTGCCATGGTGGCTTGGCATATTTAACATCATGGCAATAAAAAGATTTCTCAAATGGCTGCCACAATGGCTTGGCATATTCAACATCATGGCAATAACAAGATTTCTCAAAATGGCTGCCATGATGGCTTGGCATATTCAACATCATGGCAATAAAAAGATTTCTCAAATGGCTGCCACAATGGCTTGGCATATTCAACATCATGGCAATAACAAGATTTCTCAAATGGCTGCCACAATGGCTTGGCATATTTAACATCATGGCAATAAAAAGATTTCTCAAATGGCTGCCATGGTGGCTTGGCATATTCAACATCATGGCAATAACAAGATTTCTCAAATGGCTGCCATGGTGGCTTGGCATATTCAACATCATGGCAATAAAAAGATTTCTCAAATGGCTGCCACAATGGCTTGGCATATTCAACATCATGGCAATAACAAGATTTCTCAAAATGGCTGCCATGATGGCTTGGCATATTCAAAATTAGATCAGCACCATTTTCATTTAGGACCAAGTAGACATTATGAAAGTCTTAGTAAAAAAATCCCATATTGACATGACTATCCATTCAGAAGTAGTGATTACAATATTTTCAGTATGGCACCAAGGCAGCCATTTTTTAATTTTAGATCGACACCATTTTCAATTAGCACCAACTAGACTTCATAAAAAGTCTTTTAGTGACAACCCCAAGTTGATATGACCATCCATTTAGGAAAAGTGATAAAAATAAATTTTCAGGATGGATGCAACTAGATGAATGCATATGTAAAGTTTCATAGCAATTCACCAAGTAGTTTAGGACAAGCAGTGATAACAAACAGATGGATGGATGTTGAACAAAACCATCTGATAAGCTCTTTTGGTCTATGACACGTTGAGCTAAAAAAAAACAGTGCTTGCAACAAATTTAAAATTGTAGACCTACAGTCAAGATGTTCATTAGTGCAGACTCAAGCTTGCAGAATAATTCTTATCCATTCAGCGGCCATTCAAAATCATGCTTTGCTACATGTTATCAACTTCTGTTCCTCCAGTGGCTTTTCACTTTTGACCTGCCACTGTACTATAGACATACAAAGGATATCTAAGTTCTGAAACACCAAAAAAAAATGCTTAGGTGGTGCACTAATGAATAATATTCATCAAAAAATCTTTATCCTAAGGCCCCCAGTGGCCAAGTGGTCTAAAGCGCTCACTGTTCCAAATCACTGCCATCTCACCTCTGCATGAATTCGAGTCTCAGGTTTGGCTATTAAGGGTATGTGAGAAAGTTTGCAGGGGTTTTCCAGGGTTCTTCCTCCACCAGTTATACTGGTTGCCATGTATAGCCTATCTTGTGCTGAAAAATGTGTTAAACCCTACAACATGAACAATCTTCCTTCCAGTTAAAATCTTAATAAAACACTGACATTTTTTCTCATAATGTGTGTCAGTTCTGGTTGTTTGCAATTTTACTTCTCAAAACAGAACTATCTGTAGTAGATACCAAAATATCTTCAATATTGAAACTTTAAAACAAAATAATCAATACTGAATTATTATGAAGCAATGTATAACAAGAAAAAGTCCCTCATAATGGTGAAACAAATTCAGTTTTCAATTTTCCCTGCAAATTTCTTTTAATGCACAGGTACACATGATTAATGCTAGATGACAATTCACGCAAAATTGTCACACCCCAACCCACATGGCTGGCATTTTTTCTTAAGTCGACATTCCACTCCCTCTCTTTTGGTCACTGAAAACTTTGTGTGCTGTGTACAATACTTACTCAGCTTTCATTCAGTTCAATCAGCAATGGTAATGTAAAAATTTAAACATAGCATCATCAACTTTTGGGTTAATTTCGTGATTATTTACATCAATAATTCTGTTTTAATCTATGAGATTTAAGCTGTAACAAAATCTATACTTAATAATTCACACTTCTCTCCATTTTCCCACCACTTCACTCAATTCTGAATGTTCCAAAGTTTGACCCCTCAACACTCACTTCTCCCCATTTCCCACTACTTTTATTCCATTCTGACTGTTCCAAATTCTAACCTCTCAACACTCACTTCTCTCTGTTTTCACAACAACATCACTCCTTTCTGAACATTTCAATTTCTGACCTCTCAACACTTACTTTTCCCCATTATCCCACAACTTCACTCCATTCTGAACAGTAAAAAGAAGTCACTTCACTGTGATAATGAAGTTCAGGGTGGACCCTGAAGTACAGATTGGGTTTGGCAGATTCTTCACAATTCCCTGAATAATGCTTTCAAGGCATGACTTATTCTTCACCATTTGAATTTAAAGAACAGGATACTATTAAGCACTGCATTAATCTGCACAGTGTTTTTTTATCTTTTTATTTTTTAACTTTGATTCTGGGCATACTTCTATGACACCAATTACATGCAAGTACAATTTAATACTTTTTAAGATTTACAATAATGTGTATGTGTGTGCGTGTGATTTAGATTTTTAATGTAGCTTTAACAATTTCTCAGTCATATCGCTACAATGTCTGCAGTGTGGCAGTTTAAAGTGATGTCTAGTACTGGGGCATCATGCCACAGACATATAGCATAACGTCCCACCCAGTCACATTATCCTGGCACCAAGCCCACCAGTCCTAACATTAACCTTATAATGCTGAGCTCCAAGCGAGGCAGCTGTTAGTACCATTTTTGTAAATCTTTGATATGACTCAGCCAGGATCAAACCCATGACCTCCCCCATCTGAGGTGAATGCTCTAGCCTTTTGGCCACAGAAGCGGTCAATAATGTAATGCACAGTGATTAAGCTCCAAACACCATTACAACATAAAATGTATTACAATAAAGCCAAGGCCTGCATGTCAAATGAAAGCATTGCTATATGATTTTATCCAAAAACTTAACAAACTGATGATGATAACAACGATGCTGCTGCTGCCAGAAAAATAACTGCTTGACCATAGTACCTTTAAACCTATCTCCAACATTGCCTGTCTTGTGAGCCCTCTCTGATCCAGCCAGATCCACAAAATGAAACTTGGCACATGTGTTGTGTGTGATTTCTGAAACAATTAAGAACTCAGGTAAACATTTAATAATTAAATGTAGTGACTTATTTATCTCCTGCCTACCATGGTGAAGTCATCATCATTTAATCTCAAAATACTATAAAATTATAGAGTGAAAGGTTAAGTCCTGTGAAAAACTTCAAATACAGAACTATAAAGTTAATACTGAAGATAGGAACACCTCCCTTTAATGTTCTATGCCACGCACCAGGAGAAAGTGATGAAAACACATATTAGTGAGTTGTTATCTCAATCTTGAAAACAGAAAAAAACCGTGGTATGTGATGCACCTACTTGAGATCATATAAAGTTTCATCTCTGAAACTCAAAAAAGTTTTAAAGTTATATAGTGAAAGGGAAAGGGCGATGCAGAACTGAAAATGAAGGCGATGCTGAACTGAAAATGAAGGCGATGCAGAACTGAAAATGAAGGCGATGCAGAACTGAAAATGAAGGCGATGCAGAACTGAAAATGAAGCACCAAGATCTTGATCTTTAAGACACACCTTCTAGTGATGACGATACTACCTCTAGTAATAATTCTAAGTAACCATATTTCAAAGACAAGGTTAATGGTAGTTTTTACTATGATTTATTTTGAAAGATCTCACTAAAATAGTTCCATCTATTGAAACAAACTGATGCAATCATGTTTATCACAGCTAGCTACATAAAAATCATAAAAAAAATCATTTGTAAATCTATAAAATATTAGTAAACCACCGGAGCTATCAGCTAGTTCCAAACATGTCTGCATTAGGTTAATTTTTTACTGTTTCATTTTCTGTTACTTCTTAGGAAGCTGATTTATGGGCAGTTGTTGTTGTTGTTGTTGGGCTTAACGCCATTTTTCAGCACACGATAGGCTATTCACGGCGGCCAGTATTAATAGTGGAGGAAGAAACCAGGAAAACACCGGAAAGAACCACCGACCCACAAGAAGCTACTGGCAAGCTTTCTCACATATCTACATTAGCCGAATCCTAGACTCGAACACACGCAGATAGAGGTGAGATGGCAGTGATCCGTAACGGACAGTGCTTTAGACCACTCGGGGCCCCGATTTATGAGCAGTGTGCTTCTGTCAATTTGGTTACCTCAATAATTAATATAAACCATTTGGAGAAAAAAAATTTGGATCAATTGTGAAAATGTTTCTAGTTCTCAGTTATGTAATAAATATCTATGACTATGCATTGCTTCCTTTTCTGGGACTCACAGTCCCCAGTCCATGCCTATTATTCACTTAACAAATCGAGCAATGGAGAGTCAAAATTAAAAAGAACACAATCCCACATATGGAGCACCATCCTGCTTCTTTTTTTTACCTGGACCTCAATTACAGGATGGAGATATGGGTGAAAGATGTACAGTAAATGGTATTTCATAATCAAAATTAGTTTCACCCTATTCCCTCCCAAACCAAGAAATGTTTGCATTGTTGAAATTACTGGTTTGGAGGGAAGCTGATGGCATCAACTGATCTGGGATAAAAGCCTATTGTTCTTACCCATACAGTAAGAGTGCTCACTAATGAAAGGTGGTAGACAGTACAGCCACATGTTGTGCTGTCACTAAAAAGACCAACAAATAAATTCCTTCACTCTGATGTGATTCAAATAGATGTAGCGATAGCCATAACTTCATGGGTTTTAATTCTCATGCAAGAAAGATCCCTCTCAATTGAGGATGGACAAACTCTCTTGATTGTGAAAGCAATCCAGCTGGAAATAATGGCTACCAAAAATATCAGATAAACCCATAATATGTAGAAAGAGTGGTTTCTGGCTCTTTCTTCTCCCTTTAAAAAAACCCAAATAAAAAAAGGCCCTAACTAGGCCAAGGAATCCAGCTTGATCATCCCCAGCTCAGTTATGATTGTAACTTGAAATCTCAATCGGAAGTAGTGAAGGTAGCTGAATTTTTGCCAATTTCCCAGGTTGGTAAAGAAGAGAAAACAAATCATAATTACACTTGAACTTTAAACAAACCTTTTTCACTGACAAGACATGAAGCTTGCTCCTTTTTCATGTTGATTCTAAGGAGTGCAGTAAATTTCTCAATGGAATCCTCACTCAAGGTTAAAAATGGGGACATTACAATGCTCAAAAAAACACACAAAATATTCAATCTAAACTCAAAATAACCCATGAGATCACTAATGATGAGGGTCTGACCCAATGGCAAAACACCACATGAACTCAAGTGTTAGCAAGATCTGTAATAGTGGACACTGAAAATTCTCTTTCCTTTAAAAGGAAGGTAAGAAATTCTGCAATTGCACTCAAGAAGAAGGATCAATCCATTTCCTACTACACCAATAACAGGAGATTCTCCACTTGGCCTCATAAACCTTGGAAGCCTATTTCCTCCTAATCTAAATGATGCAGTAGGTAACCTTTGCTCGAAAATCGGTCCTGGCAGACTGACTACTTGAAATAAAGTGTGATGGTAGAGATGTGGAAGAGTCCCTCTTTGTTTTGTGACAGCAAGTCCTTCCTGTGGCAATTCTGGCAAGAAGGTTACTGAACCACAACCACTGGGGCAACAAAGGGAATAATAAGATGAGCCAAGTGGTGAGATGATAACTTGGTAGAGAACTTGCAGAATTATCTTGAGAGGTTGGAAGACATATGCATACTAATCATACTACCCAAGACTAAAAGTGTCCTCTGCCCAGAACCTCTAATCTCATAATGTGGAGCGTGTTATTCAGTCTCATAACAAAACAAGTGTCTTCCCCCATGGTTGAAAAAGTGACCCTGCTACAACCAGGTATTGTGACAATTCTGTGAGGACTGAGCGTGCACGCATGCGTGCGTGCGTGCACACACACATCAGACTGTCCACCAGGACATTTCTATTGCCCCAAATATGGTAGATTCTCTGAGACAAGGCTGCTTAATGAAGATGGTTCCAGACTTCCAAGAAACGAGATGCAACATATGCAACATATGTACCTTCTTGATTCTTGAGGTACACTACTACTGATGTGTTGAATAACTCAATGATGCCTGATGAATTTATCAGGTCCTGTAATGGTAGAAACACTGCACACATATTCAAGGTGTTTATATAAATGGTTTATTTTTACCACAATTAAAATCCCTTAGGAACTACACCTTCTGACTCCATGTAAGCACCCCATCCTGTGCCTGATTTGTTGGCAATCAGAAAGGAGGGGACATTCATAGCTATGAATTGTCAGAAACCTGTCCTGATCTAATCACCAATGCAGGTTGTGCTCAAAAGCAGATCCCAGAGGGATCAGTGCTGATAGACAAAGTCATTGTGTTGTCACCAGTTTGCTTGCAGCAAGAATTAGACACAGGTATAGTCTCACTTTGGGAACCAACTCTGCAGTCAAGTTCAGAGTCCCCAAAATACAGAGGCCAAGGTGAGTGATCAATATGACCATGGACAGAAAAAGTTGTTATGAAGGATAGGATTTAATTGATTCTGTTTAGAGTAAGACAAATTGTCCCTAGGATACAAAGCCCTGTGAAGGAATGACATCTGTCTTTAGAGTTTGAATAAGACCAACACAGTTCACCACTGACTAACAGAGGGACAATTCTTTCCAAAAAAAAGAATCTCTGAGGACAATGTGCATCAACCAGCTATATAAATACTAGAAGATGGTGATCTCTAACAACTGCAAATATGACTACAACCACCCTCATCACCCTCCTAAAAGCTCTAAGGGTAGAGGTGAGGAGCTTGAAATTAAAATACCACCTGGTCAAGAAAACAAATCTGAGGTATCTTCTGGGATGGGAAGATACACCTACTTAAAATCAATGGAGACACAGGGCCTTATGACATTCCTCAGAGATTTGGTCAGCATTAAAAAGCTTTCATTGTGAAGAAAACTAAAGTAGAATTGTTAATTAATCAACCAAAACTCTGCTCTTTTTTCAATACCAGAAAGATCCAGAAACAGAAAGGTGGAACTTATCATTTTCCAGTCTGGTCTGGTGAAAGGAGGAGGTCAGTAACAGGGGAGGATGTTCCTCCCACAAAGCCAGTAGCCATTCTTTAAGCATGAATGGATCTAGACACTTCCTTGATTCCTGAATCAATCCAGGATGAAAGGGATAGAGGAGCTCCTACTAAGACTCTAGGAAGACAAAGAGAGTGCAAGTCCCCAGTGCTGACCCCCTTCCTCCTTATGGAAGGATGAGTAGTCTGGAGATCTTCTCTCTTGGTCATTCTGACTGCCTCTTCTAGTGAACACAGGTGAGAGGACACTCTGAATTGAACATGCTTGTGAGACTGTACAGGCTATGTCTGCTTGAAAAGCTTGGGAGGTTCCATGGGAGAGTAAGGTGTTTGCACTTCTTGGTCTGTTTGAATGGGACTGGAATTGCTGCTTGAGACCTGTGTTGTTGATACCTCAAACCATATTATGCCACAAAATGGATGATGCTTGCAAAGAAATGTCCGCACTTCAAGTGGTGCAGACCCTAAAAGTTTCTTGCTGTGATCCAGCAAGACCTTCCTTGTCACTAAGGCAGTATACCTAAGTAGGTCATGAAGCTTCATGAAAGTGCCACTGACATGGACAGCACATGATATAATAACTTTACCAAAGCCTAAGGATTCCTCCTCCAAGAAATTGAAGGAGGACAGCAAAAAACAGATTAGTATGTGAGGCAATCATCACGAGTATGGGCCCTAAGCTCCAAGGCCTCCAAGGTTTTAACTGGGTTACAAACCCAGACCCCAGCTGATATCCCCATTGTGATGATTCAGAATCAGTGTTTGGTTGGGCTCAAGGGAATAAGTCAAGTAAATGGCTTTGACAGACCACTTCTGCTCACTGGCAAACTCTTGTCCCCAGGAAAACTTCTTTTTTTTCAGGTGTGTGGATGGAGAACTCATTTGATTTAACCATGATGGAAATAACATCAACATCATCATCCTGAACCAGTATCAGAGAGGAAGAAATTGAAATAAGGTTGACCTCATCTTGAAGTTGTTCACAGATGGCAGGTAATGGGACTAAGCCCTCTCCATTTAGCTGGTCCAGACAGAAGGTGTAGGAGCAGATCCATGGCCTGTCACATCCCCCTTGCATGCCACTGTTAAAGGAGGAAGAGACAGACTCAATATACGAAATGGGTGTCTCCACATCCAGTAATGGAACATCTGGTGTTTTACCACCCTTGGTACTGACAGAATCATAGCTGCCAACCCCCTAGTACAAAAATACTGACTGCTTATGACAAAAATATTTATTTTCTGGAACAAATATTGATTTTTAAAATTTTAAGGTACAAGAACTATCTACAACTCTCAGTAAAGTAGGACAGTTCCTTTCTTAATTATTTAATGTCAAAGATGCATGTGTTGTATTTGGAAGGTCCAAGAGTGCAACACACACTCAGACAGGCTGTTTATATGAGCCTTTTCCACACCTTGTACTTTTTGTTTTTTATCTCAATCATTATCGATTCCAATGTACCATCTTTCATTGATGATCTGAATTCTGTATGATTTTCTTACTGAACTGTTTTCATGTTTTCACACGATTAATCCTTTGCAATTTTAATCACTGTCTGGAATATTTGTTTGAAAAAATCACCAGCAAGACCCATTACTGAAAGATGAAGGTTCATTTCTAAAAGAAATTTAATAAACCATATTTTGATCAAATTACATCAAGGTCATCTCTGGTTTTTATACTTGTCATATGTTTAGGCTGAATTGTTGATGATGAAGCAGCAAGCTGATGTTTATTTGCTTTTTCATGCTCTTGTATTTCATGGGCAAATCCATGCCCAATAGTTAAATCACATTATACAATTTGAAAATCATGAAGTTTTCTCCTTTTAATTTTTTTTAAATTAAAAAATATATTTTTGCAAGAAAAACTTAAACCTGTATTCAGGTCCAAAATAAAGGACAAATACAGAAAAAACTGGACACTTGGTAGCTATGCAGCATCGTAAAGAACATTAGGGATCCTTGGTCCTTAGCTGAGCTCCAAACCATGGAGGCCTCAGAAGAAACAATTTACCCCAACCCTAGACTCATAGCTGCCAACCCTCTAGGCTTGCAATTAGTGAAAATAGTGATAAAAATTAGTGAATTTTGACACAGATTTTTGAAACAATCTTAAAGTCTGGGAATATTTGTCATAACAAATGTTTTGCATGTGATTCAGCTGATAAAGGTAGATTGTGTTCAACAAGAAAATTCACAATGTTTCAGTGTTAGTAGCTTGCAGGTCTTCCATCGATGGTTTAAAATATTCCGGAGCTAAAATCTGCTGGAGTTCTTAAATTTCCCAACCTCTATTTAATTTTTGCTACCAATGTTCTTCCTCACATCATCTCTGCCACCATGCCCAATGATAAAACTTGTGGCATGCTGTGTGCAAAAAAGCATGCTGTATATCGGTGTTTGAAGACTGAATGCACAGCCAATTTTTGGTATATTCCAAACTTAACTTCAATACATTTCTTTTTCCTTGGTGTTGAAGACATTTTCAATATCGATGCTAAACAGAAATTCAAATCTACATCTGGCACAGACTAACGGCAATAAACTGGAGAACCATCATTGTGTGTACACCCTCTGCATGCTAAGCAGGTTAGGTGAGTGTCCCATGGGGAATTCTTGTTCCCAAATGTGCCCTCACCTTACAACCTTATAAACCCTGAAAGATAGTCATGCTAAAGAAAAAAATGAGCAATACTTCCCCTAAGACCAGAATAATGATGGGAGATGCATTATAATGAAGTAACATTTAATAAGCAAGGTGCAAGAAAATATTAAAATTGCAGAAAAAACATAGATATCACTTAAATAAAGCAAGAACAGAGATAAATATTAAATTGATACACAAAGGTAGGTGAAATTTGAAAATATGTTGAAAATTTGAAAAAATTTAAAAACCAAAAACAGCCAAATATTGATGAGCCATATAACAATTAATGTCCACATCACTAGAAGATAAAGAGGTAGTATTCCATGTGTTGACTCTAAGTAGTCAGACTTGGATCATGTTCTTTTCAATTTTGGTCCTCCAAGACTAATTAGAGGAGGGAATAATTTACTCAGACTGGGGTCTATGAGACTCAGAAATGGAAAACAATGCAATAGTAGCAGGTAATGCATTACTGCTATTTAAACCCATTTTAACCAGTACCAAAACTCATTGTATAATGACAGACAGACAGACAGACAAACAGAATCATATGGAAATACTGAGGCACAGGCAAATATAAAGACAGACTTTAGTTGAAGAGACATGGGTAAATTAAGATTTAGAATGAGACAAAAGAGCTGAGTTAACAATTTAATAAATTAGGTATCTGACTTTGATGTTTGTAATTTATTGCATTTTTAAAAAATATAAATAGGTTCATTTGTGAACACCAAAAACACAAACCACATGATGCTAGAGTTTGTTAAAACAAGATATCAATAAAACCTTTTTGAAAGCATCAAACTACTTAGTGACTAAAATTAGTTTAGTTTCTGATTAATTATGATATTTGAGTGAATATTCTCACTGTCATGAAGCACTATTATTTCAAATGGTTTACAATAAACAAACATATCATCATAAAACACCACACCTACAGCATAAACAACTGATTAAAAACTTTCAACTAAATGCTTAAAATTAAACTGTTTTGCAGAATTTAAAATTTAAAATTTTCAGATGCATTTTTTGTCAAATGGACAGCATAATATACAAATATCTACAACTCTTAAAAGAGGTTAGGTATAAAAAGGATATGAAGAATAGGATATTTTTTCTACCTCATTCTACCAGACACAAAACAAACAGTCAAATGAACACACATAACATATGAAAAGGATACTGTTTATACCTTCATCCAATCCTTCCATGCTTTCACCCTGGCTTTGTTTTCTCTTGGTAGCCAACACATCTCCCTCTGTCCAGGTCTGACCTGAAAATTATTAGGAAAAAAAAAACGTGTAGTCCAGGAATCAATTTCAAACATACTATTTCTTCCCATTTTAGCTATTATGTCAATAGTATTTGGGAAAATTTCATTATTTTCTATTTTCTTTGATATTCCATAGTTATCTTTACTAAACCTAACTAATAAAATTATTCAGAATTTAAAATTGTCTTAAAGTGGATGGTGGATTCATCTCTCATTATAGTCTTTCCTATAAAATTATACATCCAGCAATAATTTCTCAGTTTATTTGCTGAACAAATTGGGATTTAATTTCAAAAGTTGTATAATGATCTCTAGCAATCAGGAAACGATAACTGCTGCATCAGAATTTCACTTCAAGTGGCCCATGATCTTTAAAAACACGTGCTATTTATTGTTTAGCACAGTAAAGACTGAAGTACAAGCATTAAATGCTGTATGAAAAAGATGTGATGTGATTATGATTTTTAACATAGCTTTAACAATTTTTCAGTCATATTGCTACAATGTCTGCAGTATGGCAGTTTATATTGATGTCTAGCACTGGTGCATCATGCTTAAGACATGTAGCATGATGTCCCACTCAGTCACATTATCCTGACACCAAGCCCACCAGTCCTAACATGAACCTCTTAATGCTGAGTGCCAAGCGGGGCAACTGTTAGTACCATTTTTGTAAGTAAGTCTTTGGTATGACTCGACCGAAGATCGAACCAACGACCTCCCGCATCCGAGGCGGACACTCTAACCACTATGCCATCTAAGCAGTAGTATGAAAAAGAAGCACCTGTGAAAAAAAGCATGAGTCCTTTGATGGGACTGATGCTCTATTGCCCAAAAAGAATTTCCAGAATTCAAGATACGACCATTTCTTCCTCTTCACTGCTGTGTGAAGAAATCATGATATTCTTCAGTGATAACACGATTTTCAAATAAGCTGCTGCAGCAAAAATAGGAATGTTAGATCTGCACCATTTCACTTAAGACCAGAATTACATCATAAGAAGTCTTCTGGTGCAAACCCAGTATTGATATGATTTTCCATTTGGGGGGGATAAAGATAAGATTTTCAAGATGGTGCCATGGTGGCCATATTGGATATTAGACTGGCCCCATTTCTGTTCATTAACAACTAGACATTATATGGTTTTTGGATAAAAGCACAATGTTGGTATAATGGGCTTTCTTGAAGTATTGCTGAAAAAGATGGCCACTGTAGCAGCCATATTAGAAGTTGGATTGACATAATTTTCTTTTATGACCAACCAGACATTGTAAATTTTTCACTGAAAACCCATGCTGATATTACAGGACTACTCAGCCCATTGTAGAGTCAGCTCATTGATGAACTTGGTCTAAAACAAATTCTGCCTACCCAAAATCTTCCCATAACGTATTCGTTCCACATAATGAACTCGGCCCAATATGTACTCAGCCCATTATATTTTTGGTCCACAATTTATATAATAGTAACATTCTTTGTTCAACGGTCATTTTAGTTTTTATATCCTCTGTACATTTTTTTCAACAGTAATTTATTCTGCAATAGAAATATAATGGCCAAAAACCATAATCCCAGGTTAATTAAATTAAATGCTGCATATTCAACATTTTGAAACTGTCATTGTCCTGCCATTGTTAACTGTTAATTGACCCTTATGATATCACATGTCTATTTATAATTGTCAACTTGTGTTGAAATATGTTAATCTGATTAAAATTGCACTTCACATCTAAATACCTCAAATTTTGTATCAACAGTAAATGTTTTCCATTATTCAAAGTTAAAAACATCTTTGCCCTTGTAAGACGTTTATTTTAATAACATATTTTTTAAAATGATAAGCAGACAGATAAAGCAAACATTCAAAGTTTTTATGTATGTTTTTTTTCTCTTATAAAATGTTGTATCTTTGCCCATCTTTACCCTGTCTGATTCCTTCTCTCAATTCATTTGTTTCACATGATGTCACAAAATGTGTGAACTTTCCTGTACACCATTTTGATTCCCTAGCCATAAATACTGACACCTAACAGCCCTGTTCTTCCAAACTAATTGCTAAAGTACGTTTCATTTTGTGCATAAGGATATCCTAATACATCTCATTCTGTTGTGCATGTCAACTAGATTGAATGTGACTTTTCCCCCCTTTTTCTCCCTTCAAATTAAACACTTAAATTTCAACCATCTTTGTTATTCTTTCATAAACAAATATATCCATCAATAAACAGACAAATAAGCAAATGGTTAAATAAACAAGTAGAAACATATAATGATTTTCAATCTTCATGAATCATTTGGTTATCATTCAAGTTAAGAAAGTCAATCATTAATATATAATTTCACATTTCCAAAAGCATTTCAAGAATACTTGGTTTTTATGTTTGACACAAAGGCATGTTCGGTTAGGCACATGTTTCAATTTAATACACTGAAGATGAAATATCTTTTTTAAGTTCTCGCTTTCATTCAATATCATTTTCTGTCCATCATCTGCACCACAAATACAATATTTGGCAATACTAATTAAAATTGGTGTGTCAGATGTCTTTGACACAAGTACTTGTTTTCATGAAAAGTATTTGTACATAAAAGATCTGGCATAATACACATTTTTTGAAATTTTAATTCCCTAATTAATATTGTATCCCAAAGATCATTGTCAAGATGAAAATCTTAGGGACATCATATAAAATATTATCTTTCAAATTGCAATATTGTATGTTTATTAAAAATTACCGCATTTCTATTTGATAGCAATATATATGGTAACATTTCAACCTGTTTTGTCCTTTTTGTATAAGCAAGGGAACTTAAAAGTTTATTTAGTCTTTTGTGCAATAGTGGCATTAAATTTCAAGTACAATCTATGTATCATTTTGATGAAGTAAATATCCTTATTGACAATGAAATCATATTAAGGCCAACTTTGTTGTGAGCAGAATCTGTAATTGGTTGAATATGTAAGGAGGAAATTTCATAAGTAAATGTATATGGGCAGAATCTATAATGGGCCAGCTTTGTTCTGGGCAGATTCCATTATGGACTGACTCCATTATGGGCCAAGATCTCTAATGGGCCAGCTTTGTTCTGGGCAGATTCCATTATGGACTGACTCCATTATGGGCCAAGATCTCTAATGGGCCAGCTTTGTTCTGGGCTGATTCCATTATGGAATGACTCCATTATGGGCCAAGATCTGTAATGGGCCAGCTTTGTTCAGGACTGATTCCATTATGGACTGACTCCATTATGGGCCAAGATCTCTAATGGGCCAGCTTTGTTCTGGGCTGATTCCATTATGGACTGACTCCATTATGGGCCAAGATCTGTAATGGGCCAGCTTTGTTCAGGACTGACTCCATTATGGACTGACTCCATTATGGGCCGAGATCTCTTGTTACCCAGCAGGCATACTGTGAACGCCAACATTTTCATTCAGGATCAACTAGATGTCATAAAAAGCAGTTTAGTAAAAAAAAAAAAACCATGTTGACCATTCAAAAGTAGTAGTAGTGAAAAAAATAATTTCAACATGGCCAATGCAGTGACCATATTTAACATCAATTTGGCACAATTTTTATTTAGGACCGACTCAACATCATAATAAGTCTTTAAGTGAAAACCCAATGACAATATTACTTTTAATTCAGTAACAATAACAAGATTTTCAAAATGGCCACTCTAGCAGTAATATTGGAATAATTGACATCATATCAGCACCATTTTCCTTTATGACCAACCTGACATCGTAAGAAATCTTCTGGTGAAAACCCCATATCAATATGGATTTCCATTCAGGAGGAGTAAAACAATAAAATTTTCAAGATGGCTGCTGTGGTGGCCATACTGGAAATCATAGCTGCGCCATTTTTATTTAGGACCAATATTATATTTTATTCAGCAATAACAAGATTGTGAAGATGGCGACTGTGGCAGCCATACTGGCCATCAACTCAGCACCATTTTCATTTAGGACCAACTAGACATCAAAAGAAGTCTTTTAGTGAAAATCCCTGGCTGATATGACCATCCATTTAGGAGATGTAGCTAAATGATATTTAAGATGGACAAAGTGGTGACCATTTTGGGTGTCTCTGCAGAACCATTTTCATTGGGTGTCTCTGCAGAACCATTTTCATTTAGGATCAACTAGACCAAGAATGAATGCATGTGTAAAGTTTCATGGCTGCAGCCTCCAAATAGTTTAGGAAGTGTAGCAATAACCAACATGTGCTAAGGGACATAAGACATAAGGATGACCGAAAACAGATCCTCCCAAAACCTCATCTAGTCAATGACCAACAGAGCTATGAAACAAAATCCAAAAGAGACCTTTTAAGGGATGAGCACTAAAATGTTTCCTAAAAGAAATTCTGGAAATCCATGATGAGCCAATTTCTTCCTTCCTTTTATTGTTTTTAAATGCTGACTGATGAAACCATCACAGATATCCTTGAAAACCCAAACAGATCTAATTTGGTTACAAAAATATGTTGAGTTAAAATGTACACAAGATGCCTATAAGTGCAGTACACAATTCTGTTATGGCCTCTGACCCCGAACCCAATATCATTTACAGAAGATCGCTGAACTTAATTGTCTCAGGCAATGTTGAGGTATAACCAAATACTAAGCTTAAAGAAATCAATAGTTATTACTTTTTGAAGAAAAAAACAAACAATCAAGTTAATGATTGGCATCATTCCATGTATTCTTCAGATGAATCCACAAACTGGGTTTTAATTGTAAACAAAAAAAAAAACATTCATACTTTTAAATTATCATGCTCACAAGCTAGAATAGCTAATAATCTGCAACCTTTCACATATATTCAATGTAAGAGTGCTGATAACTTGTTCACTGGACTGCAACTAAACACAAAGTCCAGTCAAAATTCACTTGTACAAGTCTCTGTGTTCACAAGCTCAATGAAGCACAAAAATTGCAAGCAATGACCTCTGACTTAACCCCAAGGTCAATTTGGTATAATTTTCAAACACTTCCACCAAGGTGCAGATATCTAAGTAATCAGATCTACACCATTTTCAATCAGACCCAATTACATATTGCAAGATATATTTCAATCAATGTCAATTCCATCATTTGTGCAAAGGAGTGAGATTAAGAATTTCAAGATGACCAAAAGGGTACCATGTTGGAGGTCACATTAAAATTTTCATTCTGAAATGTCATGCTATAATAGTGTTTTAGTACAAAATTTGTGCCAATACAATCTTTCTCTTCAGAAGATACAGCCATATAAAGGTTTTAGGATATAAGATACAGCCATATAAAGGTTTTAGGATATTTAGGATATAAGATACAGCCATATAAAGGTTTTAGGATATTCCTGAAGGCAGCCTTTTTGGACCTGGATCAATGACACTTTAATTATGGAACAAGTGCATGAAATATCATGTTGGTATGGCCATTCATTGAGAAGTAGGGGTAACAAGATTTTTCTCATTCAGGAAGCAACATCAGCATCACTGTCATTAATACCAACCACATTAAACGTTTTTAGTGAAAACCCTATATAATACAACCATCTATTCTAGTGGAGTAGAGGTCAGATTTTCAAAATGGCCACCTTGGAAATAATGATGGAGCTCTGAAAAGTATCAGTTGCATTTAGGTCCAACTAGATATCATAAGTCTTTTACTGAAATTCTGTGTCTATATAACCATCTGTCCAGAAGAATGACTGGCACAACTTTCATCTGATGTCTGACTAACATAGCCTACATTTCAGACCAACTGCATATATATCATCAGAAGTTTTCAGTGTAAATTACTATATGTTCAGGAGAAATAAGATTTTCAAGATGGCCACCACTCTGGTTACATTGGAGATTTATTTAAAATTTCAATCATGACCACCTAGGTATCAATTTCTTTAAAAAAAAAAAAAACCTCATGTTGGTATAGCAATCTGTTCCAAAAAAGTAGTAATAATAAGGAAATTTAAGACAACTATAATGGTTTCCATGTTGGAGGTCCAATCAGAAACCTTTTCATTCAGGATCAATTACAGATGTAAAAAATCTTAGTCAAAACCCCATGTCAACAGGACTATCTGTTCAGGAGAAGTACTCATAAAGATTTTCAAGCTGGCCCAGATAGTGACCATACTGAATGCCAGACTGGCATCAAAACTTGTATTTTAGTTCCCCCAGACAAAATAATAAGCCTTTTAATAACAACACCATGCTTTTATGAACAAATTTTCATTAGCAATAACAACATGATTTTCAAGATGGCAATTAAGATACTGAAAAAAGTAAATCTACCATTTTGGACCAGCTCCAAGAAATATAACCATGTTCACAATATACTTTTTGTTATCTCATTCCTAAGAAACACTAGCCTAGCTCTTTTTGAATACCTGATCAAAGTAGCACTTGAGAATGTTCAATTCATAAAGCCAAGAGGCTGGCACTTTCCACTGCAGTCAATTAACAATCATAGCTTGACCAAGAGGCACACAAGTGACCAAGATTATGTGCTCAAAATACAACTATAAAAATGGTATTTTATAATTTTTATGCTTATTTGTGTGACTTAGAATTTATACAAGTTTACAGTGAATGGCACACTGTATGCCTGACTTTTCTTAAATAGTAATCCGTGTAAATAAGTTTTATTCAAAACTGCTTTTCTTCTTGCAGTCAATATGACCTTGACCTCTGACCTTCTCACCTCAAAATGACTGGGTTCTTCCTTACCACAAGCACAAGCCATCCACAAAGTTTAATAATGTGGATGACAGACAACTTAAGTTATTGTACAGAAATGATGCTGGCAAGAAATTGACAGACAGACATCAGCAGTAGCAAAAACACGTCAAGTATAAAAACTAATTAAGCTGCTTCAGTGTTCAGTAGTCTGCTAATTCTAACTGAAAATGGCACATAATCATTATTTTCATTAACTGTTAGGAGTATGAAGATGTACTTACTGATGACTACAGTGAAAACAGAGTGTGAGCGACTGGAGTGTTCATTCATTTGGGTGGAGCCAGTGTGTCTCACTGCTGATCCTGCCTCCAAAAGGGACATCATCTCATCCAATGTGCTGCATTCTACCTCACGAGCACCAATTATCACTGCAAAAATTTAGAATTTCACTTTAACAAGCTACTCTACATACATTTTCATGAGGATCCATGATGACTCAAATTTTGTGCAAAGTGACTCTTATCCTCTGCTAGAATAAGGAAAATTGTAGAAAAATTATTGGATATTGGATAAAAAAAGACAAACAACAGGCCATCCCTAAAGCTCTTCTGATCTCAAATGGGCCACATATGAAGATGAAAATCCATGTAATGTTCCTTGAGTTGTTGTAGGGAAGAAATACAACTCTACTCAAACATATTAACTGGCTACTGTGTGTAGCATTCACTACTTTTGGTGGGTTATCAATTTTCACAAATTTCATGCTTGCTTCAACTAAAAATTTGAAGACCCAACAAACAATCATCTTCTGTGGCAATAATAGCACATCTTTGCCTATCTATGAATATAAGTACCAACAAAAAGTCATTTTTCTCCCAAATTAGGAAAACCTAACTTCAAAAGTAAATTTTTGTTTCTCAGAGAATACTTTTCCAATCACATTAACATTAGGGATATAAGCCTGCCACCTCCTGAATCCAGCATTACTATAGGATGAAAATTTTGTCTTTTCTGTTTAAAAATCATACAAGCAAAGGACAATAACTCTTGCCCATTACCTCCCCTTACCATCACCAGGTGTAACTAGTTTTTAAACTGAGTGAAATACTAATGAGAATGTTTACATCACGAGGTGGCTGGGAATGTTTGTAAATATTCTAAGTATTCTCAGAAGAGCATAATTTACTTAATTTTGCTTTCTTCTAATAAGGTCACAATCACATTAAAATTAGGAGAATAGGTAATAGAAGCAAAGAATGATGAGCATCCTACCTGTACCTTGGATATCCTTCAAAGGAATAAAAAGGCTGGATTCCCTATGTGCATGAAGACCTGCTCTCCTAACTTGAAAGCAACACAGCCTATTGTTATGCATATTAATTTGTATTATTTGTTAGCTTTTCTTAATGATTATATCTTATATACATCTGTATTTTGTACCTGACCTTGTCCAAAATC
The DNA here is from genome assembly GCA_016746295.1 of Potamilus streckersoni. Lineage (NCBI taxonomy): Eukaryota > Metazoa > Mollusca > Bivalvia > Unionida > Unionidae > Potamilus > Potamilus streckersoni. The sequence continues at coordinate 2,624,922 of JAEAOA010000695.1, read as the reverse complement.
AAGTTCACTATGTACATGACAAAGAAATTTATTTTGTAAACAACTTGCACTGCTAATACTTTTCTGTAAGAAGAAATAAAATATTATGATCTGTATCATGTTTATCTTAATATAGGTCTAAGACACTGGAATTCCCCAATGGAAAAACCTGTTGTACCCAATGTTTGTCATGTTCTTTATTATAAGTTTAGTAATAGACCTAATCTAATTGACAATATAGAATGTTCTAGAAATAAACTTTTGACCCTCATCCTGGTTCTATTTTTGTGTCTAAGACTTTTAGAATATATTGTTTACTTGAGAAATTACTCATTCTTGCCTTAATATTCTGAAGCAGTTTCAGTCTTATTGATTGTTGAGTATTTTCATTTGGGTGGAATTATTTATTCAAATTAATATTCACTGGAATACAAACTGCTCATCGATAATATTCTTGGAATGCAACAAAAATTTCAAATTATCATGAATTCAGACAAGAACATATTTGGATTATATTATTGTGATACTTCAAAAACTATTAGCACATCATCACAATGCAGGCCATTGGCAACATACCACATTTGAGAAAACAGGCACATCAACACATGCAATATTGGAACTTATATCAAATACCACTGAAATTCAAAACTTTTTGTTTTTTACTCTTTTCTGTTACTTAGTTTAAAGACCACTGAGTCATAACACTAAGGCCTGCTATATGTAACCTCTATATCCAGTTTAAAAAATGATTACTGAATTCTTCTTACTGATAAAACATAACTGGAGAATCCATTAAAGCTAAGAGACTATACTAGTTTGACTGTGTCTTGAGGTTATCTCGGCTGTCTCATAGGACCCAACAAATTCAGAGCTTGTCTCTAAAAAAGCTAAATCTCTGAGATAAAATTTCAAGAAGGTTGACTCTGCATGGTATCCACTAGCTTCTATTATTTCTTGATGTGATGTTCAAATGCATGGCTCTCAGATCTGGCTCTAATTTCAAGAGCTGAATTCCTCATAATGCAAGACTTTTTTTAATTTCAGAGTATTCTGAGTGTATAACCCACCTTAGACATGATGATTGGGCTCGAGGGGTGATATCCTGCTTCCCAGCTTTCAATGGGAGAAAGGGTCATTTGCCTTTGACCTGGCATGCCTCTGTACCTTCAAGTAGTGGCTGATGGTACATGACTAATATCTGTTTGTCCATGATGCCCCAAATGTGCCAGATATCATGGAGTAGTAGCCTTTAATGGTAACTAGAGTAAACTGTTTCACCACATAGAGCCAGGGAAAAATATTGGCCACTTCAGGACTATGGCACTAAAAGGAATGTTACAGACTCAGAACCCTGAAAACACAAAACTTTTTCTCATGAGCCCTATGATTTCTAGACAATCAAAGATCTAAGTTCTTTTTCTCATAAGGATGCCCTGACATGAGCCAGGCATGAACGAGAAGATGGTCCAGGTAGGGGTGGAAGACTTGCAACCAAAGCTGCTTGAGATGATTTGGTTTGGTAGATCACTGACAGAGACTGTTAAAACAAGATGAAGGTTAGACTTGATCTGAATTGATTCAATAACATCATTTAGGAGGGACAGGAGATTGTTTTTGCCATTGAGAAGCATAGAACTTATATGTTTTTAGTGGATATGACAAGTACACGGCCATCACTGAAGAAATCAAGTGGAACAAGTGACAACATACTCCATAAGTTTGATAAAGAAACGGGCTGATGTTTAGATCAAATAGAGAAACTTGAAATTGGTCAACTGTGTCATAGTAAGCAAAAAAAGAAATTTATGTGATGTTGGGTGGGTAGGGATGTGAATAGTGGTATCAATCTCATGGTCTTAATTGTGAACTTTGGCAGAAGAATGTACTGACTGAGATGGCTCATGTCAAAGATCATCCATAACTTTGCCACTGGCCTTTTGTATAAGGATAAATTTTAATAAAACCCTGGAGATTTTGGATTTCTCACAATTTCTACTGCCCTTTTGTCGATGAGCAACTATCTTGATGTAAAATATTATCCTTCTCCCAATCTGATGGTATGTGTTACATGCAGAGAGTAAAAATGAGAAAGGTGTTGGATAAATGTAATCCAAAAGCCTGTCTAAATTGATTTGGATCACCCATTCATCCTGAAGAAAATCGGTTGTTCCAATGAGATTGGAATAGCAGGAGTCTGGCACCACCTGTAAGCTGTATGCAGTTGGTGTGTTTGACAAAAGGGATGGAGGGTAAAAAAAAACTGACAACATTTTGGATATCTCTTTAACGGCAGTCTTAACTAAGTCCATTCCATGATAGGATCTGAGTATAGATGTAGTTCAGGAGTGTCATCACAATCACCATTGTGTAGTTTCTGGTTCTGGTTCTGCATTTATATCAAAGGTGGCATAGATGATGCATTGGTAACTTCCCTGTAGGTGAACATAAGAAAAACCAGTTCCACTAGTCAAATTTGTTGAACCAGTACAGTATAGCCATGGTCATCATGGCTTCCAGCCATACAGACAGTGGTCAGGTCGGCGTGGGTACAGGACATGCCATAGGTAAGGCTAGACAGAGAACTATCATTAAAATCTGTGCATGTGTAGCTGTTGGCCTGGTGAGACAAAGGGATTTAACACTAAAATCCTCAAAGCTAAAGAGCTATAAAGTCAAAGGCATGGATAAATCTAACAGTAAGATCATTCCAAGATTTTCATCTCTTTTCTTTGCCTTCAGCTGCTTTCAGCAAGACATCGATCCATATGTTCTCTGACCAAATGGTACACACAATGCAATGTATGGACATAGTACATTTTGTACACACCAGACATAACTTCCCTGGAGTAAAACTTCTTGCATTTATTGCATTTTGTGAACATGTTTCACTGAAACAACACATAATGCAGCATCATAACAAGAGAGCAAAACAACACTCAATGCTGAGTGAACAAATGATAGGCAGTGTGTGCTAAAACAAGAATAACATGCATCAACTCTATTGTGGTATATCAATTAATCTAAATAGACAAAGATTGAGAAAATGACAAATTCCTTAAAATATTGGAAAAAATAAAAATGTACTCCACTCACTTTTAGATGTATATTTAATACACAATATAAATCCAAATTTTTGTATGGAAGATTAAAAATCACATCAATATTGGCATAGGTTGAATGGACATTTATGACAGCAAAGCTTAAAAACTAGCAACAGATTGCAGCAAGGGGAGATAATATGAAAAGTTACTGCCCTTTGTCTATATGATATAAAAAGAAATGACACATTTTTGTCTTTTAGTACAGATGGATTTGAGACGCAGCAGGCTTTTATTCCTAAAACTAACGTGAGTGGGAAATGTATTTAAAGGAGAAATTGATACACACAAAATAAATGAATTCACAATAAGCCATCTAGTTCCCTTGGCCCCAAATGGCCGAGTGGTCTAAAGTGCTCACTGTTAGGGATCATTGCAATCTCACCTCTGTCTGCATGGGTTCGAGTCTTAGGCTAGGCTAACATGGGTATGTGAGAAAGTTTGCCAGTAGCATCTCGTGGGTTGGAGGTTCTTCCCAGGGTTTTCCAGGGTTCTTCCTTCACCAGTTATACTAACTGCCATGTATAGCCTATCTTGTGCTGAAAATTGGCATTTAACCCTACAACAACAATAACAACCATCCAGTTCCTATAATGTTTTGCTCTCAAAAGAAAACTCTTGAAAATTAACATGCCAAATGTTTCATGTATATCTCCCATGAATACAAATCAATGTGCAGAAACTTGCATCTTCATTAAAAAATGCTGTTATTCAGAATTATATTTCTAAATTTAACTGTAAAATCATAATTAGCATGTTCTATGTTGATGTAGTATTAAAAAGGCTACATTTAAAATATTTTCATATTCTTGTAATATACATTGTAATTTTAGACTGAGAAACCATTTTCAACATTTTTGTTTGAAATTGCACCTACCCCCCAAAAAAGAAATAAAACTGCAAAAAACACTCAATGAATAATGCATGTCACAGTTAAAACGTGAGTGTATATGGCAATTTCTTTGGAAAAACCCTTGCACTACTCAATTTTCTGAAAAATCTCAAATCAAGCATATGAAGACATTCAAAATCTTTCATTAAAATAAAGTATGGCTCATAAAGTTTGTTATCCATTTTCTGGCTCCTGTAGATGCAGGCTAAATTTGGCTCCAAGAGATGAATATGAAAAAGCAGATATGAGTTTGATCATGCATGAAAACAAAAAACAAATAAATTTGCAGGGGGCTTCGAGGGTCCTCTCCCAACAGGTTCTCAAGGAGCAACACCCTTGATCTGGGGTTACTAAGGTACCCAAATATGCTTGGCCAAAAATGCATTGTAAATTCATTAAAAAAATTGGTCTTGATGGACAATAAAATCATAATATACTGCAAATTTGTTACTTCATTCCAAACAAAATCATTTGAAAAAATAAAAACTTTTCAACAATACTTTAAGACTTTCACAATGCTTATTGTCACATAAACTTATTTTCCAATAATATCAGTGCTGAAATATTACATGTACATGTCAGTGTTCAACAGTAATTCAGTCAAAATAATTGTAAATTTTTGCAGCAAATGTTATATTACAATTTCTTTTCAGAAAAAAGATCTGTAAAATAAAATACCCTAATACATCAACTATACACAAATAATCACATAAATTCAACTGTCTCTTCCACGATCTGGTCTCAACATGTTGATAAAGATATGGCTGTCTTGCTTTCAGCCTTGTCACCACTGACACTTTTGGCTCAGTGTTCAAGCTTTCATTTTTTTTTCTCAAGTTTCTTTTACTCCTTTGAAGGGCTATAATCTGTGCTTCTGATATGCAATTTTTCTGTATGGAGCTTCTTTTAGGGGTGCTGGCTGCTCTAAACTCTAACAACTATGATAGGCATAATTATGATTAGCATAATTCAAATCTTTCTTACAAAGATCACAAAATGTTAGTGAGTGTCCTGGTATTCAGTTTTCTTATGAACTGAACAACTACATTTCTATTGACTATTTGCTTGAGTCATTCCCATACCCAAAATTTTTCCAACTTTTATCCAATCATTTTGTGCCCTGTTTTCCTCAAAAACTCGAGATACCATGTTTTGCAACATGCTTTTTCTTTCCATTTCTATCAGTTTTAGTTACACAAAGATTCATTAGATGAGTAGAACGTTTCGACCAATCATATTACTCTTTGCAATAACCATGTGTCAAATAATATATGGAATAAATACTTTACAAGGATTGTTGTGGAATTGGACCAGAGAAACCATTTTTGAAAGTCCTTATAAAAAGTTATATAAAAAAATGGACTACATTAAGAATCATATTTATCTCATGAGGAGAAAAGACAAATTCTGCTTTCAAATGAAGAAAAATGTCTGTTAAAACTGGCTCTCAAAGATGCAAGCTAAACTGGGCTCCCACAAATGTAGGCTAAATCTGGCACCCACAGATGCATGTTAAATTAATGGATGTATTTTTAAAAAAGTATTTAATTCCTGTATTCTGAGTAAATATTATTTCTGACCATAATTAACATAATTTCTAATTTTGTTCCATTATACAACCCATAATAAAAATTTCCTTTTGTCCATACAATACCTGTGTTTCCTTTGTCATCTTCTCTAACATGTATCTCCTTGCTGGATTTGTCAACATCTAAAAGATCCTGCAGTTCCTCCTTATAGATTTCAATATAGGACACTTTGACACAGAAGGATATGTTCTGCTCTGCCTGTTTTAACAGAGGAAAGTATTACATGTAAATAGAATCAGACTGATAATACAATGAAAAGTAATAATATAAACTTCAACAAATGAACTTATCTTCAGATTTCAATGTCTTAGACATCAAATCAATTCTCAAATTGTGTTTTCCCATAATATCTATTCTCTGTATTCACAAATACAATTTACAAAGATATTCCAAGTCTGCATAGATGTGTAAAATGCCCTACTGTATATTTTACAAACTGCAAACTGTTTTAGATATGTATGTTAGTGAAAAGACTAAATATTCATGTGTTTTATAATTTAAGTCAGTTAATGTTCAGTGCGATAAGATCATTCACTGTTTTACTTTTGTTGGATAAAAGATGGCAAACCTCACGTCTACGGGTACTGCATACATTGTAGTAATAACACCTGTTTTCTACTCACCATATTCAATGCTATATCCCCACCTTGCACTTAAATAATATTTTGGTCAGTTTCCTGAGGTCAAAGCTATACAGGATGAAATTAAATGTCAATTATATGTATGTATATTACTAGCAGTGTTGGCTACCTTTAGCATCATTGTGAAGTATTTACTTTGAAGGTCAATCCTCTTTCCCATCTTGGTCACATAGAATAAAACTTATATAAGATACATTTCTGATTGTTAGAACTCACCAGAGGGATCTTAACAGTTGCTTCCCCTTTGTATCATACAAAGATTCAGACATGACCACTAATTATAGATATTCTTGAAGTTTTGACCAAAATGGTGTGTGTGCATATATTAAAAAATACACAGTATTAAAATAAATATAGTTATGTGGTACTGAGTTTGATCGCCAGTTCCATCAGATGCTAGGTTTTGTCCAAGGTCACTGGTATTATCACTGTTCTCTCATTTTCTCCGCCTCAAACCCACAGATGAGCAGTTAAGACTACACTGTATTAATCTACTGAGCCATTAGGAGCACAATGTATTAATAATTTGAGCACATACAATCATAAAATTAATGAATGTCTGAGGAGTCCATGAATAGACTTACATTTATAATGTCAAACATCTGTTTAATAGCCCTAGGAATTACTCCATATTCTTCTTCGGTCAAAGAGGAAATGTTACCACCCCCTATGGTGTATGTCTTGCCTGAGCCCTGGAAATTCAGAAAATAAACTGTATGGCATAATTAAGACTCAATAAACCTGTCCCAGAATATTTCAGTTCTGAAATATGGGCCAGTAGCTTAATGTCTAAAAAAACATTGATAAAAAGACACAAATGAGGACAATATATAATTTTGCCCATTTCAACAGACACAGTCCTTAATTTGGAAAGCTACTGAACAGTAATCTTATCATGTCTGAATCATATATTTTTAATGCTAAATTATATCACCAACTTTTTCCTTCCGATTATCTCAATAACAATTTGCAGGAATGTGTTCAATTTTTCTAAATGCATACATGTATTAACAGCCCCCTAAATATGTAGTGTCACTTAGAAACCATACTATCAGACCAACTAGTTTTTCACTGCTTTCTGTTTTTTATTGTCTGACAATACTGAGGATGCCACCAGTAATATAAACCAAAAAAAAAAGAGGTGAAGAACTTGTTGGTCCAAGGACTTTTTGGTCTAAGGACTTGTTGGTCTGCCAAACTTCTTAAATATGCACTATCAGTAGTCCAGTGAAGCTAGCAATCCAATTAGAGACTAACCACTCAAAGCTTTGTAGGAATACTGTCAGTTTGTTCCCAAGACAGCGGTAAATCACCAGAAGCACAAAAACCCTGATATTTTGTCAAATAGGTAAGATGACATCATCTAAAATTAAGTAACAAAACAGATTAAGTCATGCTGCACTGTTGTTTGTTATTGAGGGTTTTTATAATAATTTTAAATTACCATGAAGACTGCAGTAATTTAAAAAATCTTATTCAGATATTAACAGATTTTTAAATTGCTATATTAAAAATATCAGTTCAAAAATTAAAGACTGTAATGGTTAAACATACATTTTAAATTTTTAACTCAATTCAGACTAAAAAAAAAGTTTACAAGATCAGGCTATCTTGCACAAAGCCATTAAAGACTGAGTATGTACTTACAAGCTGTCATTTGGAAACTTCAACAGACATACTGCAAATAACCAAGTTTTCAAAACAATTATCCATGAATTTTCTGGGATATAATATTTTATGAGCATTTCACTGACACAGAACAATATGAGTCCGGTATTCAAGCAATATGTTCAAACTGAGTTCTTTAGTGAAACTGGGACCAGGTGTAGACTAGCCATATATATTTCACTGACTAAGTTTTTAGAACAAACCCTCACATAGTATCCCTATGCATTCTGTTTTCATTGGCTGTCCCAAATTATGACCAATCCTATGTGGTTTGTATACATGCCCAAGCATCCATTTCAACTAATGTGCAACCTTTCACTAGACTAACCCCTCCAACCCCTAGAATCTTAGCATGCAAAACCATGACAATGACTTACATGAGAATGCAATGCAGATATGAGGATTGGTCCCTACACAAATTTTGTAAAGTCGTGGTAGTAATTGGCACATCAAATATATCATATCTTCAACAAGATAATTGCCACCTTGCAAATGCCAGGATAGACACATTTCCTGGTGCTGAGATACAGCACTTGACACATTTTGCCAAGATGTCATTCACAAACAAACATCATAAAAGTAACTGTAGATACTGGAATAAATTATAAGTAAAAGAAGGGTGTTCAGTTTATCTGTGCAAAACTATCAGAAACTTTAACAAAACAGGCATTTTCCAATGCAAATTTCTTCTTTCATCTGGTAAATTACTCTCTGAAACTTTCCTTTAATGTATGCATGAACTTGGACATGCTAAATTCTTTTATCTCCCAAAACTCTAAGTTCCATGTGGGGACTAACAAGATACACTGGACAGACAAGAAGGCAGCTTGATACACTCAGCACTGGTGTACATCTTTTTCATAGTTCTGCAATCAGGATTTGGAACTACAATGGTAAATATTTCCAAATATTACATTTTTATTTCCAAAAGGTCTCAATTTTACACTGGAACCAGAAAATATAATGACTTGGAATGAGAACAAAAAAGATTTTGAAAAGTGTCAGTAAAATTTCATTAACTTTTTGGGCAACTAAAGAAATGAAAGTAGCAGCTTCATCAACCCAAACTGTAAGACAAATCCAGTTGACAGCATGTACCAACCAATGTTCAGAACTGCATTCCAGACATCAGAAACAAAAGTATGAATTTTTTTTATTCAGAATTCAAACCTTAGTAAACCAGAAATCAGGGCATTGGTAAATTTAGTACCAAACAAATCTTTAGTAATATGAATAGAGAAGAAAGAAATGCAAGAACTGTTGAGACTGAGATTTGAATATTTTGGAAGCTAAATTTATCTAGAAGGTTGGCTTTTGGATGAAAGGTAATTAAACTACTTGATTCTGAATAATTCAAAACCAAAGTATCTTTATCATCTTCTGAAAATTCATAAACCTGTGGAAAACTGACAATAACCAAGTAAAGTTTTGCCAGGTAGGTCCATTGTTTCAGATTGTTGACTGTTTTACCAAATGGACAAATTTTGATTTAAACCCTCTGGCTCAGAAACAGTTTTAATATTTTACAGACACAAATTATTTTAGTTGAAAAAAGGAGAAAAAAATAAACCTAGAAACTGTATTCTGGATATACCTTACATTAGCACTGAGTGTCATTGAGTATGATAATGGTGGTGCAACTTACAGAAAGGTATTAATCTGGATCCAAAATGACCAGATGATATTTTAGAATTAATGAAAAACTCTCTTGAAAATAATTATCTTATTTTTCTTACTTTTAGTAAAAACAAAATGGTTATCTTCATAAAATGGTACAGCCATGAGGAAGAAGTTTGCTTTATCTTAAGCCAACATTTATGTAGCTAAGAGAAAGAAATATCTACTATGGCCCAAAAGCTACTAGATTCAATGTTAGGATTACTGATGAATTACCAAAAATTAAAATTAAAGCTAGTAATGGAAGTGCTGACTTCTTAGATACAACAATACACAAGGGAAATAACTTTATACACAGATATAATCTGGATGCTAGAGTACATTTCAAGGAAGCCCGCTCGTGTCATTTGTTTATCGCTTTTTGCATTACTTATAAGCATGAGGTTATAAAATCAGAGAACTTTGCAAAATGAAATCTGAGGCATTAAGAAAAATAAATATTTGCAATACAATACAAAAAATAATTCCACTCATTGTTCATTTTTAATGATGATAAGCCTGTGCATCAAAGTATGTTAGAGAAAATGTCAGTAATTCACAACAAAACTTTCTGATAGAATTTGGAACATGCACCTTGAATCCAAATGCATGCTATCCAAATATTCTAGTCTAAGTGTTAAACTAATGTTATTAAGCAGGAATCATTTTCTTTCCTTTAGTCACAGTGAATTTGACCTTTAGCCTTTTGCTCCCAAATCAAGCGACTTTCTCCCTTACTAGAAGCACAAACACAAACCATCCACAAAGTATGGTTCAGTTACACTTTGTGGTGCTAATATTAAACCAGTTTTCTTTCTTAATCACAGTGACCATAACCTTTGACAATGGATGACTATTCCAATACAAATAAAATGTAAGCACATTAAAATATTGACTCATCTTGCTCAAACATTTCACCTCAAAGTCATTTTGTAGCAGGTTATTACTTTCATCTCTGCATGTTCAATTCTGGTCATCTTATAAACTTATTTACTGATATGTATGTATGTATGTATGTATGTGTGTGTGTGTGTGTGTGTGTGTGTGTGTGTGTGTGTGTGTATGTATGTATGTATGTATGTATGTATGTATGTATGTATGTATGCATGCATGCTGCATGCATGTGTGTGTGTGTGTGTGTGCATGCATGCATGCATGCATGTATGTATGTATGTATGCATGTATGTATATATGTATGTTTGTATGTAAAACACCACAGATCACATACATGCTAACTTATTAGATTCAGGACTGAAATCTCCCAATCTCATCTTTTTATAAAAGTAAAACTATGGTGTACAATTTTTCATACGTTAAATTTTTAAAAAAAATATATTTCACTGGAATGCCACAACATTAATTTACCTTTGTCCTTCAAATTCACTATTTTTGCAAGTAAATAGTCTTCTAGCATCAACTTTAATACACTGTAATCCTCTCATAAATTCAATTTGTAAAAATCTAATTTTTACCATTTTAAAAACCAAATTAGGATCTATTTATTTTTTAATGCATGATGTACTTACAGTCTGTCCATAAGCAAAGACAGTTGCATTGTAGCCTTCAAAACAACTCTTAACGAGTGGTTCCACACACAACTGAAACACCTCCTCCTGAAAAAGAGACACATAATAAAATGATAATTACTGCTCTGACCATTTCTTGCCTGGATGCATCTTCATATTCATGCTAAGGTACAATTCCAGTCCAACAGTCACCCTCAAGTCTGTCATTTTACAAAAAAGATACCTAAAAAGTGACATTTACTGTGCTTTGCATCAATTTAACATCATTTCTCATACCACTCTATACAATGCATCAATAATCTAAGTAATAGAAAGGTTCTTACAATGTTCTCTTCTATGAGGAAGGTGGAAAGTTAGAAAAAGAAGAGCCATGCTCTTTAAATCAATTGTTAGTGCTAATTTGATGAATGTAAATATTAGAAATTTCATTGTTATCTGTGGAATTCCTGCTGAAAATTTGTCAATGATCCTTGAAAAAAATGGGTGAAAAATTTTTGTTGCCTTATCAAAAGTGAGGTATGGCTTTTTGGATGTTTTATATAAAAAGATTAGTGAAAAATTTTTGTTGCCTTATCAAAAGTGAGGTATTGCTTGAGGTATGTTTTATATAAAAGGATGATACCTACCATGCAAACAGTGGCCGATTTTCTACTTTAACTTATTTTTTATGTTGATGCAGCTAAGTTATCCAAATGTGATAAAGCAAAATTAAAAAAGCCGTAATATATTTTAAAGTTTTATAGTATTTCATCTTTTTTAATTTACTGATATGAAAATATACAAAAACGTATTTCACTCTATTCTGGCTGGTGAGAGAAGTCATTTTATCACAATATTAAGGTACTGTAATGGCTCCACCCATGTACTCTATTTTAAAAGAGAAATTGTCTTATCAAGGTACTTTTTCTCTCTCAAGTTTCAGTGCAAAATTTTAATGGTTTTAAAAACAAATTGCTAGTTTTTAAAGTAGTAAGCCGTTAAGTTTTTCGTATCAGAAGATAAATGTGTTATCTACCGAGGAGAATAAGAATTTGAGATCATATCATGAATTTTTTTTTCCATGATAATGGAAGAAAAATCCAATGCCAAAATACCTAGGATGAGCTAATAAACTAGCCAAGCAAGTATGTACTAATTACTACTAAGAAAAATCCAACTCACTACACTCTTGCTAAGTGAGTTTCAAGTCAGCTCAGTTGTACATGTTCCTTCTAACACACTTAATGGGGTGATCCAATTAAGTTCAAAGGTGATATTTTGTTCTTTTTCTTAGTTTCTTTGTCAGTGTAACATTTTAAATCATTTATTTATTTATCAAGAGAAAGATTTATTTAAATTTGTGACTGTTGAGAGGCTACTAAATTTTCCAATTTCCAGTGCCCAAGAAGAGCCCAAATGCAATCAGACCGACCCAAGATTTTATGAATGATATGCAGATCAAGGTGTGCGACAATTATTCAGCAAATAATTTATAATGAAAATCACTAACCTTTATCAGGATATTAACAACAGCAGATAAAGCTGTCACAATTGAATTGGGTTTCTACACAAAATATGGCTGTATCAAAGCCTCAGAAGCTCATTTTGATGAGTGATGACTTGTCAAGGATATGAAAATAAAACTGACAATTTGTAAACTCTTATGCGGTCTCTGGATATCAATCAATTTAGACTATTTACAAACTGGCTTTGCAATTTTAAAGGCAGAGTTAGCTAGTTCTTTATTCAAGAGCAACTAAATTTAGCCTGTGCAAACCAAAAAAAAGGCTGCCAGCTGCCTCCATTGTCCATGGTAGGTATTTTACAAATTGCCCAAAATAGTCTTTTACACACAAAATGCAGCAAACAAAATAAAGGAAAAGAATGCAACCTATGCAAGGAAAAAATTAGCTCCACAAATTAACTTGGGATTCTCAATAGATTTCCAAACTTAAGTCAGTTGCCCCTTGACCCCAATATCTCCGGAATCAAAATAAAAATCTCGAGTTGAAACTATAATCACAAGTCAATTCTTTTGGATAGTCATATGCTCATGTACAACATGGCTGTGATTCCTCATTATTGGTGGAAACAAATAATGTTTAAATTGTTGATTAATTAAAAAATAACTGTTCAGTATTTTGTAAGAAATATATAATCTCATTTTTGAAAAAGTGTTTCTCTTTCTAACTATATGTTACTGAGTAAATAATTTTTATATGAAGGAGACATAAGATTATTTTATACTTTATTATATTTGCAACTTTTCAACATATTCTGTTATCAACTGCTCCAATCATTTTATATGCAAAAATATACACATACAACTATGAATGAAATATATTATTCAAATGTCAAAGATGTACATCACAGAATTGTCAATTCACTTTTCTACTCATTCTAAATTTTGTAACAAATTTTGGAGACCAACTCTTCTTCTCATCACAGCTGACACTATCTTTCTGTTTTTTCAGAGCTTCAGGGTAAAAAAATTCATCTCCGCCATGTCGTTTCCGAGACAGAGACAGGAAAGATAATATACTTCTTTGCGCCTTTGTGATTTTAAAGTTCATATATATGTGTTATGTCCGTTTAGTTTTTTTCTGAATGATCCATTAATTAAAATGTTCGAGGTCTTAAATGTTTGCTGATTTTAGCAAATTAATTGCCAATAAAACACAATCCCATGCCAAAAACTGGCTTAGCAAGAAGCCATATACAGGGGTTATGCTACCAGGCGAAGTGGGCAAAAAAGTCACCTGAGAAGCATAAACTTCGCCTTCTTCTGTTATGAAAGCGAAAACGACTTAGCCCTCTGATTTTTCGGACATAATATGACTGTAGATTTTGACTTTTAGATGCCCCCTCGCTGTAGCCAATAAGTTCTGGCACTGCTGTAACCCAACTCCAAATGTATTTATGTGGTGTTGATACCAATCAGCTTATGGTGACAAAGAAATTCTTGCACATTCACCTGCAAGTTTTAATAGCTAACTGACCATTAACCCTTTTCTGGAGCAAGGTATCACTGCTTGATTTCATGAAGTTGGGCCAACTGCGCTATGATGAAAAGATGCCAAATTCTGTTTCGAAATTTAAACATCAATATGCAAATAGTAATTTGCTTTCAAAAATATGATCGGTTTAGAGCGTTTTCTAATTTATATCCTATTTTTAATAAATGGAGATTTTAACAGCCGTATTTGCGTATTTTCTGTATAAAATCAGTTTGAAACCGTATATGAAACGTTAATGGTGGACTTAGCTGTGTATTTGATATACCACTATGAAAATACGAAAAATATATATAGTAATGAAGCAAATAATATTTAACCAATGCATGTCATTATTACCAGTAGGTAGACAAACCATAAATATGCAGAACTTTTAATGGGTTTTTGTAACGAAGCAAGAAAGTGTGTAGTTCGAGAACGCACACACCCCCCTCTAAAAATAGATGCACTCACTCTGTGCAAGACACATTCTTGGATTTTTGGTTGGGGGTAAAAAATAGGGTCCAGTTTAGTTATATATTGACTTTAGTGCTTCATTGTGTTGTTTATGAATAGTTACATTAATGTTTTATCGGGAACAATGAAATCAGGACGAACAGTGTGGTATAAAGTTACCTGTGCAGTTATTCCTATGTACATGTATTAGGGGCTGTTTCAAAGAATGCTAGAAATCTTTTTGACTGCAATTGCACACAAAACTTAAGAAAAATAAAATAATTAAGTGGTAGTATATTAAGCATTTTTACCAGCTTGCATTTACTAAGCTCTAATCTTGTTACTTCTATCAGTGAAAATTAAATGCAATGTATGGCATCATATGTGATTTTTAAGCCATACAGCCAAAATAAACTGCATTTACTTCAATTCAAAAACACATATACTAAGTATGAATAGAATGGGTATGAATATAATTTTTTTATACGCATATAAAATATATTGATACTCACAAATAACAAATATTTTTCAACTTCAAAATAAGGCATTGCTTAAAACTGTTAAAAGCATACTGAGAAATAGAGCACATCATTAAAATAAGATAATGCATCTGTGTGTGTGTGTGTGTGTGTGTGTGTGTGTATATATATATATATATATATATATATATATATATATATATATATATATATATATATAATGTTTATTGTTTCTGTCTCACTTCTCTCTGATTAACTCCCACTTTTCCCTGTTTAGCTCCCACTTCTCCTTGTTCTGACCAAAAGGGGAAGTTACTTCTCCCTAAAATTTAAGTCTAGCTTGACCCCTGCATATATTCTTGTTTTGTCTGATTATAATTTAAAGTACAATCAAACTAATGCTGAGATTATGATTCCAAATCTTTAAACATCCCACTAAATGAAGCAATTTGTCAATAAAACAATTAAATTTGATCCACTTCCATTAACAACTGGGTTTGTGAGCCGCCATAATGATATGCTCCTGTTCTAACCAGCTGATTATAATTTGATGTCCAAACATACTAATGCAGATATTTAATCAAAAGGCAGTCCATTTATCTCATGTTTTCTCTTCCTCCTTCATAAACTTCAAAAGTAATCTCAAAATAATCCAACCTAAGTCAGTAGAATCCTGACTTCAGTGAACTATTAGCTTTGCCCAGTTTAAGTATATCTTTCATTGGTGCAATATTATTGGATGTCAAGGTCTAGACTATTGTTGAGCAGATGTCAATCAGTGCCTCTTACAGTAAATTTGTTGACAGTGTACTCTAGTAAGAAACTAAGCCGAAAGTGAATCAAGGGCAATTCAGATTGATGTTCCAGCCAAATTCTATGCACGTCAAAAAGATGCAAAAGTCAAAATTTCCATGTGTCAAAAATCAACAAAACCCAATGTGTCTATTGAAAACCATGTAACTGCCAAATAAAATTGTTTTCAGCTCAATTTTCATGAAGAAAAAGAAATTTATTCACATTATCAGTTTGAAGCTACCAAGTTCTCTCCAGCTGTACTAAGTATTCTTTCATTATCAACCGACATTATATATATATATATATATATATATATATATATATATATATATATATATATATATTTTCCTGCCAACTGTGGGCATAGAAAACAGTTCTGGAAATGAAATTTATTTAGTCCTACATGTGCACATGTGGAATCAATGACTGATACCTCTTGACTACTCTAACTACAGTATCCATGTCAGGTCTGAACTTAATGATATCCATGTCAGGTCTGAGCTAAATGAGATCAATGTCAGGTCTGAGATTAATTATATCTGTGTCAGGTATGAGCTTAATGATATTTATGTAAGGTCTGAGCTTAATGATATCTAGGTCAGGTCTGAGCTTAATGACATCTAGGTCAGGTCTGAGATTAATGATATCTGTGTCAGGTATGAGCTTAATGATATTTATGTAAGATCTGAGCTTAATGACATCTAAGTTAGGTCTGAGCTTAATGACATCTAGGTCAGGTCTGAGCTTCATGATATCTATGTAAGGTCTGAGCTTAATGACATCTAGGTCAGGTCTGAGCTTAATGATATCTATGTAAGGTCTGAGCTTAATGATATCTATGTAAGGTCTGAGCTTAATGACATCTATGTCAGGTCTGAGCTTAATGACATCTAGGTCAGGTCTGAGCTTAATGACATCTAGGTCAGGTCTGAGCTTAATGATATCTATGTAAGGTCTGAGCTTAATGATATCTATGTAAGGTCTGAGCTTAATGACATCTATGTCAGGTCTGAGCTTAATGACATCTAGGTCAGGTCTGAGCTTAATGACATCTATATTAGGTCTGAGCTTAATGATATCTACGTAAGGTCTGAGATTATTGATATCTATGTCAGGTCTGAGTTTAATTATATCTGTCAGGTCTGAGCTTAATGATATCTATGTCAGGTCTGAGCCTAATGATATCTATGTCAGGTCTGAGCTTAATGACATCTTTGTCAGGTCTGAGCTTAATGACATCTTTGTCAGGTCTGAGCTTAATGATATCTATGTCAGGTCTGAGCTTAATGACATCTATGTCAGGTCTGAGCTTAATGACATCTTTTTCAGGTCTGAGCTTAATGATATCTATGTCAGGTCTGAGCTTAATGACATCTTTGTCAGGTCTGAGCTTAATGATATCTATGTCAGGTCTGAGCTTAATGACATCTATGTCAGGTCTGAGCTTGGATACTCTGTAGAACTATGAATGACTAATAATGATATCTACATCAAGTCTAATCTAGGATACTCTGGAGAGTTATCATTGATCTAATAATGATATATGTCAGGTCTGAGCTTAGAATAGTCTGGAGAAAAATGACTCAATACTAGATTTAATCTTTTTTTTGGAAGCAACCCAAAGCTAAACCATATGAATCCAGGAAATGGAGTTTGGGAACAGATAGATCTAGTGATGATTATATTAACTTAGCATCAGACAAAGCAGTGGTTCATTCTTATTACAGCAGCAGGGGTCAAGATAGACTTAAATTTTAGGGAGAAGTGACTTCTTTTGGACAGAACATGGAGAAGTGGGAGCTAACAGGGAGAAGTGAGACCACAACAATAAACATGATATATATATATATATATATATATATATATATATATATATATATATATATATATATATATATATAGAGAGAGAGAGAGAGAGAGAGAGATGCTTTATCTTATTTTAATAATGTGCTCTATTTTTAGTATGCTTTAAAGTTTTAAGCAATGCCTTATTTTCAAGTTGAAAAATGTGTTATTTGTGAGTATCAACATATTTTGTAAGTGTATAAAAATTATATATTCATACCCATTCTATTCATACTTAGTATATATGTGTTTGAATTGAAGTAAATGCAGTGTATTTTGGCTGTATGACTTGAAAAGCACATCATATGCTATACATTGTTATTAATTTTCTTTGATAGCAGTAACAATATTAGAGTCTTGTAACTACAAGTTGGCAAAAATGCTTAATAAACTATCACTTAATTATTTTATTTCCTATAAGTTTTGTGCAAAATTGCAGTCAAAAGTCAAAAAGAGATCTAACACTCTTTGAAACAGTCCATGGTACATTAAATGCACAAGTGACTTCAAGCCATACTGTTCGTCCTAATTTCAGTGTTCCCGGTAACACATTATTGTAACTATTCATAGACAACACACTGAAGCACTAAAGTCGCTATATAACTAAACTAGACCCTTTTTGCCCCCAACCGAAAATCCAAAAATTCATATTGCAAAGTGCAAGTGCATCAATTTTTAGATGGAGGGCTTTTCTCATAACTACTCACTTTCTTGCTTCATTGCAAAAATCCATTAATATAACTGCATGTTTATGGTTGTATTATTTGTCTACCTACTGGTAATAATGACATGAATTGGTTAAATTATTTTTGCTTCATTACTATATATATTTTTCCGTATTTTTTATATCTGCCATTATAATTTCATTTATGGTTTCAAACTGATTTTATACTGACTTTACGAAGCAATTATGGCCATTATAATCTCCATTTATTACAAAAAATAGGAAACGCTCTTCACTGATCATATTTTTGAAAGCAAATTTCTATTTGCATATTGATGTTTAAATTTCAAAATAGAATTTGGTATATTTTCATCATAGCACATTTACAATAGTCTGGATTACCGCTATCATTGAATTTAATCAAGTGTCTTTTGCCAACACATTTTTGCAACAATCCTTACTTTCTGAGGATAACATTTTTATAAATAAAATACTAATTCCCATTTTCCCCACCTTCCACCCACACCAAATGGGTAGGGTTAAGTAGAGAGCTTTAGTCAACTCTGTAACTGAGCTAAAACAAAATAAAAAATGGACAATCTATTTTTAGTACCTGTGTTGTTTTGGAAGAAAGGACATTATCAAATGTGAAAGCTCTATCTTTTCCCATCACAAGCTGATTACTGTTTGGAATGACCCTCACACAAACTTCTTCTCCATTTAACTTCTCTTTTGGCAGCAATGGTCGAATCTGTAAATAATAACAATAATGACAATGGCTGAATCTGAAATACAAAAAACGCTTTAATAACCTGTTTATTTGATTTAGTTGCATTTGCTTGTCAACTCTACACAAACTGAGTGGGCAATTTTACAACAAGTGCCAGAGGAAAATGATGCAACATTATTCACATATCATGAGTAATCTGTATCAGTATTTTCATTAGCATGTATCTACTAGAGTATCATGAGTAATCCATATCAGTATTTTCATTAGCAGATATCTAGAGTACCATGAGTAATCCAGATCAGCATTTTCATCAGCATGTATCTAGAGAACCATGAGTAATCTATATCAGTATTTGCATTAGCATGTATCTAGAGAACCATGAGTAATCTATATCAGTATTTGCATTAGCAGGTATCTACTAGAGTATCAAGAGTAATCCATATCAGCATTTTCATTAGCATGTATCTAATATAATATAATTAGTAATCCATATCAGTATTTGCAGTAGCATGTATCTACTAGAATATCATGAGTAATCCATATCAGCATTTTTATTAGCATGTATCAACTAGAATATTATGAGTAATCCATATCAGCATTTTCATTAGCATGTATCTACTAGAATATCATGAGTAATCCATATCAGTATTTTTAATAGCATGTATCAACTAGAGTATCATGAGTAACCTGAATCAGTATTTTCATTAGCATGTATTTACTAGAATATCATGAGTAATCCATATCAGTATTTTCAATAGCACATATCAAGAATACCATGAGCAATCCATATCAGTATTAGCATTAGCACATATCAAAAGTACCATTAGTAATCCATATCAGAATTTTCTTTAGCAGGTATATAGAACACCATGAGTAATACAGATCAGTATTTTCATTTGCAGGTATCTACAGTATCATGAGTAATGCAGATCAGTATTTTCATTATCATGTATTTAGAGTACTATGAGTAATCCAAATCAGTATTTGCATTAGCATGTATCTAGAGTATCATGGGTAATCCAGATTAGCATTTTCATTAGCATGTATTTAGAGTAACATGAGTAATTCATATCAGCATTTTCATTAGCACATATATAGAGTATCATGGGTAATCTTTATCAGTATTCTCATTAGCATTTATATAGGGTATCATGAATAGAGTATCATGAGTAATCCAGATCAGTATTTTCATTAGCAAGTATCTAAAGTACTATGAGTAATCCATATCAGCATTTTCATTAGCACGTATCTACAAGAGTATCATGTGTAATCCATGTCATTATTTGCAATTGCAAGTATCTTGAAACCATGAGTATTAGAATACCATGACCCTTCCATATCTGTATTTTCATTAGCAGATATCTAGAGTACCATGAGTAATCCAGATCAGTAGATTCATTACACATGTATATAGAGTAGAGCATCATGTGTAATCCAGATCAGTATTTTCAATAGCATTTATCTAGAGTACCATAAGTAATCCAGATCAATATTGGCATTAGCATGCATCTAGAGTACCATGAGTAATCCAGATCAGTATTCACATTAGCATGTATATAGAGTACCATGAGTAATCCACATAAGCATTTTCATTACCATATATCTAGAGTATCATGAGTAATCCAGATCAGTATTTTCATTAGCACATATATAGAGTACCATGAGTAATCTTAAATCAGTATTTTCATTAGTATATCTCATTAGCACATATATAGGGTATCATGAATAGAGTATCATGAGTTATCCAGATCAGTATTTTCATTAGCAAGTATCTAAAGTACTATGAGTAATCCATATCAGTATTTTCATTAGCATGTATCTACTATAGTATCATCTGTAATCCATATCAGTATTTGCAATAGCAAGTATCTAAAGACCATGAGTATTAGAGTATAGTCTTCCATATCTGTATTTCCGTTAGCTAGTAACTAGAGTACCATGTGTAATCCAGATCAGTATTTTCATTAGCATGTATCTAGAATACCATGAGTAATCCAGATCAGTATTTGCATCAACATGTATATAGAGTACCATGAGTAATCCAGATCAGTATTTTCTTTAGCAAGTATCTAAAGTACTATGAGTAATCCATATCAGCATTTTCATTCGTATATATCAACTAGATTATCATGTGCAATCCAGATTAGTATTTGCAATAGCAAGTATCTAGAAACCATGAGTATTAGAGTACCATGAGCATTCCATATCTGTATTCTCATTAGCATGTATCTAGAGAACCATGAGTAATCCAGATCAGTATTTGCATTAGCAAATATCTAGAGTATCATGGGCAATCAAGATCAGTATTTGCATTAGCATGTATCTAGAGTACCATGAGTAATCCAGATCAGTATTTGCATTAGCACATATTTAGAGTATCATGTGTAATCCAAATCAGTGTTTTCATTAGTATGTGTCTAGAGTATCATGAGTAATCCATATCAGCATTTTCATTAGCATGTATCTACAATAGTATCAGTGTAATCCATATCAGTGTTTGCAAGTATCTAGAGACCATGAGTATTAGAGTATCACGAGTCTTTCATATCTGTATTTTTATTAGCAGGTATCTAGAGTCACCATGAGTAATCCAGATCAGTATTTGCATTAGCATGTATCTAGAGTATCATGGTTAGTAATCCAGACCAGTATTTTCATTAGCATGTATCTAGAGTACCATGAGTAATCCAGATCAGTATTTGCATTAACATCTATCTAGTGTATCATCAGTAATCCAGATCAGTATTTTCATTAGCAAGTATCTAGAGTACCATGAGTAATCCAGATCAGTATTCTCATTAGCACATATATATAGTACCATGAGTAATCCAAATCAGTATTTTCATTAGTATATCTCTAAGGTATCATGAGTAATACAGATCAGTATTTTCATTAGCAAAGTATCTAAAGTACTATGAGTAATCAATATCAGCATTTTCATTAGTATATATCAACTAGAGTATCATGTGTAATTCATGTCAGTATTTTCAATAGCATGTATCAACTAGAATATCATGAGTAATCCATATCAGTATTTTCATTAGCAGATATCTAGAGTACCATGAGTAATCCAGATCAGCATTTTCATCAGCATGTATCTAGAGAACCATGAGTAATCTATATCAGTATTTGCATTAGCATGTATCTACTAGAATATCATGAGTAGTCCATAATAGCATTTTCATTAGCATGTATCTACTAAAGTATCATGAGTAATCCATATCAGTATTTTCATTAGCATGTATCTAATATAATTAGTAATCCATATCAGTATTTGCATTAGCATGTATCTAATATAATATAATTAGTAATCTATATCAGCATTTTCATTAGCATGTATCTACTAGAATACGATGAGTAATCCATATCAGCATTTTCATTAGCATGCTTCTACTAAGATATCATGAGTAATCCATATCAGCATTTTCATTAGCATGTATCTACTAGAATATTATGAGTAATCCATATCCGCATTTTCATTAGCATGTATCTACTAGAATATCATGAGTAATCCATATCAGTATTTTCAATAGCATGTATCAACTAGAGTATCATGAAAAACCTGTATCAGTATTTTCATTAGCATGTATTTACTAGAATATCATGAGTAATCCATATCAGTATTTTCAATAGCATGTATCAACTAGAGTATCATGAGTAATCCATATCAGCATTTTCATTAGCATGTATCTACTAGAATATCATGAGTAATCCATATCAGTATTTTCATTACCATGTATCAACTAGAGTATCATGAGTAATGCATATCAGTATTTTCAATAGCACATATCAAGAATACCATGAGCAATCCATATCAGTATTAGCATTAGCACATATCAAAAGTACCATTAGTAATCCATATCAGAATTTTCATTAGCAGGTATATAGAGCACCATGAGAAATACAGATCAGTATTTTCATTTGCAGGTATCTACAATATTATGAGTAATCCAGATCAGTATTTTCATTAGCTTGTATCTACAGTATCATGAGTAATGCAGATCAGTATTTTCATTAGCATGTATCTAGAGTACTATGAGTAATCCAAATCAGTATTTGCATTAGCATGTATCTAGAGTATCATGGGTAATCCAGATCAGCATTTTCATTAGCATGTATTTAGAGTAACATGAGTAATTCATATCAGCATTTTCATTAGCACATATATAGAGTATCATGGGTAACCTTTATCAGTATTCTCATTAGCATTTATATAGGGTATCATGAATAGAGTATCATGAGTAATCCAGATCAGTATTTTCATTAGCAAGTATCTAAAGTACTATGAGTAATCCATATCAGCATTTTCATTAGCACGTATCTACAAGAGTATCATGTGTAATCCATGTCATTATTTGCTATTGCAAGTATCTTGAGACCATGAGTATTAGAATACCATGACCCTTCCATATCTGTATTTTCATAACAGGTTATCTAGAGTACCATGAGTAATCCAGATCAGTAGATTCATTAGCATGTATATAGAGTAGAGCATCATGTGTAATCCAGATCAGTATATTTTCAATAGCATGTATCTAGAGTACCATAAGTAATCCAGATCAATATTGGCATTAGCATGCATCTAGAGTACCATGAGTAATCCAGATCAGTATTCACATTAGCATGTATATAGAGTACCATGAGTAATCCACATCAGCATTTTCATTACCATGTATCTAGGGTATCATGAGTAATCCAGATCAGTATTTTCATTAGCACATATATAGAGTACCATGAGTAATCTTAAATCAGTATTTTCATTAGTATATCTCATTAGCACATATATAGGGTATCATGAATATATGAGTATCATGAGTTATCCAGATCAGTATTTTCATTAGCAAGTATCTAAAGTACTATGAGTAATCCATATCAGTATTTTCATTAGCATGTATCTACTATAGTATCATCTGTAATCCATATCAGTATTTGCAATAGCAAGTATCTAAAGATCATGAGTATTAGAGTATAGTCTTCCATATCTGTATTTCCGGTTTCTGGTAACTAGAGTACTATGTGTAATCCAGATCAGTATTTTCATTAGCATGTATCTAGAGTACCATGAGTAATCCAGATCAGTATTTGCATCAACATGTATATAGAGTACCATGAATAATCCAGATAAGTATTTTCTTTAGCAAGTATCTAAAGTACTATGAGTAATCCATATCAGCATTTTCATTCATATATATCAACTAGATTATCATGTGTAATCCAGATTAGTATTTGCAATAGCAAGTATCTAGAAACCATGAGTATTAGAGTACCATGAGCCTTCCATATCTGTATTCTCATTAGCAGGTATCTACAGTACCATGAGTAATCCAGATCAGTATTTTCATTAGCATGTATCTAAAGAACCATGAGTAATCCAGATCAGTATTTTCATTAGCAGGTATGTAAAGTACAATGAGCAATCCATATCAGCATTTTCATTAGTATGTATCTACAATAGTATCAGTGTAATCCATATCAGTGTTTGCAAGTATCTAGAGACCATGAGTATTAGAGTATCATGAGTCTTCTATATCTGTATTTTCATTAGCAGGTATCTAGAGTCACCATGAGTAATCCAGATCAGTATTTGCATTAGCATGTATCTAGAGTATCATGGTTAGTAATCCAGACCAGTATTTTCATTAGCATGTATCTAGAGTACCATGAGTAATCCAGATCAGTATTTACATTAACATGTATCTAGTGTATCATCAGTAATCCAGATCAGTATTTTCATTAGCAAGTATCTAGAGTACCATGAGTAATCCAGATCAGTATTCTCATTAGCACATATATATAGTACCATGAGTAATCCAAATCAGTATTTTCATTAGTATATCTCTAAGGTATCATGAGTAATACAGATCAGTATTTTCATTAGCAAAGTATCTAAAGTACTATGAGTAATCAATATCAGCATTTTCATTAGTATATATCAACTAGAGTATCATGTGTAATCCATGTCAGTATTTGCAATAGCAAGTATCTAGACTATGAGTATTAGAGTACCATGAGCCTTCCATATCTGTATTTTCATTAGCAGGTATCTAGAGTACTATGAGTAATTTAGATTAGTATTTTCATTAGCATGTATCTAGAGTACCATAAGTAATCCAGATTAGTATTTACATTAGCATGTATCTAGAGTATCATGAGTAATCCAGATCAGTATTTTCATTACCATGTATATAGAGTACCATAAGTAATCCAGATCAGTATTTTCATTAGCAGGTATCAAAAGCACTATGAGTAATCCATATCAACATTTTCATTAGCATGCATCTAGAGTACCATGAGTAATCCATATCAGTATTTTAATTAGCATGTGTCTAGAGTATCATGAGTAATCCATATCAGTATTTTAATTAGCATGTGTCTAGAGTATCATGAGTAATCCATATCAGTATTTTAATTAGCATGTGTCTAGAGTATCATGAGTAATCCATATCAGTATTTTAATTAGCATGTATCTAGAGTATCATGAGTAATCCATATCAGTATTTTAATTAGCATGTATCTAGAGTATCATGAGTAATCCATATCAGTATTTTCATGAGGATACATTTCAAGTTGTGGTTTTATGATAAATCAACCAATGGCAAGTTTGTTTTTTTTAGAAAATAAAAACTACTAATAATTTAGTATCTGTAAAAAATGTCTTAATCAGGTAATGCATCATAAGTAGTTGTTATAATTTAATAAATTTTTCACTTCTCAGTCTTCCTTTGTGGATTGGTAAGCAGATTATTGACAAATCGCTGTGATTAGATAAAGATGCTGACTTCTCAAGTGACATGGTGGTAATATAATGCTATATATAAATACAATCCATAACCATTATTAACAGATCTCATGCATGGAATTTTGTACAGAAAAGAAAGCACACACTATTATCCAAGACTGTGACACATTTTAAACGGTTAATTTTTTCAATAAATTGCTTTTTCAAGAATACTTACCTAAGCATATAAACATTAGGATTATAATGTCCATTACCCATCAAACCCAGCAATTTCAGAAAGATGAAAATTTATCTTTTAGGTTTATACATGTATACCCAATAGACAAAGGGAAAGAACTCTTACTCATTACATCCCTTGACACCCCACTAGGTGTCGCTAGTTTAAACTATGTATGGGTGTCTTTTAGTAATGCCATCAGGTTAGTTTGTCAGAAAAATATAATTAACTAAACAATTTGCTTTCTTCTTCAAATACATTTTCCAATGATATTAACTTTAAGGAAAAAGGTAAAAAGTGGAGGAAATTCATGAGCATCCAACTTCTACCACTGGCCTCCATAAGGAAAAGTGTCTGAATTCTCTATAAGATAAACTGCTCTTCTAATATGATGGTAATGCAACCAGTATTTATGACTTGTGACCATAAAATTCATTCAGGGATAATAAATGACTTTCCCTTACTGAGCAAAAAATTTGAAAATTTGAGCATCTACAGCTGAAGTGCTAAACCCATGCTGATGATGTGCAGACCTCAAAAGGGTTGCTGCCACTGGACCCACCAGACTCAATTCTCTATGATCTTGAAGATAAAAACTTACGAAGTTTGACTGTGCATACCAGCTATTGGTTTCCACTACATTTTTTATGAAAGCGCTACATTTGAATGTGAATCTTGCTACAGCTGCTCTAATCTTGGATCCTCTTTCCTGATCCTCGTCAGCATAGAAAGATGTTTTTCGGATACACTTCTCTTCTCCAAGCATTTCAAATACATTTCTGTGCAAGGACTAGGTCTTGTTCAGCCTCTCTTGACAAGAGAGCAGAGATCTCAGAACACAATCTTCTGATTATCTACAGATGATAACCAGTTCTTAGCAAGGAAACCCAGTTGTCCCATTACCACCACAGAAGCTTCCAATCTAAACCAAAGATAGTTTAGGTCCGATGAAAGGTCATACAACTGACTTTCCTGCATTTCAAAGAGGCTCTAGGTAAGGGTTTGAACGCCTTTGAGTTAAACAAAGTAAAAACCCACAAAAGATTCCATTGTGGAATAAGATTTGTGAATTGGGTCTATTCTGATCGACCAGCAAGTCTGACAGATCGTTGTCATGACCTGTACTTGCTTTATCACAATGTCTGAATGTGTTGGAAATCATGAAACTATATCCCCTTGTGGTAACCAAAATGGTCTTAGGAAACTTTTACTCCTTGAAAAGCCAGAGAAAACATTTTACCAGCTGAAAGATTGATGCGTTCTAGGGATGATGTTTTTATCTTTGCACCAGTTCCTGCATACCTTCCACTTCCAAGTAGATATTCAAAGCTGATGCCTTCTTGCTTGCGAAACTCCTTTTCTGTGCAATGTTTTTCTGAAATGATCCTGACATAAAGAAGCCTGTAAAGAAAAGGATGAAACATCTGATAGTGGGGTTGTTTGAGCAGGTCAAATTTTAACAGAATCTTCTGTGGACATCTATCACTATTTCAAGGAGATCATTCAGCATGACTTGACCTATCTGAGTAGGACTACCAGAACAACTTTACAATTCTAGTCCATTAGCATTTGAATATCTCTTGAAATCTGAACAGTAAGAGGGAATGCAAATCCCAAATTCTATCCCAACTGACTACCAGAGCATTCATGGCCCAAGATTCTGGGTTCTGGACAGAACAGAAGATGGTGGACAGTTTGTAATTCCACCTCATCGCAAACAAATCTATCACTGGATGCCCCCAAAATTAACGATTCTGCTGAAAGATCAATGGCTGATGGGATATCTTGTTGTACTGAGCTTTACCCCCCAATTGACAGACAATCTGCCAAAATATTCTGTCTACCAAGGATATGTCTGATTTGAACTATTATCTTGTACCTCGAGCACCAACACAGAAACCCTCACACCAAAATGCATAAGTCTGGGATCAGAACATGAAAGCATGCATCAGTCAGGTTGAGGCATACTCATTTCATTTGAGGGGGGGAGGGCATATTTATCATGATATTTCCATCTTGAATTTCTGTGCTAGTATGAATTTGTTTAGCCATTTGAGGTCTATCACAGGCCTAAATTTTACCATTAGCTTCCTGTACCAGGAAAAGCCTCATTGTACTCAAGATTGCTGTAATTAAATACTACCATTTATCACTTTGCCTCCTAGCATATCTTACTTATGGCATAGATTATTACAGGGGCATCCAACCATTTTTGGGCTGAGGCCAAGACAAACAATATGCTTAAGGTTACACACCACATGAATAAGAACAGTCTCTTATCACTAATTATGCATGTAAATTTAACTGCATATTTTTAAAAAACTGCCAACAGATTGGCCATGCCTGGACTACTAGGAAGGAAAAGGGAGGATAAGTAGGTAAGGAAAGCTGGAGGGTACCTTACTGTGCCTCCTGCTTTCATATATCCTCTGAACAACCACCAAATAACAGCAATGAGCCAATGGTCAATGATAGCAGAGCCAAGCTGTGATGTGATTTCAGCGATATGAATGCAGAAATGTGTTACGTCTTATCAGATCAAGATTAACCAAAGCCATTAGGATATATATACCATAGGGTGATTCAATGCTATAACGATCATTCTGAATATGTAGGATGACAACTCACATGCATAGTCATTTCAGCTTTCTTAGCAAACAGAAAAATTGCCACTGATACTTAGTTTAGCATCACCATATTCCACACATTTCAAAGTTACCTCAAGTACTCTGCAGTGAACTAAACAGAATGGTGAGTTGGACATTTGTAGCATCATATTGCTCTTGCCAGCACTCAGAAAGGCAGTGCTTTATATGTCTGTGAGTGTAACAGACTCACTGAAAAGAAGGATCGCAAACTTCCCTAATCCTGGATTCTGTCATACAAATGGTCTGAGATCTCACCAAATTTTGCCAACTGAGGAAGCAGATGAAATGCTTGACTTTATATTCTGCATCTACAGAAGCCTTGACCTTGCAGTTGTGGCTTCTTGATGGAAGAGATGGGCCATCTGAATGAGCTGAGATTCTATATATTACTTCCAACACAGCCTTAAAACTGAAGTCCATCCTTTATGTGATTGGAAGAGACTGGCTAATCAGAACAGGGTTTTCTGTCATTGCTTGGTGGGTCTATTGTCCTCATCTGGCAATGATTCCATATCTGCATACAACATGCTAAACTGCATAACTGCAACTGCAGCATTGCAGCAATTCCATATCAGGAAAGCCAGTAATGTCAGACCTAAAATCTGTATACTGGAAATCTGACAACTGATACACCAATAATAAATATTCTGCTTGGCTGGATGACAGGAAGGCAGGCTGTATTATGGAGGACCTGAGGGTCATCTGGATGGCAGTCTGGAAGGAAGGCTCAGCAGTTGGCTAGAAGGCTGGCAAAATGAGCAGAGTGGTTCTCCAATCAGAATATTTCATCAAAACTTCTGATTTCCGATTACTATGCTGGGAAGGAAGTACAGAATGATGGTCAACAATAAAGGATTGAATTATTAATCATCCTTATAATAATTGGGCTGCCTATATAAGAAAGTACTCTTCTGAAGCCACCATTGTAGGTTCGTCAAACTTTGGGATGACACTCTCCTAGCAAAACAAAAAGCATTATTAGACAAACATGACAAAGGTGGGGGCAATACTTCCCACGCAAAAGTAACTATGCTGTTGCCTCCTTAATCAATCTCCTGATCATCAACTCCATAAATATTTTGGTCTGGTTTATTCATGTGCATCATAATACATTACTCTAGATGACTATATTTTTCTTCCTCTTTCACCTTGACATTTTTCTTCAGGACTGAAAAACACATCTCTTCTGACCATGACAAATTGTTGCAGAAATACATATTACATGAATGACTAATGATTATATTTGTTTTTGTACCTATGACACTTATTACAAAGTACTGTCATTGATTCTGAAAAGACAAGAATCACAAGGAAAAACAACTACACTCATAATATCACAAAATATCAAATTTAATGACAAAAATACAGTATGCATGTACAAGATGCTATTACCTGTGGTATACCTGGTTGGAAAAGACATGTATTAAAACGTAAAAACATCCTCCAAAAATTAAAACAAAAGATGCCAATCCTTCTGCAGAAACTTGAACACATAAAACTTTACCAAGATTATGGAAAGATGGTTTAATTCTTGATGGATTGAAAGAGGAAATGTAAAATGATACAACTTATATTGAATGAAGGCTAAAACTTGTGCCACAGAGAAGGGTTAATGGGGAGGTAATGGGTAAGAGTTTCTTCCCTTAGTCTCTCTGCCAGAGTGAAAAACAAAATTTCAATGGTTTTGCCTTTGAGAAACAACATTTTTATGCATATCCTTAGTAATTATGACTTTACAAAACGAAGGCTTATTCCACATTTATGACAGAATATAAAAATTCTACCAAATGTAACAAGCAATACTGACTAGCCTGATGCCTGCCAAAACCACATAGATCCTGACCAGTTGGTTAGCTGTCAATGGTAACAATTGATACAATACTTACCATCACCTTCTGCAAGAAAGCAAAACAACAGCAAACTAGAGCTTCTCCCATGGCTTACCATAGGTAATCTAGACACATTTTCTTAGCATCACTTTTTTCATCCTGTAGGGAAGCTGAGATATGTGACACAAGGAACAAAACCAGATATTTGTAATATGTAGTAAACATTTTCAGAGCCACAGTGGCTCAGTGGTTCACATGCTGGCTCAAGACCAAAACAGCCCAGGTTCAAGTCTTACCTTTGAATCCACCAGGATTAGCTAGTATGATGTGTACATTGGCAAGAAACTTTACTCCAATTGTCATGGCATGAATAATATACTTGTGTTGCTGTGCTGTAAAATATCAAACCAAGCCAACTGACTCTGCACTAAATAACCGACACTTGTGCTGCTATCCCAAAAACAAACAAAACTAAATATCTTCCCACATTAAATGCATGTAAAACATTTGATCAAGAAATATTTAAACATTTCACTGTAACTGACATTTCTGCTCATTGGAACTTTTGACACAAATCCACTCCCACCACCCAAAGATTTAAAATCCTTTCTGACAAATGATTACCTAAGTAACAAAATAATTACCATATTTTCTTAATTAATATTCAGTGCTGTTGCTGTTGTTGTTGTTATTATAGGGTTTAATGCCATTTTTCAACACAAGATAGGCTATACATGGCAGCCAGTTTTAATGGTGGAGGAAGATTCCTGGAAAACCCTGGAAGAACCACCGACCCCCAAGAAGCTATAAGCAAGCTTTTTCACTTACCCACGTTAGCCAAGCCTGGACATGAACTCAAGCAGACAAAGGTGAGATGGCAGTGATCCATAATGGTCAGCGCTTTAGACCACTCAGCCACTCAGGGCCCCTTAATCAGTACTGTAAGAGATGTGGTAACGGATGTATGGAAAGAATATCAGAATATGTCCATGCTATATGCTATAGCATGGGGATAATAACAAAATTAGTGTCCTTACCCTTACGGCCACCCGTACATTGACTTCTTTACTTTCTGCCTGGTTCTCCATTTGTAGCTGATAAAGATGGTGTTGCTGATTCTATCACAAATATGGACTACTCGGAGTATTCCTAACACAGATGCCTTGATGCCTATAAAGAGAAAAACGAAACCACATCAAATATATAGAAAGGTTTTAACATGGCATGCATATCACTCCATAAGTTATTTCAACAATTTATAACAAAACTTTTGTATTTTCGAATAACAAGTACACAGTAACAATGAGACCTTTATCATGACATTATGAAGTACAAATTAAATACATAAGCATAAAAAATTTAACAATCTTACTCAAATCATTGAGGGACCCAAATTGTTTTTTTTTTCATTTTAGTTTTTTTTAAAGTCATGATGCTTTTGTTTTAAAAAAAGCATGTTTTCCTATTATTTCTTCTGTTAATATATGAATTGCATGCATCATTATTGATAATGTGACAAATATCACTCAATGAAGGAACTTATGTTCGGCATAAAACCTAAAACCAGTAGATGATGGCTTTGGCCAAACTTTAGGCCTCTTCTCAA
The DNA here is from genome assembly GCA_016746295.1 of Potamilus streckersoni. Classification (NCBI taxonomy): domain Eukaryota; kingdom Metazoa; phylum Mollusca; class Bivalvia; order Unionida; family Unionidae; genus Potamilus; species Potamilus streckersoni. Next base: position 2,592,893 of record JAEAOA010000695.1, on the reverse strand, counting down.
ATTTCAGCAAAGTACCCATTCCTTGACTGATTGCTAGAAGTAACTTTAACCTTAGAAAAGATTAGTGAAAGTTGAAAATAGATTCTTTTCATCTTGTTCTCAGATTTCAGCACAGTACCCATTCCTTGACTGATTGCTAGAAGTAACTTTAACCTTAGAAAAGATTAGTGAAAGTTGAAAATAGATTCTTTTCATCTTGTTCTCAGACTTCAGCACAGTACCCATTCCTTGACTGATTGCTAGAAGTAACTTTAACCTTAGAAAAGATTAGTGAAAGTTGAAAATAGATTCTTTTCATCTTGTTCTCAGATTTCAGCACAGTACCCATTCCTTGACTGATTGCTAGAAGTAACTTTAACCTTAGAAAAGATTAGTGAAAGTTGAAAATAGATTCTTTTCATCTTGTTCTCAGACTTCAGCACAGTACCCATTCCTTGACTGATTGCTAGAAGTAACTTTAACCTTAAAAAAATGCTGATATTTCAAGCTACATTTCATCTAGTGTAATAAATTTGGTATTGATGTTTAGCTCAGGCTTTCGACTTTGTATACGTATCTGAAGTTTGGCTTACTATCATATCTTTAAGGAATGGCAGATTATATTCCCACGGTACTGTCCCACATGTCCCTGATTGCACCCCTTAATATGCAAGAACAACACTCTGAATGGAATACTCTCTTCTCATTGGCCAACTGAAAATAAGTTGTAAATAAATGCAGTATGTCATTTTCTTTTAACCAATGAGAGGACAGTATTCCATTCAGGTTGATTTCACTTGCATATCAAGATCAGGGCCATGTCAGGCAGTACCTTGGGAAAATGATCTGGCATATCTTAATGGTATGATAGTAAGCCAAACTTTGGATATGCATACAAAGTCGAATGACTGAGCTAAACATCGGTACCAAATTTATCACGCTACACAAAATGTAGCTTGAAATATCAGCGTTTATTCTTAAATAAGTCATATGAGAAAGCACAGAAGTGTCATCTCTTGTATTTATTATATAGTACATGTATGACGGTAAATTGTAAGCAATGATACGAGCCCCTGTGGTTCAAACCAGATCACAGTCACATACTCAGAGGCAGCATTACCATCGATATACCACACTGGAAGCAAGGCATAAAAAGAAATGGAAAAAATAAAATTCTTCTATACCAATTTTGAGTAAATGAGATTTCAGTGAGTAATGGGAGGGACAGGAGATGTCTCTCTGAAGGAAAATATTTTTGTCCATGAGGTTCACAAGAAAAATTATACAAAAATGAATAGTGCAGAGGTAGATACAACAAAAATTCCAATACAAGGTGCTCTACAACATCAAAGCTAGTCCTACAACGTAAGATAAAGTACATGTTTTTGTTTGGGTACCCAGAAGAAAAATATCGGGGTAATGGGGCTTACATTATAGGACTAAGTATGCATTATCCAGTCCGACATTCATTTATGTGACCTTATATTTAAGCATATTTATGTACTTTCACAATGATCTTTCTTGCAATTCCTGGAGCATTTAACTAATGATAATAAGTCATCGTTTACGTTTTTGCATTAATTATAGAAGGTGAATGACCCCAAATATTGATCAACTATTGATGACTAATAGTAATTAGTCATTATACATTCGTTAAATGAAATTTAAAATATAAGCAAAAAAAAGTTTTATCAATCAGTATACTGACACCTCTTATATTTAAGTCTTTAAGAGCATAATTATAGATTTTACGGCCCTATACATTTTGCTTTCACGATGTCAAATAAACGGGTTAAAATGGAACGGGTGAAGGTTGCTTATTTGCATTGGTAAGCGAGTGAAGAAACATACTGTGACACTAACATCTTCACTTGCAGTCCAATCACTATCTGGAAAAAATGTCAACTTGACCAGCTTTTTTGGTATAAATGGAGCATTTGCTGTAAAACACGTGCAAATTGTGTCCAAATATCCACGAAGAAACCGATGTAAACAATCCACATCCGATTCCGTTGTTGCGCATGCGTTTGTTTTTATGACTAAGTCTGAACCAAACTAAAAGATAGGTTCAAATCCGGCATTTCTCTGACCTGTAGAAACTCTAGGGAAATAGTAGTAGTAGTAATAGTAGTAGTAATAGTAGTAGTAGTAGTAGTAGTAGTAGTAGTAGTAGTAACAGCAGCAGCGGCGGTAGTAGTGGTGGTGGTGGTAAGAAATAAAAAGAGGATGATGTGAAACTTTGTCAAACTATCGCTTAATTGCTGCTGCAATTGCTTTTTTAAATACTATCCTGTACTTAGCCAAATATCCAGCACCCACCTTTTTTAAAATTACCATTCAACATAACATATATACTATCCAGCAACAGCATTTCGATTACTCTCCAAGCACAGACCGTTCCTATTCAACGAAAACGGTATTCACACACACGCGCGCGCGCGCGCTACTATACTGACATACACCTAAACATACTCTCACACAAGGGAAGGAAGTGTTTATAGACACACTACTATACCGTCATGCTAACAATGCTAACAAAATTGCAAGAGAATGTGCTAAATATTTTATGTTTCCTTTTGGGGGTGTCAAAGACATACACAAAAACTACACAAACACATACATGCACAAATATAAGTTAATTAGAATATATATATATATATATATATATATATATATATATATATATATATATATATATATATATATATATATATATATATATATATATATATATATATATATATATATATATATATATATATATATATACACACACACACAGTGATCTGGCTGGCCCTGTAAAAGGTCTTCCTTGTCTGCTACTCCTCTCCATGAGCAATGGACGCGCCTCTCGGGCCTGGACACCATAATGGTGGAGACCAATAGCCTAAAACGAGACTCGGTTGGACTCCTTCTCCCTGTCTTCATTCTCCTCCTTCCTCTCCCGGCATCCAATCTGGATGGCCCATTCAGCACATTTTGTTTCTGTATCGTCATCTAATTTGGGTTCGGGAGTTCAAATTCCCGTTCCATTCTCCTGCGTTCTCTTACATTCTTTTCTTCTGTAAAGGAAGCCTTTATTTTGATGGCTACATCATATATCACTTTTCTCAGAAAAGTCTTCAGTGGTTGAGTTAAATTCACACACACACACACACACACACACACACACACACACACACACACACACACACACTCTCTCTCTCTCTCTCTCTCTCTCTCTCTCTCTCTCTCTCTCTCTCTCTCTCTCTCTCTCTCTCTCTCTCTCTCTCTCTCTCTCTCTCTCTCTCTCTCTCTCTCTCTCTCTCTCTCTGGCCCAACAACACACAAAACAAAAACATTTAATAAAATTTATAAGTTTTAGTCTGGGTAAAGAAAGACAAAGACATAAACGGACATGCCCAATTCATAGATTAAAAAAAAACAAATTGAAGGAAGTCTAATATACTGTCTTGTTGATGAGTTATCTTCAAGTAGGATGACCAGGTCTCATTATCAACTCCACAGCAGTATATAAACGCTTCTTTGAAAGATAACTTATCTGTTTTTATTTTACCCACGACTTCTCCTCCCTAATTCCATGTATGTGGTTGTCATTGGCTCCCTCCTAAGCCTGCATACATTGCTTAGAGCCACATAGCACATCATTATGAAATCTTTGTCTCTTACTTCTCATCATACATGGAGTCTTGTCCCCGTAGTATTTAGTTTGTTACCTATGTTGTTCCTGGAACTTCAATCTGAAAAAGATTTGGTACATTTCTCCCTGTTATTTCTTTTTATTATTATTTTAGGGTGGTGGTGGAGGTTTCTATACTTATCATTCCCTGACGACTTCCTCTCTAAACGTCTTGCCATTACACTACTTTTTAATTGTTGATGACTCAAAGACTGGTGGCAAGATGTTTTACTTATCTTCAGTTGACGTTGTTGTTGTTGTTGGGCTTAACGCCATTTTTCAGCACACGATAGGCTATTTATGGCGGCCAGTATTAATGGTGGAGGAAGAAACCGGGAAATTACCGGAAAGAACCACCGACCCACGAAAAGCTACTGGTAAGCTTTCCCACATATCCACATTCGCCGAATCCTAGACTCGAACACACGCAGACAGAGGTGAGATGGCAGTGATCCGTAACGGACAGCGCTTTAGACCACTCGGCCACTCGGGGCCCCTTCAGTTAACGTACATAGGCGATATCAGCCCATTAACTAAATATAAATATCGTCAGGGGTGAGGAGCTGGTTCGTCGGTCTAGAATGGGAGAACCCCAATCGACACCTCAATTGTACATCTTTTGGGAAAGAAACCACTACTCGACTAGTTAATTAATGTATCACATGCTATCTAACTGGAATGCAAGGATGCGGAAGAGAATCAGAAGTCCGGCTGATCTTTTCCCGAGCATCAGCGGAACGTTTTTGAAAACCCGTAAATCAAATTATTACAAAATTCTTCTCAGTTATATAATTCCAGGCATTTCCCTATAACCAATATGTGTAAGCCACCTTTTATAATTATGATCACGCACATAATGTGATTTGGCCTATTCGGTATTTTTTTCCTCGAATTTATTGTGTCTAGTGTACATATATTTTTTGAAATATCGTTAACCAATAATACGTCTGAATGAACTCTTATATTTTTGCCGTCTAGTCAAGTAAAGTTCGATTACTCTCTTTGAACGGTGGACAAATGGACCATATTTCAATGTTAAACCAGTTATTAACAAGAGGGGTTATTCAAGCCCAAATGAAAACCCATGAAAAAGAGAAACAACTTGATTAGTGATCATTAAAAAGGTTGAGGCCTAGACTTCGATGACGGGAGCAGGCATGGCCTCGGGTGTTGGGGATTTTTAAACTTCATCTCGTCTGGTGCTACCCGGGTCAGTCAGGTCAACTATTACCAGGTTATTTAATGGAGGCCAAGATAAGACTGGTTGGAACGACAGGTTCCACGACTTTCTCAAGTTGGCCGTAGTCAAAGAGGCTATGAGAATTGGACAGCTGATGTGCCCTACAGCTGATTTCTGGAAGTTGCCGTTGTTTGATGTAGTACTCTCTCTCTCTCTCTCTCTCTCTCTCTCTCTCTCTCTCTCTCTCTCTCTCTCTCTCTCTCTCTCTCTCTCTCTCTCTCTCTCTCTCTCTCTCTCTCTCTCTGTATATATATATATATATATATATATATATATATATATATATATATATATATATATATATATATATATATATATATGTGTGTGTGTGTGTGTTTATATGTGCAAATGTATATGTGTCTATATGTATTTGTGTCTTTGTGTGTCTATATGCATATCTGTCTATATTCATATATGTTTATGTGTCTACTTTTGTCTATATTTATACGTGTCTCTGTGTCCATATGTATATGTGTCTGTGTCTATCTGTAATTATTTCAATGTCTATGTGTGTTTATATGTGTAAATGTGTGTCACTGTGTCTACATTTTTATATATGTGTCAGTATAGGTCTGTATGCTTCCATATATCTGTATGTGTGAATATGTCTATCTGTTAGTGCATATGTCTAAGTGTATATTTATGTCTTTATTTGTATATATGCCAGAACATGTCATTGTGTCTTTATGTCTGTATATGTGTATACGTGTATATGTCTATGTCTATTTCCTAATGTATATGTTCGTTTAAGTCTAAATGTATATGTATGTCTATATATGTATGTGTCTATATATGTTTATATATGTATATGTGTCTATATATGTTTATATGTCTAGATCTCTCTCTCTCTAATAATAATAATAATAATAATAATAATAATAATAATAATAATAATAATAATAATAATAATAATAATAATAATAATAATAATAATGATAATAATAATAATAATAATAATAATAATAATAATAATAATAATAATAATAATAATAATAATAATAATAATAATGAATTTAGAAGAGTCGCATATGTTAGTGTGTGCAAACAATTTAAAATATAACTAGTAAAATAAAACATTTTTGCGTTGTGTTTGCTGTTGTTGCGATTTATTCCAGGTGCGCTTTATTGCTTATATCTTATATCAGTAGTCCACAGCCCCAGGCCACGGACCGGTACCGGTCCGTGGATCAAATGGTACACGACCGCCCAAGGTACATTAAATTATTTCCATATTATTTCCATTTCTTGTTGTGTATTTCTCTTGGGTTTATATTCACTTTATATTCATTTATATTTATATTTATTTATATTCATTTTTGTGTAATTATTTTATTTTGAAGGCACGTTTAAATACAATTAAATTAAAATTATTAAATCAGAACAATCTAAAAAAAAAAAAAAAAAATCAACGTCTCCTCCTCCCCCCACCTCAGCAGGCCGCGGTAAAATTATCAATCTTGGCCGGTTCGCGGCGACTAAAAGGTTGGGGACCACTGTCTTATATCATAAAGAGGGGGACAACATTCTGCCAAATTATGCAAAATTACAATTAAAAAAAAAACTATAAAGGAAAGTAGCTAATCTTCTATAAAGATACTAGACCGTGTTTATGTTTCCCATGTATTTGTGTTATGTATGCCCATAATTTTATGTATGTAGTTGTCATTGACTCCCTCCTAAGCCTGCATACATTGCTTAGAGCCACATAGCACATCATTATGAAATCTTTGTCTCTTACTTCTCATCATACATGGAGCCTTGTCCCCGTAGTATTTAGTTTGTTACCTAGCTTGATGTTAGTATTACAGAAATATTAGTTTCCTACAGAGGAGGAAAGGCTCCTCTGTATGTTAATAATTATATATATATATATATATATATATATATATATATATATATATATATATATATATATATATATATATATATATATATATATATATATATATATATATATATATATACGTTTTTCTTTTATTGTTTTTTAGTGCCTCTGATAATATAGGTCAGTCTAACTCCCAGCTTTTGATATGATCGCTGTATTTATAATTTTAAATAGTAAATAAAAGTAAAACCAACTATTCAGCATATGTTTGTCTTTTTCATTTCATACACTTTTCACATGTTTTCTTCCTTTCTCTTCTCCTCCTTTTCTTTGTCTTTTATCTTATTTACCTTATTATATTGCTAGTGTAAATGTACACAGGTATGCACAGATAGATACCCAGTATATATAGTTTTTTAAAGGTATACATAAATACACACATGCATACATGTATTACCAGCGTAAGGAAAAAATATGACAATGGATATTAATGCTTTGTTTACACGATATTGTTTTATTGGACTATTTTTATTAAAAGTACTAAATATTTAATTTATTATAACAAAAATCATATTAACGTGCGCTGTTGCTCTCTCTCTCTCTCTCTCTCTCTCTCTCTCTCTCTCTCTCTCTCTCTCTCTCTCTCTCTCTCTCTCTCTGCTTTTGTTGTCTCCATTTCCATTGTCCTCATCGTCAATCTCCTTTGTCTCATCACTTGTAACATTGTTCATCATTAGTAGAATATCTATTACTTCCGTTGTCTGTTTCCTCATCACTGTCATCGTATATATCTCTGTCGACATCCAAATCCGCTTCCCTGTTATTATCATCGTCGTCATCCTCTCTAACATTATCACCTAATTCTTCAAGTATGTTTTCCATATTCCTCGCCGTTTCTTCTCTATCTCTTGTACATGATTATGCTCTTCTGTCTTTGGTTCTGTCATATGTCTTGTAGGGTACTCATGTATCGTAATCCTCTGCTTTAGGATTGCTGTTACAAGAGTCTTTTTCCTCATAGGAGTCTGGTCTTTTCTCCCATTAAGTTTCACCCATCCTTCTTCAAGAATTGGCTTATCCCCTTTTGGGTACAGTACATACTTTCCCCGTCCTCCATTTTGTTAACTGTCAATACCGTTTATGGGAATCCTACTTATTTCTAAAGCAGTTAGGATCTCCGCCGGACGAGGGCGGCCCCATCTCCTAGCATACATCTGTAAACGCTACGATTTTATAGGGGGTGGAGTGTGGTGCTGTGTGTCATTAACACCCTCTCCTTGCCCATATACACATCTTCCGTGTGAAAATAATTATCTAATTTGGCCATTTTCCGTTAGCCTTATACCAAAATAGGGAACAAAGGTAAGCAAACTATCAACAATCTCAATGATGCACAAAAAAATACCTTGCCCCAAAAATATTTTGCACACTGAATAGTAATACAAGAGGTCAAAAGAGTTATCCGTTTAAAGTATTTAAAAGGTAACATATAACCATTTTAAAGTAAATTTCTAGTCAAACAAGTAATATTGTAAATAATAGATAATTTTTTTTTCAAAGTTAATTCCACGAGTCTAGCAAGTACTCTTGTAAATAACAGACAATTATTTCAAAGTAAATTCCAAGAGTCAAACAAGTATTCTTGTAAATAACAGATAATTATTTCAAAGTAAATTCCAAGAGTCAAAATAAGTACTCTTGTAAATGTGCAAACAAAATGAATTAAAGTGGATTATATTTTTTTCCAAAGTTTGCGTAACAGAAGCTTCCCACACACAAAACAAAAGAGCAATATTACACGAAAGCATTCAACCTCAACACGAGCACGCGTGCAAAAAATTCCGTGCAAAAACCACAAGTCAGAAAAGCTATTGCGAAATCTCGGATTGTGAGCACAAACTCACTGCTTGAAAAAAAAAAAAAAGATAAATATCGAATCAAGAACACTAAATAAAAGCACCACAACTTTCATATTGCAGTAAAATTCTGGGAAAGGTTTTATGCGCATTTGTGTCCCACTAAGGTTTGTATACTGTTGTGTTGCAGCTACAACAGAATTTTCGTAAAAGTAAGTTTATTTAGATAATGTTTTTTTTGTAATCGGGGGTTTGCCCTACTCTTAAGGTACCCATGCTGATTCCTCTCAGATTCATTTTCCTCTAATTTGTTTATAGTGATTTTTGCCAAGGATATCCTACTGTCATATATATGTTGTGTGTGTGGATTTGCTGTAGTAATTGTATACTATAGATATGTAAGTCTTCTTAGCACCTTTGGGCACTTTTTTTCTTCAATTCACCTAATGTCGCTATAATTTAAGGAAACTTCTTTTTTTTAACATTTATAGAAAACAAAATATATAACTCTGACTTTAAATGTTGAAATATTTGATTTTCTGGAAGTGTTATTAAATGTCATCAAAATTAAATCTCAATTCAGAAAAGAAGCATTTGCCGTATTTAATAGTGCTTTGCATTAAATGTTTACATTAATTAATATTTGCAACTTTCGGATAGGTTTAACATAATGAAATTAAAATAAATTGGTTTGATATTCCTCTTAAGATAAAAATTTAATGGTAAAAGTAAAGTACGTTTTAGTATTGTGTTAATCATAAACTCTGTGCATTATATTTATTTGGTAATGTGCATTATATTTATTTGGTAAATGTAAGGCTAAGAAAATACGATTTACATCAGAAATCAATAAAAGTGATAGGCCACGTTTTCCATACTTGCTAGTTTTAATATTAATACCTATAGTCCTACCTCAAAACCACAACAAAACAAGTGGAGGCTACGACATCGTAGCTACATACTTGCATGATTTTTTAATTGTTTGAAATTGTTTTTGTAGATAATGAATTAAAGTAATAACTTTGTTCTCCGTATTACAAACAAGTCATTTTGTTAAATAAAACTAAATTTGATAATTATTTTGTTACGATTTTGATAAGATTTCAGAACCTGGTGATACCAGCAGCAAAAAATTATAGTAAGAACTATACTGTAAGTTAAATTATTTTTTACTGTGTGCAAAAACAGGAATAAGTAATAAATAAAACACTTGTATCTTTTTTATTTTGTAATATTTGGCAAGGTCCGAAGTGGCCAGGCAATTTGTCTGACTCGAGCCGGAATTTCGTTCCAAAAAGCTTGGATTCGATCTGCAAGCCTCAGTTCTGTCAAGCGTCTCCTCCGTATCTGACGTAAGATTCGCTATCCTTGACAAGGGCGTTGCTTTGGTATCGTCTTATTTTGTTTATGTTCGTACATGAAATGAGATGCTACTAAACTTATGTACGAACATTGACCTGTTGTAGCATTTACTGACGCGTAAAGAAATCGATATAGTGGAAAAATTACTATTTTCTTTGCTTCCTAAGAGTACCCTAATTTCGAGACATTGGTACCAGGGAAGTGAATTGCATCATTTGGAACATAATGGAATTCCAAAGTTCACCAAAACACTATCTCCATGAAGTGTTGCACTGTGGAGATCTGATTTGAATAAGATTGAAGGTTGTTTGACCATGTCAATTTTGATGCATGAACGAAGTAATGTTGCCAGGACTATTTTATGTAGTTGATTTTGACCAGTACTCAATTTTAAAATAAAAAAAAAATGAAAATGGATACTGACATTTGTTTATTTCATTATTGTATATAAAATAATAGTAAATATCACATCTACGATGAGTTACTAATATTTCACTGGCCAAATCGTCCATAATATGGTCCAAAATAAACCTAATCTTAAATCATACCTGCACCCTGGAAGGGGAATGTCTGATAAGGTAGAGCTAAAATAGATAGCATGATGCTCAAGTTTTTAAAAATCTAGATCGGGCCTCTCATATTATAATAGTTTTTGAAAGACACTGGTAATTTATTGATTTCCTGATTGCACATTATTAATAGGTCCCTCCATATTATGAAGATATGATTTTAACTATTAAATGCTACGTTTTGTGTACAAAGTGAAGCACATGACCAAAATGTGGGGAATAGTACTATTTGTTCTCCATATTTCATTGGTTACCTATAATTACCATTTACTTGCATGGCACTTTAGTTCAAAGCCTTGGTAGCTGCCTGTTATGAAGTGAGTTTTCTGTACTTGACATGTACCCATCACACAACCAGTTATGACAGTTAAAGCTATTGTTTTTACTTATTGATCAAAGATCAATGATTTTCAGACTTTATTTGTTTTCATCTTGGATCAAGAAACAGATTTTTGCAGTTTTCTGAAAACAAAAGGCCTCTGCAGATCATAATTAAATAGACTAGTCGAGTCGTCAGCCTGTGATCAAATACAGATAAATCAACCTGTGATGAAATGCAGACCAGACATTGACCTGACTGCAGATCATGGATGAAATACAGACTAGTCATAGACTGCAGATCTGTAATGAAATAGATTAATCACTGCAGATTGTGATGAAATACACAAGATTAATCAACCTGACTGCAGATCATTATAAAATGTTGACCTGACTAAAGATTATGATATAGATTAATCATTGACATGACTGCAAAAAATTGCCTGTTATTCAGAATACACTACCTGTGGATGCAGAAATTGTGAAATATTTATAAATCTCATTGCGAGACATTCTTCAGCAGAATGTGATATGGCTAGTTGCTCACTTTAAAAGAATAGAAAGGAAAACATAATGGTACATAATCATTATTTGAACACATACAGGATTACATTTTTAACCATTTGTTACTACACTAAAACAATATTAAGTTTAATCATTATACATGTAAATTTCACCAAAGAAAATAACCACCTAGCATTACACTGTACCACTTAATCTCTCTGTAAATTAGAAAATAAAATGAACAAGGAATGAAAAGATAACTGAAGCAGCATGTGTGTAAAAACTTCTTGCTTAAAGCCAACACTTAGGGCTTTTACCACTGTTTCCTAATTAGCATATTTATTTTGAATCTAGTTTTTTTTGCATATATGCTTGTCATATTGTGCAACACCAGATTTGTTTAATTTAAGGTAATATGTATATATAATGTAATGCCAGATGTCTACTTGTGCAAGCTTATTTGGTGTATATGGGATATTTTACATGCAGGGAAAACTACACAGCATTCTAAATGATTGTTCTTGGGATTGAAACTATTTGATTTTATTGTGAATTTTTATTATTTTAGTATTGTAGGGGTAAAAAATTATATAAATTTAAATGTACAATAATTCAACTTCACACCTATTTAACAAATCTTTTTAGTGTGATATTTTAAGAAATAAATTTGATATGTAATAAAACATTGATAATATACTTTGTTTTATTTATATCCTTTTGGCATGAGGGACTACTGAGTTTATGCCAGGGACTTGAAAGTACAGGACTCCTAATCCAATAACTCTGTGGAGAGCACTGTATACTTCCATTTAGTTCTATCTTGTCACTAGGGGTCCTGAGTGGGGGTTCAGCTAATGTGAGAAAGCTTGCCAGTAGCTTCCTGTGGGTCAGTGGTTCTTTGGAGGGTTCTTCATCTTTATACTGGTCACCATATATAGCCTATCTTGTGCTGAAAAATGTCATTGAACCCTGCAACAACTACATTGTTACTGGAATTTGAAATCCATAAAACTAATTATCCAGATTAATTGTGTACCCCCAAGTGGATCCAGATGATTGATGTTTTACTGTATTTACTAAGTTTGATTTTAGATGGAGATTTTGGTTTCAGATGCACAAACCCATATTCCATTTAAAGCTCCAGTATCCATAACAATTGAGATTTTGACCCAAAAAATAGAAGGGTCTGTGAGACAAAAAAAAAGCAAATTCAGATTCCATCTCCATGGATGGACATCACTATCACTATATCCCTCCTTTTCATTTTGGAAATTAAAGGCTAGGATTTGGATAAGATTGAATTAGGAAATGAAGTAAGAATTAGGTTTAATGATTGCTCATTTTTTACTTTTACAGCTTCAAGCAAGATGGAGTCAATGACAAGATCACTATCTGTGAATGGTAAATGTCTTAGAATGTTTTAAATTGAAAAGGTGGAGGGTCATATACATACCTACCTACCTACATACATGTTTGTAATAAAATACTCAACTAAAGCAAACATATTGTTTTTAAATGTTTTCATTTTCATTGTTTTAAATTACTGGAAGTGGAGGAAAATAACTACAGTTCAGTTGTTGATGGTTTCACATGCATCTGTCAGTGGTTTGAATTTGAGTTTGGTGAACTGACATGTCAAATTCCGAGTGGAAATGTTAGTGTTTGGGAAAGTTTTTGCAATATATCAGTGTATTTTTAGTGATTGGGATTTTCCATTATCACATTTTAAGTTGTTTACTTATTAACAATATTTATTAATTTGTTTTAGATTGGTATGGCTCTCTAATGTCCACATTAAGGAAAGATGAAAGAGAGGAAAGCTTTCTTAAAATTTTCGAGTCTTGCAAGAGCGATGAGGAAAGGATAAAAAGCCTACTTGACCTACCAGCAATTCATGACATTATTTATGTATGCTCAAAATACAAACCCAAATCAGCTGAACATGCGATGATCTTGAGAGTACATGGGAATACCTTTTTTCAAAAGCATTGGGATGAAAAAGCACTTAATTACTATAATCAGAGTGTACTGAAGGCACCCTATACAGGGGTGACAACTGAACTAGCACTGGCATTAGCAAATAGATCGGCAGTTTTGTTGCATATGAAGTACTACCAATTATGTTTAGATGACATTAGCCTTGCTCTAAGCATTGGCTATCCAGATGATCTCATTTATAAACTGAATGAAAGGAAGGGAAAGTGTTTATATCAGTTACGCAAGTTTCCAGAGGCCATTAAGGCATTTGAAGAAGCAAAATTAAATGTGGCAAATTCTAAATTGGGCTTTGAGAAGATAACAAACCTTAAAAAAAGTTATGATGAGCAGATAGATCAGAGTAATAGATATAAAGCATCCACTTCCATTGTAGGAGGAATGGTCAATAGAAACCATGGCCCTATACCCATAATGAGCAGTGAGAAAAACTTGCAGATTCCGTGTGCATCAGAGGCTGTGAAAATTCAGTATTCTGAATTCAGTGGTAGAGGACTTAGAGCTGTCAGTGACATTCAGGTTGGTGAGGTCCTAATTGTAGAAAAGCCATACATTTCAACAGTCCTTCCAAATTGCGATATTAGTCATTGCCAACACTGCTGTAACAGAGTGATTGCTCCATTACCTTGCAAACATTGCAGTGGCATTGTTTACTGCAGCATCCAGTGTCAGGAAGAGTCTTGGAATTTATATCATTATGCAGAATGTTCATATCATGACTTGATTAATGAATCTGACATCCACTTGGGTCATCTAGCCCTGCGAACGGTTCTCAAAGCTGGACATAAAGTGCTTAAAAAATGTACTGTATTGGCCCAGAAGGTTACCTCTAACCGTACAAACATCCTTGGATGTGATGAAAATGGGGTGTACCACTCTGATGACTATAATGTTGTCTTTAATCTTGTAACTCATACTGAAAGGCACTCTGTAAAGGGCCTCATGAAAAAATCTCTTGGAGCAATATTTTTACTGAAATGCATCGAACACTCAGCATTCTTTGAATGTAATGCTTGCCAGTCAGATTTAGCATTTGTTGGAGGACATATTTTGCATCATTTGCAGATGCTTCCCTGTAATGCACATGAAGTTTCAGAGCTCATTTATAAGCACGGATACTTTGCAGATTCTCTTACACTGGAGATTGGTTCGGCAGTATATGCCACTCTTAGTCTCATCAATCACTCTTGTGATCCATCAGTCATCAGACATTCATATGGAAACATCTGTGTTGTGCGTGCAATAAGGAACATCCAAAAAGGACAAGAAATATTAGACAGTTATGGAGTATTGTATCCACTTTCTTCATGCCCTTCACGCAGGACGAAGCTGATCAAGCACTACTTTTTCACATGCAATTGTTTAGCATGCCAAAATGACTGGCCGCTCTACCTAGATATACCTTGTAATACACCATTCTACAGGTGTGAAGAGTGCCAGGGACCAGTCTTCATTCCAAATGATGGGCAAGTTAGGATATCCAAGTGCTCGGCCTGTCACCATGTTCAAGACCTGACCAAGAAAATTCATCTAATAGAAAGCTCATATGAAATGTTTAGGGAGGCAATGCAGACAGTTGTGATAGGACGCAACCTAGATGAGGCAAAACGTGTTCTTGAGAAACACCTAAGACTTATGGATAGACTTCTTTGTCGGCCCTGGAGAGACTATAATGATTGCCAGGAGGCACTGAAACAGTGCTATGCTGTCAATGCAAATTGTCATTATACTGAATAGAAACCGTGAAATGTTTTTAATATCAATCAATATATGAATGTTATGTAGTAAATCATAGGACTACCATTTCTTTTAAATATTCCTCAACTTATTTTGTACTGTTGTGATTGTGGCTGTAAGGGCAAAATTTATTGCAAATTTTATGTTTGCGCCTTTACACAAGTTCAAAGGGCTTTCAAGTGTTTTCCCAGTTTGCTCAAGTCTTGATAAATTTACTAAACAGATTGTTGATATTTCCAAAAGGGTAATGAATTAAAATATGTTGGTAAAATTGGTTAATACTTACACATTGCACACCGATTACTCTTTTCAGTGTTTGATATCTAACATAAATCATGTATTCTTTTGTGCCAACACATATTTGAAGAAACAGAAGAGAGTGGGGTAACTATATAATCCAGTCTTTCCATGTGTACATATGTTTATCTTGGCTTGTTTTGTAGCCAAATGTTGGCCCCATACCCAATGCCAAATTTGGCAAGATGTTCCCAATTTGAGCGTAGAAAGTCCCCAATCATAGGTTTTAAAATATTCCTTATTCTTTACTATCCTAACTTTGCAAAGATAAAAATTATTACAATTATTACTATGGAATGCAAAATCCAGGCTTAAATTTGACAAGGTCCATTGGATGACTCATCTTGTTTCAAGTAAGAACAGTGATTATAGAGATGAAAAATTTAAGATTTCATTTTTGCAACCCTGTGGACACCTCTAGACCCATTACTCAACCAAAGTACCTTTTTCGTGTGAAATAATTTTATTACGAGCATGAATAGAATTGTCAGATATAATGATCTTGATGCATTATTTGACATGCCTTAAGTAGAGTTTTGAAAATTCAAATAGTGACTTTGTCCTGTGATATTTTGCCCTCCATGCCCACCATTGCAATTAGTGACTTTTTGGTCCAGGGGCATTGTCCTGTTTGTATTGACATTTTGTCCTATGACTTGTCTGTTTTACCATTTCTACTATACTGTTATTTGGTACATAATGCTATTCTCAATATATAGTGGTTTTGTCTGTCATGTAGTTATCATGTAGGCAAGGGCTCAGTGGACTTCATTTTTTTGTATCAACCTTGATGAGTTATCCTTGTCAATCCATCTATCCATTGCAAACTTACATTTAGGTCAGTTTCAAACACTGATCAGTTTATATAGTCAATTTTTCTTGTGTTCAAATTATAATTTATATGGTTCAAATATTAGAAAAAAGTTTATTTCTCTTGCTTTTGCTTAAAGTAAAATGTCTTTTTAAAAATTATCAGATATTAGATAATTTTTAAGAGAATTTTTCTGCTGCAATGCAATGTTCAAAATTTAGTTAACCGAATGACATGGCAATTATCAACTATATAAATGACATGTTGGTCTTGTGCAATTATCTACATGAACTACATTTTTATTGTGATCAACTAAATATTATCAGCTATGTAAATCCTGTTGGTATTGTGCAATTATCAACTATGTAAATGTTTTTGTTTGTATTGTGCAATTATCAACCATGTAAATGTTTTTCTGTTGGTATAGTGCAATTTTTGCCTGGCATTGGTAGTAAAAAGACTTTCCATTGAACCAACCATAATTTTTATTTTATCATTTGGATATCTTTTGTTTTTCATCTCAGATATTACTAAGTTTGTCAAATTTGTCCAGATCTGTAATCTGATATTGTTGGTCAGGATTTAGAAAGTCTGACATTTGTTCACAAGAAGTCAGAATGCTAAATTCTTGGATAAAAAGTTTGTATAAACACTGCAGAATGTATTTATCTGTAAAAGAGAAGTATGTAGTAAACAAGAAAAATTGTTATAGCATGAGAAAGCTATCTACTTGTGCCTACATTCTTGCATGCCTGATTTTATCTACTTCCAATGATATTTTAAAGTACAAACTTTGCATTATATAACTAACAAGGTTTTGGTTCAAAAAGTTTAAAACTGTGAACATTGTTGTAATGGCTCTACATCATAATTAGTAAAACATTTATGTCAATGCTTTTGCAGTAATGAATCACATATTGATAAAAGTGGTGGAAAATCTATACAATATGCAAGTTAGTTTACTCTTAAGCAGTTGTCAATTATTAGTTTTGCATTCTTCTATAAATTGAGTTATTGTGAGACATCTGCAAATTAACACCTTGTCACATGGTTTGTAATATTGCGTTTCCCCCCATGCCAAGTTTTCAGTTACCTCTGACCCTTGCCACCCCATTTTTGATATTTGGACATTTATGTTGGGATGTAGGGTTGGAGCCAGTTGCCTATCAAAAAGTTGGAATTTTCAACACTGTCAGCATAGGGTAGCTGCAAACTTGAATGATCTTAAACAGGCCCATACCTGCATGAAATCAATAGTTATTATAGATTTTGCAGAAATTGCAAGTATAAAATTCTGTCCTTAACATGATGAAAAATGAAGCTATATCATTGGTGAAATTTGACTGGAACTAATCATTGACATTGCTAGTCACAATACATGATAAAATGAAGCTATAGCATTGGTGAAATTCGACCTTGAACTCACAATTGACATTGCTAGTTACATAACATCATAAAGTTAAAGCATTGGTAAAATTTGACCATGAACTCAATCATGACATTTCTAGTAGCATAACATAAAATCAATAGCATTGGTGAAATTTGACCTGGAACTCATCATTGACATTGCTATTCACATAACAATTAACCTAAATTTGATTGGCACATTGTATCCTGGAACAGCATTGTCAGTCTGAACCTTGCATCAGGCACGTTTTACAAAAATGAAGAACTGGTGTGGTTCATCTTCAGATGATTTAGCAAATACTGGCTAATGATAGTTATAACAATAATTTTTAAATATATGGTACATCAGATTATTAAAGCTTGGAAAAGTGTTAAATGTTAAAATTGAAATGTTAGCCTGTAATAAGTTTGGCATTATCATTTAGTCAGTAGTTAATGTATCTACTGTATTGAATGTTATACTTCAATGCAAGGAAAATGATTTGGTCATGTTCATCAGCATACTAGGGTTTGCATGTAGCTAAAGGACTTTTACAATTGTACTTAGATGAGCATTTGCTTGCCATTTCCAGATAAAATTTTACTACAGGTCTGACTTGAACAAGTAGCCTATTTGTGGCCACCACTTTTATCATTGCCTCAGAACTTTAAAAAAAGGCGTGATTACATGTCTTTACTATATGATTATTTATTTTCCCTAATGGAATGTTATATAATTTTTGTTTGACTTGTAAATAAAGTAATTTTTAATAATTTGTTTGCTGTTATTTTAAATATACAGCCTGGATAATGTTAAATGTTAACCCCTTTACAATGTTACATATTAAACACCTTCACCCATCACAATGTTATTTGTTTAACCACTTCACCATTCGCAATATATTTAACCACTTACCCTAAAATGTTAAGATCTCCACTGTATTTATGTCAAGATCTAACAGTGACCGCTTAGGGGTCATTTCTGGTAACCAATGTACTACCATAATTAAAAATTTTATTAGCCAATCTGCTGAATTCTGACATTGGGGGAATGAGCAGCATGGCTCAAAAGCATCAATGTATACTGAACAATTTGATTCAATTATAGGTTTCTGAGCTGCATTTCCATTGGCTAATTCAAAGGTCATCAGAACATAACATAATGGTTGCTCTCAGATCTTCAAGCAGGACAGTGATTTGATTTTAATCACTGATGCGTAATACCAGAATGTTATGTTTGTAAACCCTTCACAATGTTTATTTTTAACCCCATCAAAATGTTTAACCCCATCACCATGTTATGTTAACCCTTCATATATTTAACTTGTTAACAATGTTAGACATTTAACCCCTTCATAATATTTGGGCAACCCCTTAAGCATATTACATTGAACCTTGTATGTTTCATCCCTTTCATAATTCACAAATTTATATTAACACATTTAGAATGTTGTTTCAACCACTCCAGTGGCCTAATGGTTAGAGCATCCATCTCAGATGCAGGAGGTCATGAGTTTGAACCTTGGTTTGAGTAGTATCAAAGACAGGTACTGACAGCTGCCTTGCTTGGCATTAAGAGGTTAGTGTTGGGACTGGTTGTTGTTGTTCTGGGGCTTAACACCATTTTTCAGCACATAGGTTATACATGGCGACCAGTATTAATGGTGGAGAAGAAACTAGGAAATCTGTGGAAAGAACCACTGACCACAAGAAGTTACTGGCAAGCTTTCTCACATATCCACATTCCCTGAATCTTATACTGGAACCCACTCAGAAAGAGGTGAGATGGCAGTGAACCATAGGAGAGCACTTTAGAACACTGGGCCACTCAAGGGGCCCCTATTGTTAGGATTTATTGTCCTAGTGTCAGGATAATGAGACTGGGTGGGACATACATGTCTGTGGCATGATGCCCCAATGCTTAGACATCACTATAAACTGTCTGACTGCAGAGAGTGTAGTGATGACTGAAAAGTTGTTAAAATTGCATTAAAAATCTAAATCAGTTATGTTTAATCCCTACATAGTGTTGTATGTTTAACCCCTTCATAATTTTGTATGTTTGCTGAGACTTACTTGTTGCAGATGGATGATTTTTCTTTGATGGCAAATATAACAAGCCCAGAATGTCAACCAAACTTGTTAAAGGTTTTAAAATAAAACCAAAAATTAAGGCATGGCAGGATGGTCAATAAAACTAAATGTTTTTTTTTATTGTTTATTATGAATATTCTACATATTGTAGGTTTTGGACAATTTGATCAATGTTATCAATAACAATATAACAGTTCACAAAGATGTGAGGCAGTATAAGTACCATAACCTGAAAGTTTTAGTTAAATATCTGTATAATAATGAATTCATCTTGTGCTTTTAAGTTGAACATGCTGCATATAATCACTTGAATGTAGAGTCCAACTGCAAACTGTACAGAACCAGATCTGCCATTGCATCATTGCTGGCAGATCTGGGTTGATGCATTAAATAGAAAACAATAATAAAAAATAAACAATCCAGACCCTAATCTGCTTACAGTTTGATTGTGGTCAAGCTGCTTGCAGATATACTTTGAGTATATACTGTATCCAAAGCAATCCCTCTTTGTAGTTATCAGACATGTATAAATTTCTGGAAATAAGAAAAATGAACTGTAGACCCTTAAACACCACATGAGGAAATAATACCCTGTAAACACTGTTCATATTAAAGTTATTATTCATGTTGGTTAAATTTTCAGGTAGACATGAAAAACCTGTGTGGAACAAAATTTTTAATTGACAGATTAAAATGTATGACAAATTCAGAATATATAAATATTCATTTATCACCATGCAAATGAAAAAAAATACAAATGATCCTAATAGCAGGTAACAAGCATAAAAAATCTAATGAGTATTTCATAATAGCTAAACTGTCCAAATGTATTTTTATACATCTTAATTTGGTCAGAACTTCATTTCAAGTCTGGAATAACAATGCCAGTGACCATGTCTTATCATGCTTACATACTATTGTCTCAAATTATAAACTGAACTTGCCATGTTAATTAGGTTAGTTTTGCATGCTGACTTTTTCCCATAAAATCTAAATCTGTAACCATGTCTAAAATTTACTAAGTTGTAACAAATACAAATTACCCATAATTCATTTTCACACCAGTCTGCATAGTTATCTAATTT
Source organism: Potamilus streckersoni (assembly GCA_016746295.1). NCBI lineage: Eukaryota > Metazoa > Mollusca > Bivalvia > Unionida > Unionidae > Potamilus > Potamilus streckersoni. The sequence goes on along the minus strand of JAEAOA010000695.1, from coordinate 2,572,156 downwards.
GGTTATCATTATCTATGGGTCTATATTTGAATCTTGTTAATTTTAACAATTCAGATTGTATTCCTTTTAATAAGTAACCAGTATTCTATGACAAATGGCTGCATTATTCTTCACAACAGTAACTAAAGGCACAATTCAGATTGTATACAAAATGTTGAGAAAAAAGTGGTTCTTAAAATGCACTTTTTCTGATATTTAACTTCTAACTTGGCCCTTTTAATTAAAATAGAAGCCAACAATGATCACAAAACAGCACATATTGAAATTTGTCTGTGTTTTATTTATTATGATAATGTTTTCATGTGCACACTTGTCAAGAGTAACAAAATTCAATTAAAAACAACACCTTATACCATATGACAGTGGTACTGGGCACAGTTTCCTTAGTTTGGCTGCAAAAAAAGTATAAATGTTGAATGATATAATATCATAGGAACACTATGAAAAATTGGCGGCAGTTGTCTTCGACATTTTCTATCAGATAATAAAAGAAGTTGCCATGAAAGTCTTGTACAAAAATATATAAATGCATAGTTCAATTGTCTCAAAAACCTATCGATATAAATATATATGGTTAATAAAAATATGAATGTAGCTACATCCACATCATAAAAAAAATTTCAAGTTTTCTAAGCAAAAACATTTTTGATTCCATTCAGTATGGCTAGTAGACCCAAATTTTGTTTGTTTTGGAAAGTATAAACTCTGTTGTGTATTAAAATGTGCCTATCAGAGAATGAAGTATATATAATAAACAAAGGTAAACAGCAGATGATTGCATCTAGACTACATATTAAAATCGTGCTTGATCCCAGGTTCCATTCTTAAGAATAATGTTCTAAGATTATGCATCATGTTGGTTCAGTACATCTACAAGTTTGTAGTTGATATGACAAGGCTAATTTCTAGATAAAATTCAGAATCTGTTATCTATATATATATATATAAAAAAAAGAAAAAAAAGCTTTGTTTCCAAAAGCGTTCCAACATAAATATGTTCCAATGTTTATGGTTTATAGATGCATATAGCACAATAATTTTAGGATTTTAAATATGATGGTAAAGCATTAAAGATAACAGTAACACAAAATTATGAGACAACTTTTTTTTAAAAACTGCACCTTTTTCAAAGCTTTCACAATACAAAGGTCCAGAATTACAGATGTTAAAAAACAATTTCTACATTCTGAACATGAAAGAGTAATGCCCATATATATGGCTACAGTTATGAGCAACTTTGAAATACATTTTTGTTGAACATAATTTCAAAATCAATTATTGCATAAACATTTCAAAATCGTTGATTGCATATTTAAGTTTACAACTACATTCAAACAGTGTCATAATTAGTATATTAGGGATTTTGAAATTGAAGGACTGGCCAGAAAAGTTTGTAAACAGCTTGGCTATGTAAAATTAGAATAAACTCAACACAAACCTGGAGCAAATATTCTGTGCCCTTACATTGGATCTCTTAAGACTACAATATATTCTCCTTTGCCAGTGATGTGTTATTCTTAGACAAATGATGCAATTACCTGTATCCCACATTGTCATATTAAAACAAAATAGTTTGTCATTTTATGTCATTAAACACTGCTTGTTTGTGTTCTGAGACGTCTATTCCTTAGTGTTTTCACAGACTGTGTTACATCTGTCACAGTCTCAAAATAGTTCACAAGTGCAGGTTCTGTCAACATGGATGCTAAAAACTGTTCAAAAGTGATTGACCAGTCTGCATCAGTTAAGGATGCTGATGAGCTTCCCACTGTAACAGTGAGTGAAGCTTCACTCTCGCTGTATAACTGCTTGGCATCTGCAGACTTTGGTAGGTCCTCAGCATGTAGTGTCGATTTTGACTGACTTTCAGTTGCATCCATGGCATGGTTTGGTTCCTTGTCTTTTACATGGATGCCAGACAGACTGGTTGTCATATGATCTACTTTTTCTTTCAACATTTCATCTTGAACTTTTGAGATTGACATTCCTCCCTCAACACTTAACCCTTGACCAGCAGGCACATTAATGCCAGCTGGTGCTGGGTCATTCTGAGGTCCACTGTCACTTGGGCTGCTAGATTTGTCTGGATCTTCCAAAGTACTATTCTGTTTTTGAAAATGGAATCTTTTTCCTACTTCTCCAATTTCTAGCAATAATGTCCCCACTGTTGCAATTGCATGGTAAAGCTGTTGTTCCTCTGGATGGGTTTGGAACATATCATACAGAGTTTTCCACATCTGTATGAACTGCATCTAAAATAAAATAAGTGGGAATGAGTCTTCAACATATGGGTGTCGGGGATACAAGTACCACTAACTTGCTAACCTCAATAAACTTTATCTGAAACAAATTATTTGTATGCCCTACCAAGATTGAAAGATAGAATGTTGTTCTACCCTAGTTTGTCCTTCATTCTGTTTGTTCATCCACCCATCACACATTGTTTAAATTTTTTTCAATTAGGTCATGGACTATGAGGTAGCAGGGCATTTATGTTCCTTGAATGCATTTCCAATTCCAATTTATGAAGACAATTTTTTTTAATATGGAGGAAAACTTCACCAATAATGGTAAATTTTAGAGTGAAATAAATACCTCTAATTTTTCTTTTTCAAAAATTTCTATCATTTGCTAAAAGAATGTTAAGGTATCAAGTAATCGCCTTTTCAATTTTTAAGTAATCATCTTTACAAAATGCTCTTCTAAATACTTTCAATAGATCAAGCCTCACATTAACAACAAAAAAATTGCTAATAAAAAAAAAATGCCACATAAATATTCCTCATGGAAACATCCCATATGTTGTTAAGTAAAACAAAAAATTAATAATTTCTTGCATGTATCAGCCTTAAGAACATTAAAATTAAATTCCATCAAACAGTTCTGAAGGTATACTGTTTTGAAATATACAAATACATATGGTTTTGCTACAGCAGAAAGGCTACTAATATTTATCTCATCTCTGCATAGGTTCGAGTCTTGGCCAATTTGCACACACAACAAAAAAATTAATGAATCAGGGTCAGAATTATGCAGAGAGCACACATTAGCATTCTTTCCAGTTCATTTATTTTTGTGCATCATGTGATAATAACCATGCTACCATCAGCTAAATGCAGAAAGCAGATGAGTTTTTATCTTAAATTTAGCAGGAGCCCTGGATGACTAAGTTGTCTCAGGCACCAATCTGGGTATGTGAGAAAGTTTGCTTGTAGCCTTCCAAGGGTCAGTGATTCTTCCTTGGCTCTTCCTCCACCAGATATACTTGCTGCTGTGTATAAGCTATCACATGCTGAAAAAAGCATTAAAAACAATCTTATATTTTGCCCTATATTAAATTGGTGATTTTGGTAACGTTTTTTTTACCTGATTGAGAGGAAGAATGTTTTTGAACTCCAACTTGCTGTCAGTTTTCTCTTTGAGTTGTTTTCTCCTCCACCTGATCAATTGTGAAGGACTTCCACTTGACAAGTTCTCACCTGGATTTAAAACAAAATCATTTTTGAGTAGGCAAGTACAAGACCATACATTCTTCTGCCAAAACTTACATAAATTTAATATAATTTATTTACATATTGATAGAAACAGTGTCTTGCATGTGGTCAACACCATCCCAATGAAATATTTGAGAGAGTGTGTGATTTGGATTTTTTAACATAACTTTAAAACATTTTCAGTCATATTGCTACAATATCTGCAGTATGGCAGTTTATAGTTATGTCTAGTACTGGAGCATCATGCTGCATACATGTGGCATGATGTCCTCAGTCACATTATACCTTGCCAATCTGTCCTAACACTAACCTTACCGGTCACATAATACTGTCACCAGGACAACCAGTCCTTACACTAACCTCTTAATGCTGTGAGCTAAGTGAGGTAGCTGTTAGTACCATTTTTAGAAGTATTTGGCATAACTTAGCAGGGTTGGAACCCATAACCTCCTGCATCCGAGGTTTATGCTCTAACCACTAGGCCACCGGAGCAGTGTATGAAATATTTGACTTTTTACATTTTTGACAATCAGCAGTAACCAATGTATATACTTGCTAATAAGTAAAATTCAACAGCAAACTGCAGACCATATCTGCCCTTGCTTAATGCAGTTTGTTTAGAGTTATCATTAGAATGAACAAAACAGACATTGATCTGCTGGCACATTATGTGATGGCAGATCAGGATGATATTTCTTGTTTGCAATTGGAATCAACCTTTAAGTACTTGTATATGGTAAGTCCTCAACATGTCTGCATTTATAAAAAAAATTATTTACTGCTCAAGCCTTTAATGTCACCTTGACGACAGAGATACTATGCATACTTTTTAAAATGTCTTGGGTCGCTCATCAATTTTTCTCTGAAGGGACTGATTTCTTATGATTAAAATGGGCAACTTATTTTTAGATGTTTTTTACAAAAAAATATAACTATAAAAGGCAAAATCAATTGAACCCCTCAGGGCCTGCCAATTGTTATTTCATAGATCCTTGATAAACCGCTCTGGTGGCCTAGTGGTTAGTGCATCCGCCTCAGATGCGGGAGGTCATGGGTTCGAACCCAGGCCGTGTCATATCAAAGACTAAAAAATGGTACTAACAGCTGCCTCTCTTAGTGCTCAGCATTATGAGGTTAGTGTTAGGACCGGTCGGCCTGGTGTCGGGAGAATGTGACTTGGTGGGACACCATGCCACATGTCTGCGGCATGATGCTGCAGTGCTAAACATCACTATAAAACTGTCACACTGCAGACATCGTAGCGATATGACTGAAAATTTTTTAAAACTACGTTAAATATCTAAATCATACACACATCACACAGATCTTTGATAAAACCTGAAACCCTTTATGTGTCCTGTTGCAATATTCTATAACAAAACAATAAAAGCAAAAATATTATTAAAATGGGCAAATTTATACTCTTTGCACAGTTTTATTAACATAAACTTAGATGGCAGTAAAGATAAATTTCTTTTAGATTCCAATACACGTCTTTTGATTTTGACTTTAGATGTCTGTGATAACAGGTTCCTTTCTCTAAAGAAATTGTCAGGAATTTGCATAAAAAATGAATTAAACATAATTCATTTATTCTTTGTGTTTGTAAATAAATAAAATCTTGTGTATATAAACAAATTATGCACAATCAGTATATTTTGGATCTAAAGTAATTTATTTTCATGGCTGGGCATAATGCAGCATCATAGTTCTCTAACTTGGATACATTCCATTCCATTGAATTTGAAATGAACACTGCAGGCTGATTTGCTGTACCTTTTGGCATGCTGTTCTGTGAGGACAGACTAGTATTATCACTGATTTCTGAGGTCAAACTTGGTATCTCTCCAGTTAAGCTGTCACTTGGCAAGGAATAAGTCAATGAGCTGGCAATGTCAAGTGATCTAGGAGGGGAAGTTACTCCAGGATGAGCCTCAACAGTTTTCTCCCTCTGAGGAATAGCTTTTGCTTCAGTTCTGGACTGTACCAGTCCTGAATTACTGCTTGGAATCTCTATATCTAAAAGAAGAATGATACAGAGATTTGATCCAAATTATCAAACTGAACACATACTGTACAAATATGTACAATCTAAACTTAAAAACATAAATTTTATATAGTTTATATATTAATGAGACAAGTGATGAAAAATAGTTTTTATCTTGATGAACATGTGTGCATCCAACTCAGAAAAAGTTTTGCCAATTTATCATCAGGGATGCATGTAGCAAAATATTTTGTATTATCATGGCTTAAGAATTATCAAACAATGGCATTTGCTTAATGCCAATACAAGATTTTATTTTAAGTTTGTTCTCTCTGAGAATCTAAGACATTTAAATTATCCTGGAGTATGATAGATCCTCAGTCATAAGCTGCAAACAGTATAGACTTAGTTACCATCGTACCAGCAGATATGGTTATACATGTGTGTTCTATGGATTACTCCTAACAAACTGCATAGACTCAGATCTGCTGGTACATTAAGCAGATCTGGACTTGTGCAGCTTGCAGTTGTAAACAAGTATATACAGAGTTCCCTTGCTTTTTAGAGCAAACATTTCCAGGTCTTTTCTAGGGGTTTTTTTCCTGGGTGAAACTGATTTTTTAAAGGATCATTTATGATCTTTACTGAATGGAATACAAAAAGTTTATTTTAAAAAAATTACATTTTTAAAATAAAAAGCTGTGTTTTGAAACTCTCCCTTAAATCTGAATTAGTTATGAACATCTACTAAACTACGAAATGTATCACTAGAAACAAGTATAAATACTGAAATGTATATAAATTTGCATATTTTAATTTGCATATTTTAATTTACAAAATAAATGTTTACTATGCATAACTGCATATTTTAGAATAAAAAAAAAAAAGCCAAGGATTGTTTTAAATTTGGACAAAATTAACATAATAATTATATACCAAGGAATAAAAGAAAGGACTGATTTTTTTGTAACAAAATTCCACTCATGTCAAGTTTGTTCCCCAATGTCCACTTTGAATGTATTCTGTATACTGTACATTTAATGCAGTCTTTACGCAGGACACCTAGAACATGGGATTCTTTATTCAAACCTGCTCATGTAGCTGGCAGATTTCTAAGTACTGTGATGATTTTGCTGTATTAGTTGGGGCCATCTGACCACCCTAGAATTTGTATTTTGAAATATCCCAGCCAAGTGTAAGTAAGCTGGACTCCAATGTTTAAGTGAAATTACATCTCTAAAGTTACAACAGAGCAAAGCTGGTAAAAATAAGGAGAAGCAGGTTTACAAAATTCAAAATGGTCACTTGAAACTTCTGCTTTTGCATATATTCATGCAAGATGATTAAAATGCTGATGAAATACTATTAGAAGTTTTTAAAAATAGTAAAACTTTTCCTGTACTGTGTTCATTACAGCTGTATAACAATATTGTAACTTCAAAACTAGATTAAAGAAAAAAAAATATTGGCAACCATTTCCATATCAGAAAGCATCTTTCCATATGTTAATTTAATAAAGTTTAGCTACCATGATTATTTTTATTAGTATTAGACCAGTGAGTCATAATTTGCTTCAGATTGTGCAACACAAATAAAATGTTTTACTTGTTTTTCAAGGATCATGTGTGAATTATTGGGAAAAGTAATATAGAAAGCACTGGTACGTATGATCATCAAATTATCACCATTATTGACTATAGAACACAAAAATTAGTTTTCTGTATTTTCACTGTCCTTTTCTAAAGGAAAATTTACAAAAACTTGCTGTTTTACTTTGATTATGAATGCATACTATTGAAACAGATGGGTGGGAGAATGACCTGAAATCAACACATGGGGAAGTGAACGTCTCTTTTTAGGCTTGTTAAGGTAAAGTGACAATCTGTAAAATGATTATTTTACCTGAATGTATTCACCTGTAAGTATTCAAATTCTTCAAATCATGTGCATTGTCAAAAAGCTGACAAGTGAGGAGACAGCTCCTCCATTTTCATATCGATGGTTATGAGTACCTTCCTTAAATATAATTTTTTTCTTACTAGCTATTTTGATAGTTGAAATATTAGTAAAAATCAATATACACATTTAGATTCATTTGCCAAAATATGCTTAGAGCTACATAGTCTAGAGTGAAATGATAAATGCCTCTTTTGACTGCACAAGCATTTTTTACAACATTGTATTTCATGCTTTTTGTATTTAAGGGGAAAAAAGATTTTAACTGTTTATTATGCTAATTTGTTGATGTGTTTGTGTGGCAAATATGCTGCAAAGATATAGTCTTAAACATACTTTTAACTTTAATTTGATGTGAAATTAACAGTGCCATATGATCATAGGACATCTTTATTCCAATAATACCTGTATGTAACAAATAGAATCATTATAATGCAGCCTAAAATTATATTTTGTTACAAACGAATAAACATAAATTTGCTTCATATTAAGGTCTTGTTATAAAAAAAAGCTATAATACTGCCTCTATGTAAGGCAACTTATCTTCAAAACAAAAACCTGTCTAATTTTGGTTTACACACAACCTTATAATGCTGATTTTTTAACATGCTATAAGGACATTTAAAAATAAATTGCATAAAAAATTTCTGGGTGGTCAGGATTGGGAGGTCAGAAACCAAACAAATTAAAGATTCACTAAAATAACTGTTCTGCAACAAAAGTTCTTGATTCTTGGAAATGGAGACTCCAAAATTCTACTGTTTGAATCATCCCTGAAGTATTTAGCAAGGTGTAAGAGTAAAATTCACTGCAAACTCCAAAACTCCAATCATAAACACTGCTGACATGTTGTCACACTGTAGTGCTGGATAGGTCTTCATAACTTTTACATAAAGAAACAAAAATGACACAAACATGGTGTTGCCCATGAAGTAACGAGTCTACTTGACCAATTCAAGCACCCGAGTACTTGGATTGATTTTATAAATTTGTTTAGGGCAAGCACCCAAATCATCCATGCAACATTTGTATCTCAACTGTCTGAAGAGTTTTGCAACCTCAAAAATTACCATAAGAACCAAATAAAAAATTCTCACCTGTTCAGTTGTGGCTCAAGTGGTGGCTGTGAATTCCATATTTTATTCCCCAAATTTAATCAATATTTGCAAAATTAAAAAATTCAAGGGCTATCCCTGGTCTGTAACTTATTCATGTATCTTCTCCGATCTTTTTCACAGTTTCCCATTAGCTTGGAAATCATATATATATATATATATATATATATATATATATATATATATATATATATATATATATATATATATACATACACACATACATATATATGTGTGTGTGTGTGTGTATGCATGCTAACCAAAATAATTTATTTCTTTGAATCTAGAAAAAGATTTTTTATACCATCTATAACGCCATCTGGAGCAGTTTTTGTCTCTACTCCATCCTCTTCATCTTCCTCTGTCTCGTCAAAGAAATCTGTTGCCTCCACTGCATTTTCAGCTGAATCTAGATGGGGAAATAATGCATATAATTTTACTGCATTATATTTATACATACCTTATTCACAAGTGAATATGAGATAACACATATGAAAAATGCTATACCAATGAATACCTGCCACATCAGCTTTATTCACATAAAAAACACTATTATTTTTAGGGTTATTCCAGTAAAATGTACATGGGACCCAGGGAAGACACTTTTAATGTATAGTCCCCCTAAGATGCATTTAGAATTCTGCATTGTTTTCATATGAACTCTGTGGATAATCTGAGTAACCTAGAGTATATGCTTTAAAAATTGCCTTCCCTGGGTACTATGTCTGTTTACATGGAATGACCCTTACTCCAAAACCTCTTTGACATGGTCAAGTTTATAAAAACACAATTTCCAGTAAATCTTATTTTAAAAAAAAAAAAGATAGGTCTTTCTTGACACTATGATATATGTCCTTACTCTGCAGCCTATTCAAACAGTTGTGGTTTGAATAGAGTTCATTAGGCTATAATGTACACAAAGTAGAACAATTTATTTGAATTTCACTAAATTGAGTTGAAAAAAAGTTATTATACAAAGTTGCCTTGTATGAAAATGTTGAAGCCATCTTTATTAAAGAGTACTGGCTATGTTTCTTTGATATTTGGATTTTAAACCAACTATAAAATGCCAAAGATAATTTTTTGTTTGCAGCAGTTGGAATTTTACAGCCAGGAGTGCAATTCATATTTGAAGGCAAGTGCCAAAACACAGCCATCTGTGAAGTGAGCAAAGCTCAACAAACTAAATTTCAGAGCTCCTGGTTGATGGAGTCAGTCTCAGAAGCAAAAAGGGGGATGGGGGAGGGGCATGGGGGGATTAAAATACTTTTTACATGCTGCAAACACCAGTAATGTATACAGCATCTGTTGACACAATACCACCACCCTGAGTAAGGGTAGATACCGAAAGAATTTTCAATGCTCAGAAAAATTCAACAAGATTTTCAGAGGAGTTTGAACAACAGTGCCATAAGTGCAGAGATGAATAGGACTGACTAGTACTTGCACTTGCACCATCTTCAAACCCTCCAATGAACTTTGAGAGAAGCACTGTCAGCAACCAGAAGTTCATATTATATTCAACAGTCCAATTGATTTTAATGACAGAAACTTTTTTAATATCCATGTGGTTGTCATTAAAGCTGTTCCATTTAAACATGTATGGTACCCAGGGAAGAATTTTTTAAAAAAATATATGCCAGGGTACTTTGATTTCACAGAGTTCATATTAAAATGATAAGAAAAGATATAAGTTGCATCTATGAGTGAATACCCCACTTTAAAAGTGCCTTCACTGGGTCCCATGTATGTTTTAATGGAAAAGTCATTCTGTGAAAGCGTGCACATGCATGTGTGATATATAATAAGGCTAGGTCTACCAGCTATTTTTTTGTTTGGTAATATATTAAATGCTTCCAAGAAAATGTATTTACCCTTTCATTATTAATATTTGAATTTCCAGTCATTTTCTACAGGTCTATATAAGGAGATAACTTATGTTAAACTGTACAATGTTGCTTATTTAGGTCACACACAGTGTAGATCATTTCAATATCTAAATGTGAGAAGAGTATATATATGAAGGAGAATACACATTCCTATGCCTTGCCTGGTTAAGATATATGTGTTGTGTGTACTGCCATGTGACAAAATGATCATTACTGTATGATATGTTCAAATGGTTTCAACAATACCTGCATCTGTTACCACACTGATATACAGTCAAAAATGTAAAGAAACAAATGTTTTATTTAACAATTTAGCAAGCAATAAATTGCACAAATTAAAATATTTTAAGTAATATCTTTCAGTTTTTGCCCAATATATGACTAATTCCTATAATTAATTTATGTCTGCACTACATCATAAAGTATATTACCAAGATGCATGTAGCTTATTGTCACCTGATGGGAAGGTGAAGGCCTGATGGACAGGTAAATGCAATGACAGTTTACTAAGGAAAAGAAGTACTTTAAATGTTACATTATGCCAAAGCAAGTGGATAAAATGCCTTGCTGAAAGAAACATCATAGTGGCCAAATAGAGCTGACATAATGGTGGAAATCAAATCTGCACAAGTCAAATGGGGTGACCATTGAGCCTCCACGATTTAACACAATGACATAATTTCTTCTTATGCTCCTCTTGACAAGTCCATGGATACTGAGTCACAAGCATACAAAGGTGTACATCTAGCCAGTTTTATTATTATAAGACTTCATATATCTCCAGTCTCTACAAACTAAATCCGGTTAATATACCTGACTTAAGTGATGTTGGTTATGGGTGGTTTTATCTCCAGTCCATACAAACCAAATCATGTTAATATACCTGACTAAGTGATGTTGGGCAATGGGTGGTTTTATTTCCTGTCTGTACAAACCAAATCCTATTAATATACCTGACCTAAGTGATGTTGGGCAATGGGTGATTTTATCTCCAGTCTGTACAAACCAAATCCTATTAATATACCTGACTTTAGTGATGTTGAGTTATGGGTGGTTTTATCTCCAGTCCATACAAACCAAATCCTGTTAATATACCTGACTAAGTGATGTTGGCCAATGGGTGGTTTATCTCCAGTCCATACAAACCAAATCCTGTTAATATACCTGACTAAGTGATGTTGGGCAATGGGTGGTTTTATCTCCAGTCTGTACAAACCAAATCATGTTAATATACCTGACTAAGTGATGTTGGGCTATGGGTGGTTTTATTTCCAGTCTGTACAAACCAAATCATGTTAATATACCTGACTAAGTGATGTTGGGCAATGGGTGGTTTTATTTCCAGTCTGTACAAACCAAATCCTGTTAATATACCTGACTAAGTGATGTTGGGCAATGGGTGGTTTTATCTCCAGTCTGTACAAACTAAATCCTGTTAATAATATTTGACTAAGTGATGTTGGGCTATGGGTGGTTTTATCTCCAGTCTGTACAAACCAAATCCTATTAATATACCTGACTTAAGTGATGTTGAGTTATGGGTGGTTTTATCTCCAATCTGTACAGACCAAATCCTGTTAATATACCTAAGTGATGTTGGGCTATGGGTGGTTTTATCTCCAATCTGTACAAACCAAATCCTGTTAATATACCTAAGTGATGTTGAGTTATTGGTGGTTTTATCTCCAATCTGTACAAACCAAATCCTGTTAATATACCTAAGTGATGTTGAGTTATGGGTGGTTTTATCTCCAGTCTGTACAAACCAAATCCTGTTAATATACCTAAGTGATGTTGAGTTATGGGTGGTTTTATCTCCAGTCTCTACAAACCAAATCCTGTTAATATACCTGACTTAAGTGATGTTGGGCAATGGGTGATTTTATCTCCAGTCTGTAAAAAATAAATCCTGTTAATATACCTGACTTAAGTGATGTTGGGCTATGGTTTTTTTTATCTCCAGTCTGTACAAACCAAATCCTGTTAATATACCTAAGTGATGTTGAGTTATGGGTTTTTTTTTCTCCAGTCTGTACAAACCAAATCCTGTTAATATACCTAAGGGATGTTGAGTTATGGGTGGTTTTATCTCCAGTCGGTACAAATCAAATCCTGTTAATATACCTGACTAAGTGATGTTGGGTAATGGGTGGTTGTATCTCCAGTCTCTACAAACCAAATCCTGTTAATATACCTGACTAAGTGATGTTGGGCTATGGGTGGTTTTATCTCCAGTCTGTACAAACCAAATCCTGTTAATATACCTAAGTGATGTTGAGTTATGGGTGGTTTTATCTCCAGTCTGTACAAACCAAATCCTGTTAATATACCTAAGTGATGTTGGGCTATGGGTGGTTTTATCTCCAGTCGGTACAAACCAAATCCTGTTAATATACCTGACTTAAGTGATGTTGGGCTATCAACATCCATATCATCTGTGGCCAGCAGACATGGGGGTTGGTGTAAGAGATAAAGAAGCTTCATCTTTTGGGTAAAGTCAGCCTTGCATATTATTCCAAGCAGATGGACAAATTCTTTGAAGTTGATCATGTTGTCAAGGTTTTCATCTAAATACTGAAATTTAAAAAAATATTTAGCATTTAACACAAAAGCATATAAGAAACTTTTGGAATATATGTATTTCTGCTGAATGATTAATAAAAAAATATTTTTAAAAATGACCATAGACAGCAAGTTCAAATATAATAAGAAATTTCTATGAAAAAATCCATGCTTTCAACATAAAACTAACAAATGTATGAAAGAAATATTCTTCTTAATCTAATAATGACTTTCATGGAATCTGGTGTCACACATTCATTCATGTACCACCACTGTAACTGACCTGCAAATCTTTCACAATAAACTTAACTTTTTGATGCTATATATGATGACATTAGAGAAGGCAAAGAGATGACTACTATGCTAATTCTATAACACAGTTCATTCCAACCCTTGATTTTTCATCTTTGGCATAAAATTTTCCTTCGCTGATGCCCCAAGAGTGCATGAGAAGACCTAAGAAAATAATGAAAGATTGTTATGGCTGACTTTATATTGAATTTATCACACCAACTGCTTATAATGAACATAGTGTGCTCATTGCCAAAGATAAATATAGATTTCACTGTGTGACTGAAATAGCAAACCGATTTGTATTCAGCACCAAAAGCACATGTACCATGAACAATGATTGAAAATGTAATGAAGAAATGATGAAATCTTCAGAAAAACATGATACATTTATATCCATAGCAACCACTCCAGTGACCTAGTGGTTAGAGTGTCCACTTCGGATGTAGGAGGTTGTGGGTTTGAATCCCGACCGAATAATACCAATGACTTTGAAAACTGGCACTAACAGCTGCCTCGCTTGGCGCTCAGCATTAAGAGGCTAGTGTTAAAACTAGTCGGTCTGTTGTCAGGATAATGTGACTGGGTAGGACATCATGCCACATGTCTGCGGTATGATGCCCCCAGTGCTAGACATCACTATAAACTATCACACTGCAGACATCATAGTGATATGACTGAAAAATTGTTAAAGCTACGTTAAAAATATAAATCACACATAAATCACACTATATCCATAGCACCATCAGGAAGACAAATTTTGGACTTGTAGTCCAGGATGAAAGTCTCATAATAAGAGTGGTTGCTATTCATCTCAGGCACTCAGGTTGTCAATTATTTAATTTCTGCAATAAATATTCTCTTTACCTGCATTGTACACTTTGAATCAGACATTGCTGAGTTGCAATAAAGCATAGTTTGTAACACTTTTCTAGCCACAAAAAACTATGACCTGAAAAATGGACATACTTATTTTAGCACATATAGACACCAGAAAACCATAATGGAGCCTGACTCAATAACAACTAATTTAATCCATATAATGCTGAAAAAGTGAAATATTTATTGCAGAAATGAATATATCCATGACACAAGCACCTGCGAAAATGATATGCATTTGAATTTCTTGAATAAACAAGATACTGATAAGAATGAGAGCATTGTAGGAGTCACGGGCCCCACTTTTTCCATTTCTGGAATGAACACTACAAATAAGAAGAAAAAAAATTGGATTGATAAATAATCATTTATCTTACCTATAAATAATTCTGGTAAGTATTACAGTTTAAAGGTAAGTGGGTCATACCCTTCAAAAGTAAAATTTAGAACAGCAGTTTGAGGCTAACATCAACTTTGTTTGCTTTTTCTTGCTTTTCTTTTTCCTACCTTTTAATGCACTGTTATCAATGCAAATAATTCATTTCATTTTCCCTTCAGTAATGCATGATTATTCATGCTGCACCATTTATTTATGTCTTTGTTCCTCATGTACATATTTTTGATAGACAGCTACAAGCCATTCTTTATCAAAAGACTTGAACTAGAACCTCAAAAATAACTTTAAAAGCACTTTGTGTTAAAATGTTGCGATTTCAATTGGACAATTATATCATTAATGATGTCATCATACAACACAAAGACAAAGGAAACAGACTTTTCTAATGATTAAAAAGTCCAAGCAAATTCAATGAATTAACTGTTATCAGTTCATGATAGATTTGTGTCAATTTCACTTTCTAAAAATACAAAAATAGCTTAATATCTGGAAAATTACAGCCAGAAAGTGTTCACATGTGGAAATAATCAATGTCTATCATTTAAATAAGTGAAGAAAACACAGGTAATGTGGACAAAATTCAAAATGTTTGGACTGTAATAAATTTTTAGGACTATTTGGGATTTAATTCACCATACTGTAAGTTCTTTTTAAATTTTCAGTTGGTATTCTAGGGAAATAAATTTAATTGTTGAATTTTACAAACTTGTCAGTTTTCACTCTTTTCTGTTACTTAATTTGAGACCTTAGAGTCATAACACCAGTGAAAGCTAAAACTGAGCAAACAAATGTAGCCACCTAGCAGTGATATGGGGAGGTAATAGGTAAGCATTTATTCCCTTTGTCTATAAGCTATATAGACAGGAAAGACAAATTTTGTTGTTTTTTCTTGATGGCTTTATCTGAGAAGAAATGGTTCTTTTTTTTCTTTTTAAATAGAAACAACAAATTCCAGAAAAGTTATCTTGTAGAATCCAAAATACTGTTGGCTGGATATGTGGAAAATATGATTACTAAAGGTCTCTATGGACTGTCTCAATCTAAGGCCTATTAAGAAGTCCAATTATATATTCTATTATAAAAGAAGATGGTGAAATACCTACCCTGAAAGATCTGAGGGCCAAGACCCCTCCCCTTGAGCCCTTTGCCCATGGAACTATTGATAGGAACATGGTTCTAAACTGGTCAATGTCAACCTTGTACAGATCGTAGTATGGCCGAGACGGGTCATACTTATCAGCCAAGTCTGTTGGCTGCTGACTGGTCCTCCAATAACAAGATGTCATGTACTCCTCCTGTTGGATTTACATAATTGTTTATTTTTGGATATAAATTATATTTACATACAGAGTTATCAATTATATTAAAAAATACAAGAGGTATTTATCAAGTTATGAATGTCAGTGCACTGTAAAAGAAAGTTCTTTATTAGTGAACAGTATGTAACTGCATGCTCCTGAAGTATTCTAAATACACCTCTACCCATCTTCCCAGTTGGTATGTCAAATTTTTAAATGCCCTTTTGTATTCACTTTTAGGTATGATGTTCACACGCACACACGCACATACATGCATGCACAAATACACACAGCCCTTCCAACCACAAAGCAGATTTCAAATATCTGCACCCAGCAAATCTGAGATTCAGCCAAAATTCAACTGGAGCTCCAATTGGGCTGTATGGAGGATGTGACAAGATTTGGATGCCGTGCTTCATCAGAAATCTTAGACAATGATATGTGTGTTGCCATGGAGTAGATAGATACTTCAGGTACTGGTGTGTGGATGGGTGGTTTGGTAGTGCTCGACAAAAAAATGCATATAAAACCAATTGACAATTTGACTATATCAAGTGATATGTGATTCCTGCTTGCTTTCTCTGATCCAAAACATTTTTTCTTTTTTCTCTTGAGTCAGATTAAAGATTAAGTCCAAGTTTCACCTCCTGTAATAATCTCATGCAAACAAATATGGTCACTCTTTTTATGTTTGGTAAGTAACTATTTAGCAATTTCAATCAGCCATCACCAGATGCAGGACCCATCTTGCATGAAACTTTCTGAACTTCAAATGATTTTTCAATATATTAAAAACAGCAAACAAATTAAGCACCATCAGCAATTGACCCCTTCACAGCTACCACTTCTCATTTGCCAATCATTGTATTTCAAAATGGGGGTCATCTCAATGGATTCACAATCATCTTTAAAATGATGAAACCACCTCGAAAGTGTAGATGTGATAGAAAATTATTTCCACAAACTTTATCCAAGCTTGCATTGATATCAGTTGGAAATTACCCAAAGAGCACCAAGAATTTAAAATATGCTCATTAATCAAATTGTTTCCTTTCTTGACACTTCTACATCACAATCTTATATTATGTCATACATATATATGCAGTTGCCCGACATGCTGCACATACAGTTGATGATCATTTTATAGAATGTTATTCTATCTATTGACTGGTCTTGAATTTATTGACAGGTGCAAAGAAAGCAATTTTTAAAATTAATTTTCTCTGCTACCTCCAAATCCAGCCCTTCCAGAAACACACAAACTTCTTTATATATCATTCACAAAGGAAAGCAACTCTTACAAGTTAGCTCCCCTTTCTACCAGTAAGGTGGCTACTATACCTGGATGTAAACAGTTTATACTTTACCAGATCACATTACATTAGAGGATTAGGTGAGAGGAGGAGGAACTACTGAGCTTTCTAACTCTACCTGTGTCACCCACTAGGAGCAGGAGTTCTTTACTAATCTGCCTCACATCAGTTTAGCAAAATAGGATATGGGTTATTTACTCATTTGTGAGGAAGATTCCTGTAGGGTTCCTCCCATGATCATGGTATCACCACTACCATTAAAGCTGTCCAGGTGAATCCAGCAAGAGTGGCCAATAATGTCTGTTTCAGAGGTTGTACTATTGTGAACAGGAGTGGTAACTGTATATGCAGCTACCACTGGCTCAAACAGGCTCAGTTCTCTCCTTTGTTAGGTTATGCCCACTCCAATGAATTCTGAATTTCATGAGCCAATGTTTTCATTAGTCATACCTGCTCCTGAGAGAAATGTTATAACTCTCTTTAACCAAACTGCTAGTGCTTGACGTTTTGTATCTTGTTTCCAAAATTCAAAGGCAGAAAAAGCCAGCTCTGGCCATAGTGGATACTCTTCATATACTTCAGATCATAATCAGATCATTTCCTGGCATATCAACCATGGTTACAAGATATATAGTTATTTTTTGATTGCCTTGAGATGGCAACCTGTTTTCAACAGTAAAACTTGGTTGTGTCATAAAGACAACTGATTTGTCAAGATAAACTGCATGCAGTTTGGGTTCACTGAGATGACATATGGCTCCTTCACTTTGCATGCTGAGACAATAAAGACAACTGATCTGTCAAGATGAACTGCATGCAGTTTGGGTTCACTGAGAGGGGATATGGCTCCTTCACTCTGCATGCTGAGACAATAAATACAACTGATTTGTCAAGATGAACTGCATGCAGTTTGGGTTCACTGTGAGGGGATATGGCTCTTTCACTCTGCATGCTGAGACAATAAAGACAACTGATCTGTCAAGATAAACTGCATGCAGTTTGGGTTCACTGAGAGGGGATATGGCTCCTTCACTCTGCATGCTGAGACAATAAAGACAACTGATTTGTCAAGATGAACTGCATGCAGTTTGGGTTCACTGAGAGGGGATATGGCTCCTTCACTCTGCATGCTGAGACAATAAAGACAACTGATTTGTCAAGATGAACTGCATGCAGTTTGGGTTCACTGAGAGGGGATATGGCTCTTTCACTCTGCATGCTGAGACAATCACCATCTGAAAGCAAGTCTTACATGATAGTTGATTAACTGATGAAAGGTGCCTCTAAACTGGATGAATAAGGCCATGTCAATACCCAGGAGAGATTCCACTTAAAAAAAAATGTTTTATGAACATGGTCGGGATAAATCAGAATTGGACAGCAAGGAAGAAAGGTACTTGTTGGTCCAATATCATCTCATTCATGAATATCACCAGTATCCCATGATAAATACCTGGGCTGACTTCTTTTCTTCAAAGAGAAAGAAATTAGCCAGTTGAGGAATGGAAGTAGAGATCTGTGTAATGTAAAAACCTGCCTTGCAACTCAGAGTATGCCTTCAGAGTAGAGGGCTCTCTAGCTGCTGTGATCCTTTCCACAAATGAAGTTCTTGACTACTTTCCATGCAAGGCATCCCAGACAAAAGTCATGCATGAAGAAGTTTCTCTTGATGTAGATGGAACAATCACACCCTGGAGTGCTTTACTATAGTTGAGGTCACTATAATTTCTCTGGATAAATCTGTTCCAAGGAGATCACTGATCCAGGATTTGTCCCATCACTGAGGAGTCATCAAAACTATCTGATAGTTCACATCACTCATCTTCTGAAGCACATTGGGATCAGATTGATGGAGGGAAGGTGTAGGCCCACATTTCCTCTCAGCTGATAGATCACAATCACTGATTGCCCATGATTCTCTGTCTGGAAAATAGCAGACAACTGAATATGGATAGATTGAGAAAACATTCTGTGGGAACAGTTTTCCAATCCTTGACAGTGAGCCAGCTAAAATGCTTAGCTGTCCAGGTATGTGGTGGACCTGGACTTGTATCTGGTATTGGGCACACCACTGAGGTTGATGTGAAGAGCCATCTCATGAACTTGCCACTGACTGTAATAAAGTCAAGTAGCATTAATGTGCTACCCATTCTGACAAACAGCATCTCATTATTATGTTTAAGTTTTTTCAAGGTATTCCTGCTATAAACCACTTCCTGTCTTGCTAATGAAGGAAGTTCTTGATGTTGTTGTTGTTGTTAAAGGGTTTAACACCATTTTTCAGCACAAGATAGGTATACATGGCAGCCAGTATTAATGATGGAAGAAGAACCATGGAAAACTCTGTGAAGAACCACTGACCCATGAGAAGCTACTAGCAGGCTTTCTCACTTACCCACGTTAGCTGAGTCTGGACTCGAACTCATGCAGACAGAGGTGAGATGGCAGTAATACGTAATGGTCCATGCTTTAGACCACTCAGCCACTTGGGGCCCCGTTCTTGATGTTGATGAAGAAGAAATCATAATGTTTTGATGTGGTCACATGACACTCTACAATCCCTGACAGGCTGGAAAATGTGGTGTTAAGTTAATGCAGCTGAGTTATTATACATTGTATGTCTTAATAACTAAGCATATTCCCCATCCATTGGTGGCTGAAAGAAGGAACTTAGAAGCAAAAAGCAGGTTCTTCTCATACTACAACTGCTACCTGTGACTAAAATAAACAAAATATCAGGACACTTCAAAGTAAGGATGGGCAGTCACAGCCTTTCGTTGCTAGAAAATTGGGAAGGGAAGTAAGCTGTCCAAAATGAAATACCAGACTAACCCATCAAATTATCAGCAGGCAGTAAGAAATGTATGTATGTATGTATTTGTCTTTAGGATTTATGTGTATTATAAATATAGATGCTCCAGATGCACAAAGCATGGTATGCAGCAAAATGCTATTCATTAATTCTTTGGTCATTGCTAAACTCTGAAGGCATTTGATGGGTGAAGGTTGGATTTTTCCAAGTTCACGAGTCAACAGAGATGATTTGAAAGGGATAGAAGATTGTTTCTGCCATAAAGAAGAGTAGCACCTTACATATTTTTGGAGGAGATTTTCCAGATACACCAACACTGACATAGAGGATGTCGACTGGAATAGGGTGACAATGCAATCTGTAATTTCTGGCTGAAGGTAAAGACTTCAAATTAATAAACTTAGTTGCAGCAAGCAAGCAAACTTTCCCAACACTGTGTGAATAGAGACATGAAAGTAGGCATCTGTGAGATCAAGACTAACTTGTCTTTTCAGACGGAGAGTCAAACAGACCTCACTATCTCCATCTTGAACCTCTGAGGAAGAATGATCTCACTGAGGCAACTCAATGTCTATGATTGGCTTCAACTTGTCATTGGCCTTTTTAATAAGAAACAGCCATGAACAGAACCTCAGAGATTGTTGTTTTCTACAATCTCAAATGCTGTCTGCTGATCATTGACTGAAGAATATGGCCTTTCTTCCAATCTGATGACACATCCATTAAAAGAGGGAAGGAAGAAAGAGGACCAGTTGGATAAACAAAATCTGATGCCCCTCTGAAATGACTTGTGTCACTCATAAGTTTTGCAGAAATAGGTTGATCGAATGTGATCCGAATTGCAGGAGTCTGGCACACACTGGTAGGTCATCTATGGATGGTGGGGGTATTAAGTCGGTGGCAGAAGAAAAATAAAGAAACTTGGTTTCTTACCTCCCATGTAAGATGGCCTCATAGACCGGTTTGGCTCTTTGTTGTCTGCTGGCATATTGCTGAGGTCTGAAAAAAGCACTTAGGCCATAAAAAATCATTTTTCTTGGCTTGCCTGTCAACCTCCCATTGTGGGAGGGATGGTAGGTTTAGAAACTAGGGTGGTGTGGCAAGTTGGAGGGGTAGTTTTTGAGCTGCCTGCCTTTGAACTTCTTCAATTTTGCCCCCAAACAGTGGTGAGCTGAATTAAGTCATCCTTAAAGATAGAGTGAAATATGATTTTAGCAAAGTGATGCACAAACACAAATCACAACTTATCAAATGAAGATTTCCAGAAGAAGTAAATGCATTTTTAATTGTATAGTAAACAGCTCTGTAATGACCCAAACAATTTGTGTCATTGACTCCCAGGTATGTTGGCTGGACAATTTTTCTGCCAGCCAGAAAATCACCAATAAAGCCAATCTAGCATTGAAGATATGGCAACAACGTTTGAAACCAGTTCTGATGTGGCAAAAACACATTATTATCAACTTGACAAAATGGACCAGCAGACATATTAACCACCAATTCATTTTTATCAAATGCTGGGAGTTTATTATGGTAGGCAGTGGAAAGTGTCTTGTACTAGTGTGAAATAAACATCACACATACTTGGCTCTTTGAAAATAAGAATTAGCATTCCACAGCTCACAGACATGTTCAGACAGCTGATAATTAATCTCCTTGATTTTGGTTGATTGGGGAAGCAACCAGAGAGATGGAGACCCTTCATTATTCTTGATTTTGTACAACACTTTGACTTTATAATCTTGCATGGTGGCAGGGGGTGGAGGACATGCTAAAGCCAGCAGCACCTGGTATATCTACCTGATGGCAGCCATACAAGTAAACTCCATCCTAACCATGGTCATATTGGAGGAAGACTGTTGTGCAAGAGTACCTTCACTCAGATTTATAGGCCCAAAGCCATACTCTGACACACAAGGGGGCTTATACCCAATGGAATATCTAAAAATGGGGGATCCAAATTATATGTAGGAGTAAAAGAAGAAAAAAAAGGATAAAATTTGGCTTTAAGTCAGGATTTGTGCTGCCATCACTAACACCAGTCAATGCATATACTGCTGAATGGAAGCCATAACCAACTGTGTCTGCATTCATCTCCCCCAAAACTGCTGATGTCATAGTGGTAGAAGGCATGATCATTTCTGATGTGTTTGGACCACAGTTGCATCCCTTGCAAGGCTCACAACTGATTTTGTATTTTGATAAATACTTAAGACATCAGACTGGTATTGCATAATTTTCCCCTCTTTTCTTTTTTTTTTTGGCTGATTTTTTTAAATATTGCAGACCAGATCATACATGTTGCAAGGGGTAGAATAAATACATTTGGAACATACCAGGCAGAAATCATCTATATTGTCCCTTGCATTTAATGCAATTAGTGCACATTTGTTTAAAATGATAAAATAATATAAACCATAAATAAATTTAAAGATCAGTGTGTTTATAATTCGCTAAAAAAAACACCCTTAACAAACAAAATGCAGTGTGCACAAAAATTGAAAGGCAACATGCATCAATGATAATATATTGTACCCTGCAGCTAAAAACTAAGTCTGCAAAAGTGATAAATTTCACATAAGATTTGACAAATTAAACCAAAAATAGTTTACAAATTTATCAATAAATACTAATCCAAATAAATCCAAAATTTTGAATGGATATATCAAATTTAACACAAACTTACACTGATTTAACGGGAGGATTGTTGTGTGCAGAAGTAAAGCTTAAAAACTGGTGGCAGCTAGTGGTGACAAGGGGAGGTAATGGAACCTGTGTCTATAAGATATGTACAGAAAAGATGAAATTTTGTTAGTAGGGCTGGATTTGGGTGTTAGCAGGCCAAATGTAATCAGGAATATATTCAAAGGAGAAAATTAAGTATAAAATAAAATGGATTCTCATAGAAATGTCTTTACAGCATGACAGCAAAAGTGAAAACTGGTTACATGCAGGTACAATGGTAGCCATCTAGTGGGTGGAAGGTATGACCTTTTGTTCATAATACAAGGACAGAAAGACATTTTGTGGGTCTTTTCAAGTGGGTTTGATTTAGAGGTAGCAGCAAAAGTTATCTCTAATATAACTTGATCAGATAATGTATTTGACTGGGAACAAACAAGTTATAACAAAATATTCATAATTTTTCAAATAATCCTTATATGTCAACAAGCAACTCACCCCCTTTCAATGGCATACACAATTATCATGTCATAAATGCAATGTCAACAAACAACTCATTCACATGCACTGTCACATAACAATGTCATGTCAGAAATACTTTATGTCAATAAAATAATTCACAAATTGGCAACTTCATATTTATATTATTCAGCTCATTTTCATTCATTTCATGTCTAATGAACACTCATCAATTATCCAAAAATTATCTGTGATAAACCTTTATTACTCCCTAGATGTATGTTAAGCCTGTACATTATCCACTAAACACATGTCTCCACTAGCCAAGGTTGTTATGTTAACCCTATTTACACCTTGATGGATTGATTAGATATTTCTGTGCTTTGACCAAGTAACATCTATTGCATTTCATGATTTGCCTCCCTTAGTATAATATACAGCCAATGAACCAATAGCATGTAACAGCAGTGCACTGTACATAAGCAAAAATGGTGGAGGCAACTGACTTCAAAAGGATACTTTGTAAGTTTAACAGTGAAAGTATGATAATGTACCAAAGAGATACCATTACATGTGTATTTGAGGGAAAAAATGTATTTGTACAAACATGAATCAGCAGTGGAAAATTGATTATTTATAGGTACATTCAAGTTGCATGCTCCCTTTGTCTGGATCATGTAGGAAAAGTGTTCAAATTTGAACAACTAGATTTTGATTGGATGCAGTGGCTTAACGATGTGTCCAATGAAATTCAAAGACTTGAAGCACAGATGTTATGTGATGTGATTATGATTTTTAACATAGCTTTAACAATTTTTCAGTCATATTGCTACAATGTATGCAGTGTGGCAGTTTATAGTGATATCTAGCACTGGAGCATCATGCCGCAGACATGCAGTCACATTATCCTGACACCAGGCCAACCAGTCCTAACACTAATCTCTTGATGCTGAGCGTCAAGCAAGGCAGCTATTAGTACCATTTTTGTAAGTCTTTGGTATGACTCGCCTGGGGATCAAACTCATGACCTCTCACATCTGTGAAGCACAGAAATATCTGATCAACTGACCATGGTAAGGTGTAGACAGGGTTAACACACTGGAACCTTAGCTTGTGTAGATGCTAAATACATTAAACCGTAACGCTAATTTTTTATCCTCAGCATTGTCTTAAACCTGAACACTCGTGTATTTTTGTCTATTATTCTCTGTATACATGTATTAAACATGAACGCTAATGAATTATTCTCTGTATGCATGTATTTAACCTGAATACTCATTTATCATTATCCTCAGCATCCATGTATTTAATATGAATTCTGATATTTTACCTAACAATCAAGTACTATTCTCTATATACATGTATTGAACCTGAACACTAGTATATTATCCTCTGTATACATGTATCTAACCTGAATACTCATGTTTTATCATCTGTATACATGTATTTAATCTGAACTCTCATGTATTATCCTCTACATACATGTGTTGAACCTGAACACTCACATATTATCCTCTATATACATGTATTAAACCTTAACACTCATCTATTATCATCTATATATTCAATTGTATACCTCAGCTCTAAATGCATGTATTAAACCTGAACATTCACATATTATCTTCTACATACATGTATTAAACCTGAACACTCACATATTATCCTCTACATACATATATTAAACCTTAACACTCATGTATTATCATCTATATATTCAATTGCTTACCTCAGCTCTAAATGCATGTATTAAGCCAGAACACTCATGTATTCTCCTCTAAATACATGTGGTAAACTTGAAACTAAATTGACTTTTAATAAATAAGATAATTTGTTTCAGGGACAACAGGAAAGTTGCTTAAAAATATGAACCAAGTAGTGTATGCATTGCATCTTGTTGCTTCATCATCTTTCACAACATATGAATTGGCTATTTATACTGCATTCTTAAAGTAACTTTCATAGGAACCAAATACACTCATAATCAAGTCCCACTGCAAACTGCATAGACCAAGATCTTCCATTACATAATATGCCATCAGATCTGGGTCTATACAGCTTCTTAATTGTAATCAGTAGAATAAACAAACATAGAATGTGATTTGCCAGTGCGATGGCACATCAGGGTCTATACTGTCTTAAGTTTGCATCAAACGTAGGATGTATAGTGAAAATTCATACTGTGAAGCAATTATTCCATAGTAAATAACTTCATTAAATGTATGCAGAAAGACAAAAATCCCAAAAATCTGGGTTTAACAAAAGCACTTTTAAGTTTGATAGGTATAATTGCATCTGAAAACATACAGTACATAAAAAGAAAACTACTTCAAAACATTTTTAAAGAAACTGAATGTGAAAATATTTTTAAAGGGTAAGCATATAATACTGCATGTAATAACTGAGTTCAATCATGGAGATGCGGTCTGTATGCTATGAATGCAGAAAAATGACCATACAGAGGACATTCTGTAGCTTCCAGCATCATCAGAAATGCTCAGTAGAGCAATGTGCCTCTTGTTGGGCTTGGCATGGGCAAAGCAACAATGTAAAAACAAATTTTGTAGCAATAAAAATGTCTTAATTATTTGTGTAAAAATGAAACAATATTGGTCTGCTTGATGTATAGTGGTATGTACTTGTAAAAATAGATCAATGTCATTCAAACAACCTTCATTCGTGTTTACTTGGCTACTGTAAGTTTACATTAGTCAATAAATTACTTGTCTGTACTCACAATTAAAATATTAAAAACACGATTTACAAAGACAAATACTCTGACAATAAATTTTTATTATTTTTTTTAAATTATGCTGATAGCTGACTAATTCAACACTATATTTGTGTTTTTTTTCTACTGCAATATTTCATAATGTTGATGCTTTATTTGGATCTTTTCATTATCTGGTGTCAGAATTTATTAACACAGATAGCAACTGCCTACCTTGAATAAGGCATAAAGGTCCTCCAGCTCTCTGCCTTGGAACAGTGTGTCTGAAGACACACTTCGCAGAATGTTTCGCATTGTGCTGTCCTCTATACTCTGTGGCAAAAGAAACATTTCTCAAATTTGGGCACCAGACGTGCATTTTGTGTGTCATGTAGCCAAATATCAGCAATTAAATTTAATTTCATACATATATATAATATGCATACAACAGTCCTTTCTAGAATTAAGTTCCCAAATCTAGAAATCCTAAATTACTTGTACAATAAATGACATTTTCAGTGGCTGGAAAAGTTTTTCCATTTCAGTGAATGATACGTCAATACTTTAAGCATTTAAAAATATATATCAGAGAATACCTGTAACACAGAGATATTAAAGAAAAACTGTTTAAAATACAAGTCATAAATTGGCATTTTTATTATTATTTTTTGTATTTTAAGAAAAATTTATACTGTATCAGCAGCTGTAATTTTTAATATTAACACAAACTGGCAAATTCACTAACATCATGTCAGCAAAGTGTATTCAGGTAAAAATGGTGTGTCATATCCTTGTCTCAAAATGGAACAAGAGATTTTTAGTTGAAAACTTGATTGAGAGTTCTATTTTTCAGCCATCAATGTAATCATTTAGATGAGACACGCACCCAGCCCCAATTTCTGTCCTCCTTATTTTGGCTTTTGCAATATAACCTTACTTTTGTTGGATTTCAATTATAGTTTTATACTAATATGACCTTGAATAAATTTTATTTCCAGAATTCTATGACATTTTTTTTGTTATGATCCTGCCTGACATTTTGCTCTGCTTTGATTTCTTCATCATAACTTATTAACATTAGTGGCACTCAAAACAACTTTGGCATGCAATTTTATCCTACAGTGACCTTGAGAGAGTCTGATTCCCAGCATTTAGTAACTTCATCAACAGAAGTTATGCCACCAATCCTGACCCTTTTTCATCTTGGCTATGGTTTCCTAACTTTTACCAAGGATTGTTGGATTTCACCATTTTTGGCACAAATATGTTTCCTGAAGAGACTTTGAATAAGTTCAACTTCAAGCATTCCATAATATTAGTGGAGTTATTGCCCCCGACTACCTATCCTAACACTGCTTTATGCAATATAACTATGTGAAGGAATGTTAGAGTTGAGGAAACAAAATTAACATGCATACTTATACTGCTAAGACCTTGATTTAAAGAATTCTACAATTCCATTTAAGATTTACAAAAGTTAGGGCCCCTGATTGCCTGTTTTCCTAACTTAGTTTCCCAAGCAAAACTTAAAAGAGGAATGTCAGATTTCAGCCAAATTTATCACATATTTTTTTGTACTGATGAAACCTTGAGCAATTCTGATATCATGCAATCCATATCTTTTGTATTTCCCAGCGCCTGCCTTCTTACTTTGGTTTCACAGCACAAGTTTGCTTGCTTAAGGCCCGGTCAAGCTAATTGAGAGAGTGGTACTCTTTGTGAAGTAAGCATCACTAACAGCTATGCACAAATATTGTCACATTATTAACCAATCATATGTTTGATTCAAATAAAGAAGTCAGTTACCCCATATATATTTTAAAAAGATTACTCAATGATGATTGCAACTTTTTAACAGTGTGCCTTCAGTTTTAGGAGCAAATATCTGTCATATTAGCTGTGATAAAGAACATCAAATTTTTTAATTTCCAAGTTACATTTCAAATGAATCAGAAATTATTACTAAAATTGACAAATTTAACTCTGAGCTATGGATAAACAATTTCGACACTGGATTATGAGGAAGATCTTACTCCTGGTAAGCTAAATATGTTCTTCATCCAGAGCTCCTACTCGCATGTTAAAATTGTGGATTGAAAGAAAAGGCACAACAATGACATAAAAGGTTACTTATTAAAATCCAGCAATTTGTGAAAACTACAATGATTTTATTTATTGAGAACTATTTTAACTTTCATACCTAATCTTTCAAAATTATTTTAATACCAGTAATACATTACCTACCAATACTGCATTGCTTATTTTCCAAGATGCTAAGTTCACTCTACAGATAGTACATAACTATACATGATTTTTTCTTAATATTAAGATGGAATGTTCAAGAACTGAGAAAACAACCTTGTCCCAGTGTGATACCACTGTCACAGCCCAGATCCTGTAAACACATTGATATTTTTTAACTTGGATGTATGACACTACCTGAAAAGTTTCATCTTGCTTGACCATTTTACCTTGGTGTGTTTGCTCAAGTATTAACCCCAATAGACCTTGCTAAATTTTAATGTCATTTTTACATTAATTTTTATTTCAGGAGGTTTTTAAAAAATATAATATAGCAGCTTGATAGCTAAAAGGTAGTGGTAATTTGCTATGTAACTTTTTATAGTAACAGCATATTAGATTCCTAAGTTTTAGTTCTGGGTTCATTTCTTGGTATAATTATTTCTTTTCTGTACACAATTCACAAATGAAGGCATAAGGACATTCCCATCAGATTACTCACACTTCTTGCTTACACAGAGTACATACTATGGACAGTTGTCTGTTTTGTGGTTTGTACACTTATCAGGTGAAGAACCTGGAGATAAGTGGACACACATTTAAAAGGAAATATATGATAGTTCTTCCATCCTTCCTTTCCTGTTAACTTTATTTAATGATGAATATATGCCAATTCATTTTATCATATCATTATATAATTCTGGTAATTAAAAACATGTTATTCTTCAACATTTTGCTGAAGTGTACTAGCACCACATGACATCAGAGTCAAATGGAATCATTACAAATTCATCATAATGTACTTCCAAGTCATCTCACTTTGCTATTTCAGTATTTTCTACGTTTTTCATTTCAAATAAAATGCATGAAACACAAAAAATACAATTTAATTCATTTATGAAGAAAGCTTATGTCTGCCAAGGCTCCTGAAAAATATACTTTCATTGTTTCATGTTTTCCACCAAATTATTCCCAACATACTGCCAGCTGTTCAAAAATCATAAATACTGCAAAATGTACCTGCACAACACTAAGCCTGTACTTGAGTCTCAGCTGATCAATGTATTGGTTGTCAAGGTGGCCAAATTGACGATAACTATCATCTATCAAGTCAGTTACGTCTATTGAAGGCTGAAATAAAAAAACAAGTTCAATTAATATTTTGATTTAATCTCCAATTTTTACTGAGCATAATAAATGTGACACAATAGTTACATAAATTTAAATGCAGTTCAACAAGGGATCCATATAACACATTCTCTGTGAAAACAGCAGTGGGATGTACACAGCTGTAAAACACTTGAACAAAAAATATTAAAAATAAAGTTAGAATTAGTGTCCACACTGCCACCACCAATATCATTAGAAAAGCAATTTGTCTTTTTATCAAAATTGGTCTTCAGTTTTTTTTTTTATCAAGTACTTTAGGGACAAAGACATGTCTAATATAACTTCAGTCTTTTTAACAAGTACAGCTGTATTTTCAAAAGGATTAAGAAATGCCAAATATAACATCAGTCTTTTTATCGAGTACAGCTGTACTTTCAAATGGACAAAGAAATGCCTAATATAACTTCAGTCTTTAATCAAGTAAAGCTGTATTTTCAAATGGACAAAAAATTTATAATATAATTTCAGTCTTTTTATCAAGTACTTTTAAAGGGAAAAGAAATGCTGATTATGACTTCAGTGGTTTGTGTTGGTATTCAAACTCACTAAGCTAGAAATGAGCATTAAAAATCTGTGTTACGCTGACCAATTCAATTAGTGCAAAGTGTTCATATGAAAGTTGAAGTAGCTGTTAATGCCCAATAAATGTCAAATACTTCTTGAACAAAAGTCCCATAACAGATGTTATGCTCTACTGGTGACATGACAAGTCCTTTGATTTGCCATCTTTTTATCTACTTTTTAAATCATCTGAAATATTTATGAGCAAGCCCAAACATAATAAGTTTAATCTAAAATAAATCAATTATTATCTTTGAGTTAACATGGTCAAAATGTAAGTCTAGCACAATATTATAGCCACAACCCTTAAACATGAAACAGGATCATATATGATTAGTGAATTCCTTTTGTACCAATATGCCAAGTACTGTTAAGATAAGTGAATTTTATCAATGAAACAAAATAGAGTTACTTTATCAACAGGAAATTACAGTTAATACAGTGGAAGTTATGAGAATTGACCTTGAACCTATGGTCATAAGACATAACTGCACATATTCAAGGTATATTTGCAACCACAAACCAGATTTACTGAAATCCATTCAGACTTGCTTTTCATTATAATCATTATATCTTTAAAAAACTGAATCATAACCTTTGACCTTAAAACCAATTTTCAAGACTTTTGTCCATTGATATTGTATAATACTGAAATTCAACTTTCTGGTCAAGATTCGCTGTATTTGTAACAGTAATTGTGTTCACAAGCTCACTGATACATACCAATAAATGAAATAGTGAATTACAGCCAATACAAAAACCATTAACTGGTCATCTTTACATGTTGTTGAAGTAGAGACTTTAAAATTAAAATGTTTATAGTTTAATACAAAACATATTTGGATAATAATGTTTGAGTGCCTAATTATCTTTCATCCATGGCTAAATCTTTGACAAGTAACAAACATAAGCCTGTTGACCTCTTTGTCAATATGACCATTCTATTAAAAGGAGTAGCAACAATACGATTTTCAAGATGGCTACTGTGGTGACCATTCTGGAGATCAGACTGGCACCATTGTTAATTAGGACCCCAACAAATATTTTTAAAGAAACTATGTACCAAGTTCACTGACTTTCCTTCAAGCAGTTTAGAAGAAGCTATAACAAAAACTTCTAACCAGCAACAGATAATGGATGAAGGATCATCCCAAGATTATCAAATTTTTTATTTAATGTGCATCTCAGACAACCCCAGGGGCAGTCTCTGTATAACTGCCAGCAACTGGCACCCTGGGTGAATAATGCAATCGGAGCCCCACACCATTTCTAGACAAATTTGGCACCTCACATAACTTGCCACCCTAGGCAACCACCTAGTTCATCTATATGGACCCCTGGAAAAAACCCTACTCAGCATTAATAGAATTTTCTGAGAAAAAAAACCCATCAACTTATTTGGTAATATTATTCCAAAGCTTCATTGGAATTTAGCAACTGATGTTAGAACAGTATATCCATGCTCCACAATTCACACACGGGATAATCTTGGAAGGCATGTGATGTGTACAGCACACAATAACTGTATATGTCTTAGGAAACTTCGATTTTCTACAACCTTTGAAGTCTCACAATCTTCTTCAGTATGAAAAGAGTGAGAAATTGATGCAACTTTCTGACAAATATTTTATGTTGAAATAAGTGTTATCATTATTTGAATGGTCAACTTTCACAGTACAGCTCACCTGTTTGGAACCAGCACTGGCTGAGCACATCATAATATTGGTATGGCAAATATTTGGCATGGAAGAGTCCCGATTTGTTATATTCTCCAGGTAACATCCTAGGATGGTCATAGCCTCACCATCATCCCGACAATCAAGCAGCTCAGCACTTTTATGTTCCAAGATAGTCAGTGCAACTTGAAATATCACCTGAAATCAATATTTCTTCATTGCTGAAAATTGGCTACATAATCATATATCATTACATTTCTATCAATTCAGTTAAATTCAATACGTAGGTATAGCAAATAATTTGCCAGGAAAATACTGCCCAATGCTTCATTATATTAATTCTAGCACCTAAAATAAGAAATAAATAAAACTTCTGTGCTAAGTTCACTACAATCTTTTGCATTGTCACTGATAGCCTTACATTTTATATTATATTTATGCCTATGTACTAAAAACATGTAAAAAAAATATCAAATAAAAAAGAAATATAATTGCTATGCTAAATAAATATTGACATGTAACTTTTTTGAAACACTAATATATCAGGAGTATAACCACTACTTTGCAAAACCATTGATCCCTAAAAACAAAAGTGCTGAAAGTTATATTTTCAGCAAGGTAAAAGTCAGACAAGAGTAATCTCCACTTGGATAAACCAAATGACCCCAAATCCTGTACATCTATTAGTTACTACTTGACCAGATCTGGTTTTAATAAAATTTCAAAGAGGCTCAGAGTGTGTGCCCATACTGTGATCTAGCAAGTATTAATGAACATTTTTACTCCAACAAATGCTTGTTTCTTTAAAAAAAAATCACCTGATTAGGAAATTAAGTAAGAAGCTGGGGAAGTTATGTCCTCTTACATCTTAAAAGGCCCAATCTCTCATCCCCTTATGTACACAAAGCAGTTTTAAACCAGAGATATGGACTAAAGCTAGCATATAGAATATGTTTGGACATGTAGAAATATTTACCTCCTGCAAATCCAGCAGCTGTATAATGACCATGTCAAACTATTCTGGGAAGGTAGCCTGCTGTGTGACTGCTCTAGATGCTACCAGATCAAACTGAGTCATTCAGGATGAATGATCTCTGAGGTAAAAGCTAATGTAAGTCCTCTCTGCCATTCATCAATCTTGTTAGGGGACATTTAAGCATTGAGTACTATACTAGTGGTAGCCTGTGTTATTTCCTCATAAATGGAGTGGATAACCAATTTTATTGATGATGATAGAGCCTGAGTACAAATGAAGTCTGCCCTTTCTGAATAGCTTCATTCACTTGGTTCCACTTTCAAACCCTTATGAGGACATGAGGACCCTTGGAGTAAAAAGAAGATAGAGATTGTAAGACAAAGCGCTTTTTCCTATGAATGGGAACTTGTTCTTGGCAGTGGAAGCATGAGCCATTATGAGTGAATTAGATCTGGCGTGGTGGAACTGTTGATAATTCTAATCAACCAACAAAGCATGCAATTCCCTTAGACTCCAGGCTGTAGTTAAAATGACTAGGAAACAGATCTGCTTTAGATTTTGGTTTAAAAGGGTTGATTTATTCAATTTCATCAGAGCTCACAGCAGAAGATTCAATTTTTGACAAAGGGCCAGAAACATTAGCTGAGAAAGTAAAACATTATAAGAAGAAGTCTTTTCTCCCTTCCATGATGTCAGAATATGTCTAAGATTGTGAATTGGTAGCCCCAAAAAACAATGGAAGCTGACTTTTACACTAAAAGCTCAAAGGAGGAAGTATACTGAGGTACAAAGACTTTTGAGGAAATGTGTTTGCATTCACATCGCTGGAAGAGAAACTCTCCACTACCAAAAGTTTTGAAAAAAGGGTGAGGCTTCTTGCTGGTGAAAATCTGTCCAGTGCTTGCTCTGTTAACCATTTTTCTGAGGGCCTGCAAGCATCTCTAGGTATGGATGCATGACATGCATTTACAACTGTTTCAGCAGGCTGGGAAAAGTTCCCATTTCCCTGGGAATCTCCTCTGCTAAATTCATTAGACCATTGATCAATGATTTTTTTCCAACCTGAAGGCTGCAGTCATGATATGCCTTCATTCCAATTGCCTCACATCTGTCAACACTTGGGCAAAAGAGGAGAGGAGATGATGTCAACTTCCCAGACTTTCAGATTTGGGACTGGATACATAAAGGTTGTAGGCTTTGTGTTCCATTTCATCACAATTGGTTTATATGAGGTCATAACTAAAGGGTGAAAATTTAACTAAACACCAAGGGGAATAAGAACCATTTGGTTGAGAACGACCTAAATCAGATGGGACATGGAGTCTGCAAGGACATACACGGCATTGGGTATCCAAGCGGTTAAAGTTCTCGCCTTTACATATCACTCACACTCCTCACCTGCATGTGAGTTCAAGTCTTGGTTTGCTCAATGTGGGTATGTGAGAAAGCTCACCAGTAGCTTCTGGCAGGTCAGTGGATCTTCCTAGGTTCTTCCTCCAGTAAATATAATGGCTGCCATTAATGGCCTATCAGGTGCTGAAAAATGGCATTAAACCTCACAAAACCAAAAACAAAACAAATCAAATATGGAAACTCTGGACCTGCCTGGAATTTTGGCCGACATGGACTTGGATTTTGCAGCTTTATCTGCCCTTTTGTTAGCCTTTATAGAATAGTGACTTGTACAGGATACTTGTCACAGATTATATATGAACACTGTGTTTCTGGGACATCAACAGATTGTCAAATTTAAGATTCTGAAAAGACACTAAAATTTGTTTTTTGAAAGGTTTCTGTGTAGTTAAAAGCTTTGAGTATGGCTGTAATTTATGCAGTACAGTCTTTATCCATTACATAATTATAGATGGTGTCATGGA
The DNA here is from genome assembly GCA_016746295.1 of Potamilus streckersoni. Lineage (NCBI taxonomy): Eukaryota > Metazoa > Mollusca > Bivalvia > Unionida > Unionidae > Potamilus > Potamilus streckersoni. Next base: position 2,537,814 of record JAEAOA010000695.1, on the reverse strand, counting down.
ATGTTGCAGTAGCAGTTCTAACATTTTTCCATCTATCAAACTGACTGTATAAAGTCAGATTCTCAAATATTTGGATGGGTGTCATTGATCTGAAGGTGACTATATGATAATTGTTAAAATAAATGGATAAAATAAGTGTTCATAAATTACTGAGCTGAATATAAACAAATCATTACAGTCTTGCTTTAACTCTCTCTCTCTCAAAAATGTAGCTACTTCCAAAATCTAATAAATCTATCTCTTTATCTTTCAATAAAAATGTATATGTCTGCATTTACTCTTCCAGTTATGTCTGCATTCTATCTCTTTCTAATCTACATATCTTTCTACATGAATTATTTACATATTTATTTTTATATTACATTAAATATCAACATAAGGTTGTAAGGTACTGATAGAGATACAAAGGAATCTTGCTAATCTCTATTCTTTCATAACAAATTATGCCAATTCCCTGGATTGCTGTGCCTGTGAGGTTTGCATCTTTGGTTGCAAACTAAACATGGTTATGTGATGATTTCAAAGTTAGTTAAGTGAAGTGAAGATTAAATGACACAGCCATGTCATTAGGTAACCAAGTGTTGATCTGCTCTGTTGCCAAGGAATTAGGTTATTGAAGTTTTCCATGAATGGGTTTAGGCTATGTTCAAATTGCTAAAACAACTTAGCCATGGAAACAAGTCTGGCATGGGTCCTGTTGTTATGACATTTTAAAGTAGATGTGTGTTGTTCAATGACTTCTGGTCACAAACACATGCAGAAAGGTTTACAGTCCCCCTGCCAACAATGTTTGTCAACAACTGGGACTACAAGGTGAAAAGTGGCTGTGTCTTTAAGCAGGCACTGTTAAAATTGCTGTCAATACCACATGGATTAAAGTAGCCATTGAAAGCAATTAAAAATTTTAGCAACTGGATCAGACTACAACAATTCAAAGAAGTTGCTGACTATGAAATCTACAGACACAAGAATCTCTAGGAGGCTTTAGATGGTTTAGAAGGTGGGGGAAGACAGAGTTGTTGGTAGAAGATGGAATAACCTTGTTAATCAATGCTTAAAAGGGCAAGACTTCTCTAAATATCATTAGATCAATAAAGGATGATCAAATGGTGAGGAGTGCAATGACTGACTTAGTGAGGAGTGCAAAGACTGACCTAATGAGGAGTGCAATGATTGACCAAGTGAAACAGGCAGTGTGGGACAATGAACAAGGAATCTCTCCATCTTGTAAAACAGTAATGATTCATTTGTGTATCTCTGATGGTCCAAGGTTAGTACTGAGCAACTGGGAATCATTGTAGCTGGTACAGGGTCATAATAGTCTGGACTGGTGATAGAGCTGTTCAGTGCTGGTCTTGGGACCTTTAATTAGTCGCAAGATATAGTTCACCAATTCCAGTGCTAAATATGCTTATTATACCATGTTGAAATGTCATGGCTGGGTGCTATCTTTATCGTAAATCAGAAATGTGTATCTCAGAGAAAATATCACCATTGCCAATACTGAGATACATATGTGTTTGCTGTGCATTTTCTACCAGTCAAGAGGGACCATGGTATCTTGTCAGTCCAGGCACACTGTGTTATCATGAAAATCTGAACTTCATGTGATGATGGAGAGTGTTGGCAGCAAGGCCAATGGCATCCAAATCGATGACATTGCATTCCTGACTTGCACCTTCTCTGGCTAGTTTGAGCATAAATGCCAAGTATGAGCTAAATTACACTCCATACAATATACATAAATTTAACCCTGCAAAATATGTTGAACCTGTAGATATAAAGTGCAGAACAATGGTTATACACAGTTGAAATCAATCATGTGCCATGTCAGACTTGCTATAAAAATGATGTTAACATATACAATAAATCCAAGAATAGATACCTTCTATAGCATAATAGGTTATAACTACTTAGCTTTTGACCTATCACAAGGCCTTTTTCAAAGGAATGACTTCTGGACTGGAGTCATGTGATCAGCTAAATCATTCTGTACAGCTGTGGAAGTTCCATTCTAGATTAACCCTGCTTCAACTCCAACCACCATCTTGAACATAAGAGACCAGTGGTCAGAACACTAATGTGTCAAATGAACACCATTGTTAGTAGTGAGGATGACCGAGTGCTGGAGGTCAGTCATATTAGGAAAGTTGGTTAGAGACTGGATGTTTTTGTTTCCAGAAAAAGAACAAAGAAGGGAGAAACATCTGAAGTAGGAAGGAGACAAATAAGTAACTGTCCCTTTACCATACATTGGTGGATTCTCCAAAAACATTTTAAAAATCTTCCGAAAGCATAAAACTAATGTGATCTAATAAACTCTTTAACACCATCTACTCAATATTGGTACATGCAAAAGACCCAACTCCTTTGAACAAAAAGTGTTCAGTCATATATAAACTCCAGTGTGATAACTGGAAAAGACTACACTGTGGAAACCACCAGAAGCCTAGAAATGAGAGTAAAAGAACACTTATACACCAACAGTGAATCCCTGACAGCAGTTGAGTCAACAGTGTTTATTCAATTTAGATTTGTATATTTTGTGAACAAATGTGTTTGTTCGGATGTCAATAGATTTTAAATGCATTACATACATGTATGTAAATTTGTCATTTTTTTAATTCTGTGTTCTGGAATTGCTAAAAGCATGCTATAGATAATGTGACATCACTCAATCACTAATCATTATACACAACTGATATTCTAAACTGAAACTGAGATATTTTATTGATTAAAAATAGACTTAACATTACTCAGTGCACTTGTTACAAATAGACATTAATTTATTTAATTGCAAAAATGAGTGTATCAGTGGTAATTCTGTGAAGCTTATAGTGTCAGGCTGCATTGACTTTAAAAGCAACTTAAATTTAATCATTTTTTGCAAGTGATTACATGTTTAATTATCCTAAACTTGTTGCAGTTGCAGCTATATACAGAAATTAATACGGCAAGTATATTTATTAAAAAGAGGTGTTTATATCACTCATGATCTGATCTACCATATATATATAGTAATATAGGCTGATAGAAATCAGTCTGAAGCTTGATATAATTTTATTTACTTTTTAAAAATATTATTATTGGATATTATTAAATGTATAAATACCATGCACTGAAACCCCCCACCCCAATAATCTACATAAACTAACATTTGACTCATGTTTTGTATACCCCTCCAACACACAAGTACAGTCAACATTTTTTATCAGTTTTGCTGTACCACTGTTCAGTACATAACTGTCAGCAGCTATGGACCCTAACAACTATCACCTTATAACAGGAGAGAGCTGTATTGCTTCATCTCTGAGGAACAACCAAAGATTTCCTCAAATTTGATGAATTTCTCAATTGTTTTCAAGAGCAGAAGAAATCCTGTTTGTGTTATTTTCAATTGACAGATTTTTCATCATTTAGTCTGATTGCATGTATCATAAAATTCTCACTGTCAGAAATATTGTAATGCATCTCAATTTGATGAGAATATGTAAGAATACAGATTACCACTGTGTTTACAAACCAATGCATGTTTTCATTTCCAACTGATATAATGAACAACTAAAAATTACAACATTTCATGTTTGTTTTTTTTCAATAAGAAACTATTTCTTCATCCAATTATCATGCACAAAGAATAAGATTTGAAATCTATTCTGACAGTGTAGCTAACTATTTATTACAAAATTACTGTGTGAAGTGTACTAAAATGCATGCTCTTATTTCATACCTTGGCACCATCATAGAAAAAGCAGTCCAGAATATTAACTGCACAGTCAAATGGCATCGCACTGAAAAGAATGAAAAGATTGTATATCTAAAATTTACAAATACATCTGTGGGATCTTATATATCTTAATCTTACATATGCTGGTTAAAAACATATTTTCTTGAGGTTAATAACAAAACAAATAACAAATTAGTTTACAAAGTAATTACTAACTCTAGATGAGTAAGTGATTGTCTATAGCATATTCCCAAATAATATTAAGTGTAAATACAATTTACTAATTGCAGTAACTTGCAGATAAAGGAAGAGTTCCAACTATTTAAATTTTCATCAACTTTCATGCTATATGATCCATTTTAATTAAGCCTCTGTTCTAAAGAATCACACACATGGGCACCCCATAAAAAGGAAGACTGCTGATTGGCCAAAGATCTGAAGGATTTCTGGGTCATTACCCCTACTAGATTTCAACCAATCAGCTGTTGACTTGACATTACTTTATAAATAGATAATAACAGCATGCATTGTTTGAAAGTTATTGAGAACTGGCTGAGACACTGAATATACTCATTTCAAATGTAAACTAGCAACATTTTTCTTGTGAAAAGTAATTGCATTCTAATAGATAACTCTGCTGGCATCTTCCCTTTTGCATAACAATGCATCACTAAAGCTTCAGTCTTTAAATTACTGGTGACCTGTGGTCACCATTTGGTCACTCATCTGGTCATTGAGTGACCTGATGAAAAATCACACAAATTTTTATATTCTCCTTCTCTTAAATTATCATGGTTCTGACTTATAAAGGTGTGATAACTCAATGAAAGAGAATTATTTCCTGAAATGAAATGATGCATACATTACTGAAAAGTGTAACTGTGTGTTCAAATGCCATTAAGAAATCATGGGCAAAGTTTGAACTGTAACACAGAATATTCATAATATTTACTTATTTTAATATCACACTTACATCAGTTACCCATGTAAATAAAAGAAGTTCTAGACCAGGGGTCTCAAACTCAAAAAAACCAATCTAACAGCCGCATGAGGGCATTTTTAATGGTCTAAGGGCTGCACCACCTTTGTTATCTCTCGTGACACCTTAGGAGACCAGTCATTTTGCCGGTCACAGGATACAGCTTGGTGGGCCTCATGCAGCTTGTGGTCTGTGGGTATGAGACCCCTGTTCTAGACTGACAAGAGATATACAGATTAGGCATAGGTCATTTTTAACTGATGCATGTCAAATATTTAATAATGCTAAATTGCAGTGCTTTTTAAGAGTGGAAAATACACTCAGATTTATTTTCAAAGGGCAACTCTATATTTACTCCCTACAGTGATGAGTACATAGTAAGGTCTTCCTTAGCCAGCCAATTTTTACCAGGATGAGATAACAAGTGGTTTTCCTCAGCCGTGAAGATGGCAGCTATTGTGGCCATATTGGATGTCTGGACATTACTTTCATTTGGGTACAAATTAGACATCATAAAAAGTCCTTACCTGAGGAAAATGGTGAGAAACCATGAGAGTGAGATCATGCTGAGAAGACCCAGGCTATCCAGTCTGCTGTACAGGTCGGGTAGGTTCTGTTTAATCAGATCTTCAAACACTCCCTGATCTATCAGTGCTCCTACCACCTTGGTATTGTAGTAGTCAGGCAACATTCGTTCACATATTGCTGTCAACAACCAGAATGCTTCCTCCTCACCATTATATAGCAAAAGGACACTGGTCACTATATTCATGGCTTGGCAGTAACCTAGATATGTAGTAGTAGAAAGCAAATACTGTAGTTAATTTATGTTTCTCTAAGAATACCATCCGATCACATCAATATTAAGACAATAAACTTGCTACTTCTCAAATCCAGCCCTTTAGAAACAAGTAGATTCATCTTTTCTGCCTACAATACATACCAAGAAAAGAAACTCTTAACCGTTACCTCCTCTTATCATCATTATGTAGCTACCAACCAATTTTAAGGTAAGCGACACATCATTGAGGATGCTCACATTTGTGGGGAGGAGTGGGACACTTCTAAAACAATGAAATCAGGTAAGTATTTTTGGAGAAACATTTACAAAAAACTGTTTTCCCCTTTGAATACATTATCTGATCATATAAATGCTAGGAGCATCCAACCTCCTTCATGTAAACCTTTTGAGATATGAAAGGCATCATTCACTATATAAAGGATAACTCTCCTAACATGAGAACAGCACAACCAATGGTAACATAACATGTGAGAAGTATAGAGAAATAGAGAATTGAAAGTCCAAACCCCATGTCCATTTTAATTGGGCTTGGTGGTCATCAGGGCCATGGCCAATAGACCCACCAAATTCAATTCTTGTCTCTGCAAATCTAGCTCACAGCTATAAAAATTCAAAGGAGGTTGACTTTGCATGTCAGGCAGCAGCTTATTGTATGTTCTGGATTGAAACGCTATGTTCAATCATACAGCTGACAGAAATTGCCCTCATCTCATGAACTGAAATCTTTATGAGGTTTATTTGATGTTTTGAGACTTCCGCGTATGCCAAGTGTATTATCCACTTCAGTCACAATGCTAAGGCCTGATAGGTTTAATAGCCTTCACTGGAAAAAAATGGAATTCTTGTGCAGTGTGCCTTTTCTTTGTGTGTTCCAAGTAATATTTGAGATGACAGGGTATTGCATTGTGGCCTCTCTTGACATATAGATTTGTAAGAAACAGAGCATATGACCAGTCTTGGATTGCCTGCTGACAGCAACCTATTTGTAACTACAAAGCATAGTTGCATCAATAGGACAATGGATCTGATCTCAAAACAGTTTGGGTCTGCTGAAAGGGAATGCAACTCATTCACTCTGGATCCTGAAGCTAAATCAGAAAGAATAACTTGCATGATAGCAGCTTTAAAGAGGTTATAATCAAGGCTCACACAGATTTGAGCTGAACTATGTCAAAACCCATGAAAGATTTAATATGGGAAACAGGGCAAGAGATTCTAGCCTATTAAGGTCCAAACTGGCTAGCAGGTCTGATAGATCTTTATCATGACCAATATCTCCTTGCCATGATGCCTGAAAGTATTGGATATCTTGAAGCTGTTGCCTTTTAGTACTAACTGAAACTATCTTTACCCACTGTGTGATTATGTCACTCAACGAGATGATGCTGTTGACCCTGCACTAGTCACTGAAAACACTCCATTTTCCCTTAAAAGCCGGTGGCATAGAGGTTAGAGCATCTTTGGATGCGGGAGGTTGTGGGTTAGATCCTTGATCAAGTCATACCAAAGAGTTTTAAAAATGGTACTAACAGCTATCTTGCTTGGCACTCAGAATTAAGAGGTTAGTGTTAGGACTGGTTGGCCTGGTGTCAGGATAATGTGACTGGGTGGAACATCATGCTACATGTCTGTGGCATGATGACCCAATGCTAGACATCACTATAAACTGCCACACTGCAGACATTGTAGCGATATGACTGAAAAATTGTTAAAGCTATGTTAAAAATCATAATCACATCACAGCACCTCTCCGAAAGTGAAGGCTCTCCCAACATGAGCCAGGCATGAAGGAGATATGCCTGTTTTCAGGCAGCAATGGAACATGTGACCAAGGTTTTTTGTGGGCAGGTTTAGCCTAGCTAGCTTTTTCATGAGAAACTCTATCACTATAGTGAGCATTTAATTTACCCAGGACTTGTCTCACCTGAGAGGGGCTATTAGAATTACCTTGCAGTTTTTATCACTTAATTTCTGTATTATTTTTTGTACCAATACCATCATAAGACAGGCATAAAATCCAAACGCTTACCATCTGACTGAGAGAATATCCAGGTTCAGGGATCAGGAAGACAAATGGGGGGCAGTTTGTGATTCCACCTTGTTACAGAAATGTGTATAATTCCACACCCCAAAAGAACAAAAATCTATTGCATGACCAACTGATAAACACCACTCATTGTGAAGGGTCTTGTCCCTTCTTGACAGCAAGTCAGCCAGGACACCAAGCCTGCTAGAAATGTGTCTGATCTGGATGGTTATCTTTTACTGAGAGCACCAGTACAGAAACTTCCATACTAGAATACATAAATTGTGTGATTTATTCTCCCAGAGCAAGTAATTCAGAAACAATGAGTTGCATAAGCTCAATTGCTGAAATCCACTCCCTTTTGAAAATCCACTCCTTGTTGGAAATCCACTCCCTGTTGGAAATCCACTCCCTGTTAGAAATCCACTCCTTGTTGGAAATCCACTCCCTGTTGAAAATCCACTCTCTGTTGGAAATCCACTCCATGACTTTGATAATTCATACCATTGGAAGGAGATGGATGAGACTGATGTTGCAAAGAAACTCTATACACAGGTGCTGAGATTGGTTGAGAAATGACATTCCCAATTCATTAAAATTCCTGAAGGAAGAGACTTTTGTTCCTACCATTCATCAAAACACTGCAGTTATCATGCATTTTCTGAGGAAGATGTCAAGACACACTAGTCACTACTGATGAATTCAACAAGAACAGTGATCATGCAGTTGATGATTTTTGTGTATGTCCATGTACTGATGTTGAGACCAAATTGGCCTGTATAAAATTAATACTTGGTAGGTAAACTAAATGAATGTGCATGAAGCCAGGTAAATTAAGGCATGAAAATGTGTCAGTTTGGTCAAGACTATTTGAAAATGTGTTTATATTTTTATGTAAATACTCGTTCACACCATGCTGTTTTCATTTTGATCTTTGGCACAATAATGTATTTCTTGGACTAGCTGAGATCTATTACTGGCTTGATTTTGGGTAATAAAAGAGCCTGGAGTAAAATCCTGGAGAGATTTTTTTAATTATCTCCACTGCACACTTTTGAGTAAGGACCAGATTTATTTCTGCAACATTTTGATTTTTTCCAAATCTGACGGTCCATCCATCAAAAAAAGAAGACATAAAGGAAGAAGAATGACACAGAATGCCCCTCAGGAATTACCCATTTAGTTGTGAAAATTGTTCAATCCAATAGTTGTAAAAATGAAGGAATCTGGCACCAACTGATAAGCTGTCTCCATGCATTTGATTGGGCAAGTTAACAAAAGTTGTTGGGAGGCTTCTTTCTTATCCCCTTTATTGAACTGAATCCTGAATTAATTGGCTTGTTACTCCTGAAATTTGACCAAGGTCGAAAATGTTGTTAGGCAATTCAGCCTTTTATTCTTTGCTGACAAATATCACTCCACCGAGGAAGAGATAAATTTGTCCTGAATGCCAATGCAGGTGGCAAGGCAAGCTGGACAGGCAGTTCCTGCCTCTGCACCACCTCTGTCTTATTACCAAATAACAACAGCAACCCAATGAGTGCAGCATGAAAAGCCAAGGAATGATGCAACTTGTAAACATCTGTGCATTAACTAAAGAATGGTTCACAACCCTGATGACGACCTTGGCAATATTTGCCTGAAAACCCCAAGCCAGTTGAAAAATGGTTAACAATGCTTGATCTAATATGGATGCTGTTGCCACAATATTATGCATGAGCTTAGAGGCGACATAAAAACGATTCTTATCCTATTTGTAAAAGTCATCATATTCACCACCACAATGTATGCATCTATTATAAAAAACATGGGTAATGTGTTCAATACCAGCATGACGAAGCCACAAGGGGAAATAATGGTTCAGAGGTTTGTCCCTTTGTCTTTAAGGCATATAGACTGAAAGAATAATTTTTATCATTTCTTGTGGAGAGCTAAATTTGATAGGTAGCAGAGTTTAGTTTCCTAATGCACTGAATGTATTCAAAGGAGAAATCATTATTATCTGAACATTAAATTGCTCCAGTCATCTTTGCATTTAAGGTGATAAAGATAATGATTTGACAAAGACAATGATTTGTACTACTACTACTACTACTACTGCTGCTGCTATTATTACTACTACTACTACTACATCTACTATTACAAACATTTTTGTTGTTAAATTAAGAATATGTTACACTTAAATATGTTAATTGCCATTTTGTGGTGAGAGCCACAGTGGCTCAGTGGTTAGCATACAGAACTTATGACCACAAGGGTGTGGGTTTAAATCCTACTGTCAAAACAGCCTGGGTCAGGTACTGTGGTGTGTCCTTGGGCAAGACACTTTACTAGCTTTGCTCTAGCATGAAATAATCTTAATTGTGTTGCTGTGCTTTAAACTAAACCAAACCAAACCATTACTAATTAAATCTGCTGAGTTTGTGTCCAAAATGTAGATCAAAAACAGCATATGTTTATGTGTAGGGTTTAATGGCACGTCAGGACAATCCTGGCTATATAATGCCCCACAAAAGCTTGAGAGCAAAAATAATACTGGCAAAAAGCAAAATCCCTAAGACAGACACCTCCAACCAAAGTAAATAAGCACCTTGAGACAAAATATAAACTGCAAAGATGTTGTAAAAACTCTAATGAAAGGTATACAAAGGTTTACAAAACAAAGATTGTTGCTGTTCTTGTTTTGACCTTAATGTCATTTTTCAACACATGATAGGCTATGAATGGCAGCCAGTATAACAGCTGGAGGAAGAACCCAAGAAAACCCCAGGAAGAACCACCAAACCATGGGAAGCTAGTGACAAACTTTCTCACATACTAACATTGGCCAATCCCGAGACTCAAACCAAAATGGACAAAGATGAAAATGACAATGATCAGTAAAGACCAAAAACAAAGATAAAAGCAATAATGGATATAATCCTTAAAATACAAAAGTAAAATATAAACTACAGCCTTTAAAAAATATCCAAGACCATCATGTATCCAACTGCAAACATGCTGCCTACATTAGTCACCATTACAACATGCAGGAAGTTGTACTGAGGACTAGATAGCTAAGTGCTTAGATTTGTTCATGGGTTCTGTTCTGGGGTTTGTAAGGATATGTAATAACCTATGTGAGGATTGGGGTTTGTAAGCATATATATTGACCCATCTAAAGACTGGCATTAGTAAGGATATGTAATGACTCATCTGAGGACTGGGGTCTGCTAGGATATGCAATGAACCATATAAGGTCTAGGTTTGAAAGGATATGCAATGACCCATCAGAGGACTTGGACTTGTAAGGATATTTAATGACCCATACAAGGACCTGGTTTGTAAGGATACGTAATGACCCATCTGAGGACTTAGGTTTGTAAGGATAGGTAAAGACCTATTCCAGGTCTGGATTTGTAAGTTTCAAATCTTAATCAATGGTATACTTAATATAAATTCTCAGAATTTGTTATATAATCACAGTGAAACAAAACAACAATACTGACCTATATTGGGATTTCTCCAAGCGTAGGCTGTGAGAACTCTCCGCAATGCCCCTATTCCCAAATCTGACTGAAATGCGGGGTGTTCTGGAAGGGACCTGTTTTGCAAAATGATCAAAGGACAATGTCTTTAAAAACAGGACCCAAAGAAATAATAAGAAATCAAATTTATACCTATCCTTTTGTTTTATCTGCCACTGCCATTATTTTTATTAATGCTGACAGAAGGAATCATTGTTGCTTAATTATTATTTTTCTTCTTCTTGCTAATTTAATTTTTTTGTCTCTCCTACTTTGCAAATCTGTCATTTGTTTTAAGTTTGCTTGTACCATATATGCTCATTTATTAGTTGAGTCAACTCCAAACTCAAAAGATGCAGATCTGCCCTTGCAGATTGAGAAAGTATGTCAGTTTCTAAGAAGTTTGCTAGGAGCAATCAAAAGAAATGTGGGTGCATTGTATGACAACAGATCTGTACAGTTTGCAGCTGGACTCAACTTATAAGCTAGTACACATGTTAGATCAATGCTGAAAAATAAATTTCTGATAAAAAATTTGCAAACCAACAAACTGCTAATTCCTGGGTCATTATATACAACTAACAGGTCTGCAATAATTGTACCACAAATTTGGCTGTAACATAATGGTTACTTATTCTGTGCAGTAATTTTCATGGTAACAGAACAAAATAAACTTTGAAAAGTCAGGAATCTTTCCCATCTTCTACCATCAAAAATACTGTAGAGAAACCAGAATAAGTAAACATCATTCTGCAATTAGGTTGAAGTGGCTGGTGCACAGACTCTAGAATGAAGAAAAATCATCTGCATACCAGTCTCTTACAGCAGTGCAACCTCATCTCAGATACTCATGAAGGAACTTGAGGCACATTGTTTGCCTAAAAAATACTTTTTAAAATGTTTATAATAAGCTGTTTACAGTCAGAGATAACAAACATTTTCTTGCTCATTAACTGTCCATAATAAATTCCAAAATTAGATTTTATGCAGACATACAATGAAGTGACTTTTTCCCAGTCAGTTCTCACTTGAATGTATCACCCACTTCAGCAGTTCCTAGTTTATAAAGAAAACTGAAAAATAGTAAGGTATGTAGAAGCTGCCATTAGAAATTATGAACTCGGTCATAAACTCCATGGTGAAAATGTATTTATTCAATTTTCAATTCAATCAGGTGACTTAGATGCGATACAAACTGCATTACAAATGAAATCAAGATTAACACTGGTAAGGGACATAAATTATGAATTGTTTTCTTTAAAGGGCTATGCAATTAAATATGCTGATGGTAATCTCTCTGACTGGAGGGGCTAAAATGTCTTCCTCATCTAAATCTGGACTTAAATACTACCAACATCAAATATAAGTTCTAACCAGCTGAAACAAAACTCAAATTCAGATTGACATGTTTCCATGGAGTCATCTATTTTCCATCAAATGTTAAGTGGATCCAAATATTTCATTTGGACATATCGTTAGTGACACACCAAAAGCACCATCCAAACTTTTTAAATGTAGCTTGTCTATTAACTTAACCACAATTCCATCAAGAACTGCTTACTGTTGTTAACCTGATCTTACTCAAAGATAAACATAAAAAGGAAGAGTTCTGAATAACAGCATGTCTTGCCTGAAGACTGCTACTGAAAAACATGGAGACAGAAGAATTCAACAAGACGCTCTCTCTCTCTCTCTCTCTCTCTCAGCTGCTCAACTAAAGCATATTCCAAATAACTAGAAAAATCAGTGAAAAGTAGGTCATTTTGATAGTATCTTTCATAATGATTACACACAAGTTTCAAGATTGTACATTCAAATGCTTGAGAAAAGCTGAACTAAATGGTCAAAAAGTAAAGGCTGATGCTGACACCAATAATGAAACACTGTCAACGCTGTCATGAACTATACGTAACAAAATGTCCTATGCTGTTGTTGCCTGGAAAATGACATCCAATACTTTACTGTTGTGACTAAAATCTTACTGCTTTGATGCAGTTTCTATCAGAAATATGATACATGGGTCTCACACTTAGTCCAACATACCAACTTTACACCTGTAGTTGTATGTTGGCTGTTTTGGGATCTGATATCTAATCATCTATTCATAAACTCTGCATTTTAATGTAGAAAAATCTGTCCACAAAACAAGAGTGTATATACTGACTGTTTTAGACACCTGTATTTCTTGTGGCTCTTGAGTTTCAGTCACTTCAAGGTTCTGCATATTTCCAAATAAAATCCTATGTTTATCTTATATGTAACATCTTACAAAGGCATGTGTAACAACACAACACAACCTCCTGTTGTCATTTCAAATTACCATGCTACATAATCAGCTGTTGCATACTGAGAGACCAATCAAATGCAACTTCACTCACATGAAAATGGTTGTTGATCAATCTGACTTGAGCAGCTGTGGATTTGTCTTGTGATTGTCACCTGATATATGTCTCATTGGACTGTTATCACAGTTCATTGCAGATTAAAAAATGTATGGATTAATTTTCTATTGTAAGCTAAATTACTCAGAATACTACCAATTAATTCATCCATTTTTTAATCTGATCCATTTTTGACCTGTGATAGTAGCCACGTGATTTGATATTCATAACATAACAAATCCATAGCTGTTCAAGTCAGATGACCCCCAAAAACCCCAAACTGAATAAAGACAAAGGCTGTATCTAATTCTTCGACAAATGGAAAAGCATATTATCTGCCAATGTAGCTGTGTAATTTGACATGGTGACAGGTGTTAGAGTTGTGTTATTCTATGTGGATTTACAAATGTTTAAGAAGTGGACTTCATAGATCACTGAAAGGCCCCTTCAAACATTGTTAACTATGGTCACAAAAATATGTCTAAACACAACCAATGAGCACTCATGAGTTTTGTGAATGGGTGAGATCTGACCCCAAAGCAGCCAACATACCAATAAAGTTTTTAGGACTAATTTATCAAACTGATGCTTTGTATGAGAGACAAATATCTTAAGAATGTAGATGCTGCCAATTTCCTTGACAGTGTTGCTGCCAGAAAGGTTATACCCACATCTCATCCTTACTTAAGTTTGCAAATGAAATAAAAATATCAACACTTTTGGTGATGCCAGTGTCTGTGACAATGTTGCTGCAAGAAAGTTTTAAAGTCCTGCTTTCTATAGGAGAAGACTACCCTGAATGAGAATAAATTATTGCAGGTAAACTTACCTATGTAAATCTCTCTCAATCTCCTCAGCAGCCAGTGTATTTTTACCCGAGCTTTGTCTGACTAGATCAGCATAATACTCTGGATGTGTGGCCTTCTGTAAAGGGACCATAATTACTATTAATGTATCTGAATACTTGTATATATAATGTTTATATATGTATGTATGTATATGTATGTATATATATATATATATATATATATATATATATATATATATATATATATGTATGTATGTATATGTATGTATATATATATATATATGTATGTATATATGTTCTTTTATGTTTACAATGTTTTACTCTATATCAGTATTTTAATTTAGATGTATGGACTATGCAGTCTGAAATAAAGAATTCTTATCTTATCTTATCTTATATAAACTGTATATAGAGCAATGTCCAGCATAAGTTCACTACTCCAAAGCTGTTTTATTACATTAAATAACACACACACAGACATGATCCCCATCCCTTTAATTAATAATTGTGTCAGTTAATCAGTGCTTCAAACCGGTTTGAAAAAAAAGGGGCTTATTCAGGGGTCATACACTTTTGGTGTGACAAAATTTAAGGACTTTTCAAGGACTTTATCCTATTAGTTTCAAGGACCCTTATGCCAAGTCCACTTTAGGTATATTTATCAATGGTCATTTAAAGGATTAGTGAAAATGTTTTAATTTCCTGACAATGAGCCTCCTAATATTTGTACAATAGGCCTGAGACTTTATGATAGAGAATAAAAAGAAAAAAATCTTTGGAGAATAATGACACTTCATTTCTATTTATATGAAGAACAATACAAAAAACCCTATAGGTTACCCAGCAAATAAGGTACAACAGATTTAACAGTTCTTTAAATTCTTAACTCCAATTACCAATCTGAGATGAATACACTTCCCAGGCATTTTGCTCCAAGTGAAATGGGCAAGTTCTAGCAAATCAAATACCCAAATAAATTTTGCATATTCTTAATGACACATACACATGTTTATCCTTTGGTAGGTGTGAATGCAGCCTCCTGAATAATCAGTAGCAATCAGAGTTAAATGAAAATTGCTGAAGCCCACCTAGTCTCTCTGACACACTTCACAAAAACACATCGGCCAACCTCAGATATAGTGATTTGCATAATTTATGCTTACATGAAGTTGTCCAGGGCAGACAAAATTGATTTTTGGAATAATTGATTTTTGGAATAATTGATTTCTGGAATAACTTCAATGCATGACATGATGCATTCACAAAATCCTCAGCTGTGAAAGTATGCCACATGCTGCCATGTCTAACTTTTTATGTCTGCTGTTGTGTGATTGCTCATCAAAATTTTACAGGTACATTTACACATAGATGTAAGCATGCTGTGAAGCAAGTGGCATTTCTGTTAACATGCAAATAACTGTAATTTATGCCCAAAGTTTGGATGCAATGCCAAAAAAGTCAAAAACAGACTTTCAGCCGACTTCTGAATTTTAGATCAGAAGCTTGGATGTACATAAGAACAAATTGTGACCATTGTTTATCATTATCATTTGTTTAGAGAGTTTGAATAACTGATTCCCACAGGATTTAAACTATAAACCACTGCCACAGAAAAAAAACTGATGAAGAATGATCATTAGAAAAGATTTGTGCACTTTTTAATGCTTACTATAATCAGGTCCATGTGCAATTATAAATATCAGATTGGTAATGTGTTGTAAACCAACCAACAGCGACAAGTTTATTTTGAATACATGATGTAATGGTATTTTAAGAAACTTTCATACATTCATTTGTCCATAAATTTTATTTTTTTCAAGGACCAAAGCTTATTTTCAAGTACTTTTCAAGGTAAAAATGATTTTCAAGTATTTTTCATGGAGGAATTGAAATTCAAGCACTTTTCAAGGTACTGTGCAAACCCTGTAATTTTCCCCCTTAAATCTGACAAGGTGGACCAATGATTAGGTCATGACAGATTCATAATAATCCAAGACATGATTTACATAGTCCATGTAACATACTATTTGTATGAAAAGCCAAGTACACAACCTTATGATTCTCGTCTCTAACAATGCTGGACAAGTGAAAGGATACAAATATATGCCCCTCTAACATTATAGTCATCAGCCTTGTGATGTTTCAGCTTTCAAATCATGAAATGAGGATGTGATTTTTGTTCCTGTCATTTTGGAATCCTTTTTATCATTGGAAGCATCAATTTCTGCTTGAAATTCAACTTAGCTTCTGTGGACTTTACCTGCTTGTTCACTATAATCAAAATATTTATATTTTTATTGCCTTTATTATATGAGTGTGGCATTGGGTAATGAAACCAGTTATGTGCTGTTCTATACAGAACTATTAGCATAACTTGGCCACCTTTTTCAGTAACAAATAGTACAAGTGTTGCCTTATACGGGATTAAGATAATGGGAAAAACAGAAGCATAAGTAAGTAGAAAGTATCAAATGATGGATTTTGTTCATTTTTAAAGACACATTCACAGAGCAAAAAGTAGCTGAGAGGTGCACAACTAATTTTAATCATGTAATTCTTACCTGTGTCACTAATGCCTTGCTGTGCTTACCTTTTCATGGATGAAAGTCCCTTTGTTCAAGCTCATGATTCCATTCTCCCATTAGAGAGAAAGTTATATAAACCAAAAAGAGAAAGAACAATGACCCACACAGAATACACCTCCTCTGTGACTTGGACCCAGATGACACCAGAAATGGGTGGGAGAAGGCAATCTTGCAATAGTGACAGATAAGTATTACATAATAAAAATTATTTTTACAAAACCATATTTTAATATCAATAATACATTACCTGTCATTAATGCTTTGCTGAATTTGACAGTTAAGATAAATGCTAATGGCCTGAAGAATTGTTTCAATCTTGATGTACTTACACTTAAGGTATAGGTGTTTCTACTGTAATCTGGCAGAAGGTTGGACCTTTTTTAAACTGTCCCTGTGAATTTCAACAAGAAAATGAATTCACTCTGGTGTGCCAAAGACTGACAGTAAATGTGTGAGACCATAATGCTGCTCTCATTACATACTCAAATGGAGACTAAGATTAGGTCCTGAAAGTTGCATTATCCCCGTCTTCGTGGGGGTTAATTCTAATAGCAGAAAGACCCCTCTTAGTGAGTGATTGATAAGTTATCCATATAGTGAGGACAACCCAACTGCAAATGGTACATGCTGAAATATCAGTGGAGCCCTTAGTAGGTAGGAAGAACATTTCTGACCCTACCTTCTTCTTTCTGAAGAAGCATAATAGAACTGTAAAGCCCAAACTGGGTATGGAAGCCTATCTAGATAATCCCCATCAAAGATATTACAGATACTCGGAATCTCAATAGGGAGTAGAGCTAATGAAGTAAGTTGGGCCACAAGGAAGAAAAACAACTCATAATATAACAAAACCATAAATAGCCTTTCTCTACAGACAAGGCATGAAGCTCACACATCTGAATACTTCACATGAGCCAAGTGTGATGCTTAGAAGCAGAGACATTGCTGTTATAGATGGTCCCTCTTCTGTGGTAATCTCTAGGCTCATCTATCAACAGGTCAAGAGGAGCTGCCAGAATGGAGATCTTAACTTAGTGGGGTACATGCAGAATCAATTTGAAGGGTGAGAATGCATAAGCAAACAGATGTACCACTTTAGAATGAATGGATCCTCTGCCAAGGCTCTTTAGTTTGGGAAAGGGGAGACCATAAAAGGAAACTTGTTGTTCAGTCCCGTTGCAAAAAGAAACAAGTCCAACAGAAGTCTCATCCACAGCTGGAATAGTGACTGTCCACCAAAATATTCTTCTTGCCAGAAATATGGGAGACCATAAGCATGATCTCATCCAAAGCTGCCCATAGGAGGAGATTTTAAACTCAATGTAAAGAGAAGGGGCATATCTACATCCTCAACAAAGAATGCCTTTGTAAATGGTTGACAGATACCTCTGAAGCTGCCCAATGGAGGAGACACCAACTTCCATGCAAAGAAAAGGGGCATATGTACCTCCTCATCACAGAATGACCCCATAAGTGGCTGACACACCCTTTAAGTCGAAAATAATGCCTGCAGATCCAAATTGTTTATGTGGAGGGCAGCTCTTCTTGGGACCAGAAGAATTACCCCTTCTGGCTTCAGCTAAGTAGCCCAACAAGAAATTGATGTGTCAGTGTACATATATGAGTGGGTTGAGGGGGTCATGAACTGGGACTTCCATCATAAACCTTTCCAGATTGGACGACAATCTTAAGTTTTGATTAATATCGGACCCCAAAGAGCTTTTAACTGACAGAAGATCCTTATGCAGTCTTTAAAATGGAGAGGGTGCAAATGATTACTTCTGATGGGAACCAGCTCCAAAGTGGATTTTAAGGTCAACAAGAATGAAATGTATAGGGAAGCCACTAATGATGACTTGAACTGAAGTGCTGGCAAAAATGGATGATTCTGCCTTTCCCATCCAGTGGAATATAAACTCACCCTAGCCTAGTGAGGAAATTCATGCCCAGAAAAAGAAAACTATATGGGATCTAATCACATTTCTCTTGGTTTGGAAATTAGCCCTAGCCGAATAACTGGATAAATAAAGAGACAGATTTTGCACGATGGAATCTCTAAGGACACTTGGCATTAATCAGCTACTGAAGCACTGGATGAAGAGGATCCCAAGAGACCTCATATTGTCTCCAGCTACTCCCATTACCTTGGCAAAATCTCTAATGGCAAAGGCTAGGTTAAATGATGGCAAAGCCTGAAATTGAACAACCTTTTGCTCTAGGCAAAACCTTAGTTATTTCCTGTGGGAAATATGGAGATGCAAAAATATGCATCCTGAAGGCCAAAATAGACCACCCAGCCCGAAAATTATGACATTCCTGACTGCAGCAGTAGATATCTTTAATGGTTCTTCCTGCATAAATATGTTCAAGGTGGAAAGATGGATTAAAAACTGAAAATTTCTTCTTGTCTTGTTCATCAAGAAAGTCTGGGAGTAGAAAGCCAGAGACTGGTCTTTTTAAACCCTCACTACTGCACCTTTCTTCTTCCGAATGGCGAGTACCTTTTCCTTCAACTGAACCAGCCTTGACTGATTAAACAGGAGGGGGGGTCATGAAAGAGGAAAATGTTCCTGGAAATGAAGCAAGTAGCTTTCTTATAGAGTAGAAATTACCCCCACATCTTGATGCCTTACCAGGCCCTTAAAAAGGTCTAGCCAAGCACCCACAAAGACACTGGAAGAATAATACATGACAGGAAAGGGTGCAAGTTGCTAGGGTATCCCTTCCTGGGGTGGAGTCTGCAGATGTCTTCACTTGGCCTTTCCAGTTTCATCATTTTAATGTTGGGAGGACAAATGAAAGATTTAAACTGGGGTTGCTTCTGGTACTATTGAGAGAGCATCAACTTAAAAAAATGGTAGAAAGACCTAATTAGTGGTCCAGATGAGCAAGCTTCTGGTTTGATTTGGCAGGTCAGGTGCATATATGAGTAACCAGTGCCTTAGATCCTGAGACATCACTGAGGGAATGAGACTTCTAAACAGGTCTCTGTGTCTAGAGAAAGAGCCCTTAGAATGGTCTTGTTTTAATTACATGACATTCTAAATATTCAGAGCAACATCCCTGAATGGCTATCACATCTGTATCAGATTAAATGTAAACCAAGAATGGACTGATTTTCTACCAGGCAAATAAAATTTCCAGAAACTCAAGATAAGACCATTTCTTCCTTGTACATGTTAAGTGTTGACACCATCTTTAATATTGGTCTGCAATAAAAAAAAATTCTCAAGATGACTAGTGGTGGCCATACAGGACATCAGATCAGCACCATTTTCAATTAAGAACAACCAGACATCATAAGATGCATACTGGTGAAAACTTGTATCAGTAAAACCTTTTATTCAGATAAAGTTGTGATAACAAGATTTTGAAGATGGCTGCCATGGCAGTAATACTGGACTTCAAAAACCAGCACCATCTTCATTTAGGACCATCTCGATATAATCTTTTAGTTAAAACCTCTGCTGACGAAACATTCTAGAGAAGTAGTGACTAGCTTTTCAAGATGGCTGCCATGGTGGTCATATTTGGATGTCAGACATTTTTATTAAGGACCAACAGGACATCATAACATCTTCTCATGAAAACCCTATGACAGCATGACTTTCCTGTCAGAAGGAGTAGAAATAACACTGGAGTTCATAAGTCTTTAAGTTCAAACCCTATGTTGATATGACTATTCTTGAGGAGTAGCAATAACAAGATTTTCAAGATGGCTGCTGGGGTAACTATATTGGATTTTCAGGCAGCACTATTTTCATTTAAGAGGAACTAAACCTAGCAATAAATGTGTGTGTGTGTGTAAAGTCACATGGCAATCTTCAAAGTAAATCCAGGGATATATTAATAACAAACTGTGCTAATGGATGGACAAATGTCAGATGATGGACAATAGTCTTCTCTTCTGACCAATCAAACTTACCTCATTTTCTGCTCCAGAAAATAGCATCCAAATTTCTCCTCTGTATTTATCTGGGAGACCCATCAAAATCAGCTCATGGACTCGATGAGTCCTGTACATGCACATTCCTCTAAGGAAAAAAATACCAACTTTAAATCTTGAATATATTTATTTTGATATTTTGAAGTTCTTCCTGGATTATATAGAATAAATTTTCAAATTCCATTAGTCTGAAAAATACAATACTGTCAAGATCATATGTAAGTTTTAAAAATGCAAACTCTGCCAAAACCAACTTTAAACTAAATTAAATATGAAGACTGTTTTTTTTTTAGCTTAAAACTAGTTACCAACATTGTCTTTGAGATCGAAAATGATTTAAGTCTTTCACTAATCTTCTGATAGTGAAATTGGATCAGTCAGAATAGATGCTATACACTATGCTTTGTAAACCCTTGAATTATGGACAGTCTGCATCTAGTTTCATCTCCCATGCTAACCATTTCACCTCCTTGTTTACATGGTAATGTTACCCTAGCCCATTTGCAGGCTGTCTGCATAATTCTTCATTCAGAATCTACATAATCAATCCATGCTATTATCTGAATTTTTTTGGTACAAGGGAATGCTGCTCTAAACTCCACATAAGAAAGAAGTGCAAAATCTACCATATATACCCATTTATAAGTTTGTCTAACAGCAAATTGCACATACCCATACCTGCATAATACACAAGCAAATCTGGGTCTCTAAAGTCTGTTAAGATTAATTAGTAGAATACACAACATAAACCCTGATTTGCTGCTGCATTATGTGATGGCAGATCAGAGTCTATGTTTTTTTTAAGTAGGACCGTCTTATAGGCAAGTATATGTGACATGTCATCATTGTGGTTTTCTTGATGAAAGGTTTCTGTCTTAGACTGATGATACTTGCACTTGCAGGAAGAAAAATTTTTGAGTGCATCCAAAGAAATCTTTAAAGCAATGCCCATATCCAGGAGGTGGATGTCTGGGCAATGGTCATCAGTCCCATGATAATGAACTACTTCTCTGTTGGGCTAAATCTTGGAGAAAAAGTTGGACAATGTTGGCTGTGCATGCCATTTGACAGTTTCAGTAACGACTCCAACAGAATAGTGGCATTCAAAGGCATGACTTGCAGAGATAGACTTTATCTCATGTAATTATATTTTCATATGATATATGATCCCCAAATATGTTAAACCAAAAAGACCTAATTAAGCTGACTGGCCAAAGTATGAGAAGTTTTGTCCATCAAAGGTAACTAGTTTTTGGTCACAAACCATGGCATTGGCATATAGTTTGGCTTAACCATAGCAGTGTGTAACTCACCCTGGAAGCCAAACCCAAAGATTCAATTTTGGAAAATGATTTTGAGTAATGGCAAGATGATCAGGATGAGGGTCATTCTCCCATCAAATTTGTAAAACAATGTCAACTTTCAAGAACATTCTAAAGTCAAATGACCATGTACACATGTTTACAAATATTATCTTAAAGTTTAGTCTACTATCATAGATAAAAGTTAGCTATCTCTTTAAGTAAAGTAAGCACCTTTGGATGTTTCTACTAGATTCTCATGGAAGTGCCTTTGGGCACCTCTTCCCAATTCGCACAGAAGTACCTTTGAATGAACAACACCATTTTCATGAAAGTGCATTAAGATGCATGCTGTAAATATAAATTTGAGCTGGTTTTCATTGGGCCACCTTTCGGATAAAATCCCCTATTAGATACTACATTCATTGATGTGAATGATCACATGGTCTCTGTTTAATCTCTAGTTGCAATCTAGCTATTTAAGGTAAATGCGTCAGAATCTCCACTCTCCAAGATGGAGGCACAAATTTTGTTCAGTACTTTCTGCAATTTGCAAAATTATTATGAAAGCTTCAATAACTAAGATAAAGGCTCTGATATTAATGTTATTAATTTGCAAAATTATTATGAAAGCTTCAATAACTAAGATAAAGGCTCTGATATTAATGTTATTAATGTAGGCAACACTAAGTTTTTATAATTTATCAAATTCAGATGATTTAGTTATGTTGATGTAGACTAAGAACTAGTAAATTTCAAGTATGAGAAATGGTAGCTATGTTTGGTGACATAGCTTCACTGGTTTGATGGTGGACAAGTCCTCTTAAGATTTTAAAGGAAACAAAAAATTCTTCAATAAAAATAATTATACAGCTATGATGATTAGATTTTGCCCTTAAATCTTTCTAAATATAATAGATGTGTACAAGGAATGTAAAATGGTTAAAATTTATGTTGAACATAACATATACTACAATGCTGAAACAATTAACAGGCAGGCCTATGTGTATGTTGTAAAGCAAAGCGGTTAGAGCTTCTATAGATTAGGCTATATATAAAGTCCTCATTATTATTATTATTATTATTATTATTATTATTATTATTATTATTATTATTATTATTATTATTATTATTTTTGATGGAGTCCAACGGGTAGCAGGTCTTCTATTTATAGCACACTGGACTGTGTAACTCCTGTAGATGTATATCAACTGCCTACAAAGCTATATACACTGTGAGATATAGGGCAATGTAATATGCTGTTTACAGACTAAACATTACAATCTACAATCATGGACAAAAGTTAAAAAACACAATATACATATACATAAAAAAGGAAATGCAAATATTAAACCCACTGTACTAAAAGAGCCATTTGCAAAGAACACATGAATAGCCTTTCCCCATGAAAGTCTGCAGCCCTGAAGAAAATTAAGATGTAAGAATTCCTTTTCAAAAATCCATGTCTTCCTGGAGACTAGCCCAGTGCATTCAACTATCGACACAAAGCACTTGGGGGGAAGATGCACTCAATTATAAAGGTTCAGAAACTCCATGTTAAGACAGACAAAAACCCAAATGAGCAGCTTTTATATAATGTCATCCAGGCACACTGCCATCACCATTGTTGAGGTCAATCTTAAATGGGAGATGACTGGTGAAAATCCACAGACAAAGGTTGGGTTCAAAAGAAAATACATGAAAATGATACACACTTCCTTCGAAAACAAACAAAAGACACTATCTTTCCAAAGGCTGCATCAGAATGTGAAAATAGGTATATATCAGATCAAGTATGACAGTGACCTTGTCCCTCTTTTGTGAAAGTCTTAGCAGATTTGAACTTGTTGATCTGGCTCAATTCAATCATTAGCTCAAGTTTTTGATTTTGTTTTGGCTCCAGAAACAGCCTGGAATAGTTTCAAGTGTTAGCCTGCTTACAAACAATATCCACTGCTTGACTGGTGAGCGAAATATTGTTAAATGATGTATGCTCTTAAATTTGTTGTATGCAACTGACCTGTGATTTTTCTACAATGCTCTCAACCCAAAAATTTCAATCTGTGCATGAAATGTATTACCAAAAAAAAATTTTAATGTGACAAAATACACACTGCAAAGCATTATACATACAAGCTAATTTTCTACACAGTCACTGTCTTTTTATTGATGCAGTAATGCAGCAGTTAGTCACAACGGCATGGAAAGAAGAAAACAAGATCATTGCAAAACGATGAATTCTGCCATAATAAATAAATTATAGAATAAAAATTTCTTGTTTTTAAGGAGATATAAGAAAATATTAAACTTTTGAAGGTAAACATAATTTGTATTGTCACTCATAGCTTTGATTCCAAAAACATGGATAATCTCAATATATTTCATGAAAATGAAGCAATACAATTATAAGGAAAGATGCAAGTGTAAGTGAATATGGGGCCAGGTTTCCTGAGTATCCTTTAAATACAGTTTTCTTGATATAACATTAGAATCAGTTGTATATCAACCTAAAATAAATAGAGTAAAAAACAATTTTTATACCAGTTCTCTTAACAGCTAAAGAAAAAGGACATTGTGAATAAAACCTGAAAATTCTTCCTTGTCTGCATTCACTGTAACTAGGCTTGTTTTGAATCCAGGATAGATAAAAGCACTTCATTTATGGTAATCCATAATCATAACATAATAGCAAATTCTAGATTTCATATTTCCCTTCATGTAAGCAAGAATGGTTTTACTAATCTGACCCAAGATGTGCCATTTAAGAGGTCAGGTCAAGCCAAACATGGGATGAATGAGTTTCACTTAGTAAATTTAATTAGTAAACCATACAGCTGATGGAATCAGTGTAAAGCAGCAGCATTATATAATTGAGACCAGACTATATGTTGATAACACACGTTAGATAAATAAGACCCGACTATATGTTGATAACTGATATCACATAAATGAGACCAGACTATATTTTGATAAATGACATTAGATAAATGGGACCAGGTTATATTTTGATAACTGACATTAGATAAATGAGACCAGGTTATATTTTGATAACTGACATTAGATAAATGAGACCAGGTTATATTTTGATAACGGACATTAGATAAATGAGACCAGGTTATATTTTGATAACTGACATTAGATAAATGAGACCAGGTTATATTTCGATAACGGACATTAGATGAATAGGACCAGGTTATATTTTGGTAACTGACATTAGATAAATGAGACCAGGTTATATTTCGATAACAGACATTAGATAAATGAGATCAGGTTATATTTTGATAACTGACATTAGATAAATGAGACCAGGTTATATTTTGATAACTGACATTAGATAAATGAGACCAGGATATATTTTGATAACTGACATTAGATGACTTAAATAAGACCAGGTTATATTTTGATAACTGACATTAGATAAATGAGACCAGGTTATATTTTGATAACTGACATTAGATAAATGAGACCAGGTTATATTTTGATAACTGACATTAGATAAATGAGACCAGGTTATATTTTGATAACGACATTAGATAAATGAGACCAGGTTATATTTTGATACCTGACATTAGATAAATGAGACCAGGTTATATTTTGATAACGGACATTAGATAAATGGGACCAGGTTATATTTTGATAACTGACATTAGATAAATGAGACCAGGTTATATTTTGATAACTGACATTAGATAAATGAGACCAGGTTATATTTTGATAACGACATTAGATAAATGAGACCAGGTTATATTTTGATACCTGACATTAGATAAATGAGACCAGGTTATATTTTGATAACGGACATTAGATAAATGGGACCAGGTTATATTTTGATAACAGACATTAGATAAATGGGACCAGGTTATATTTTGATAACTGACATATTTTGAAGTATTCTTCAAGACGTACCTGCCATACTCAGAAAAATGAACCTCCCACAGGTGTTCCTTGATTGCTTCCTTGGCAGTCAACTCATCTGAGTTCCGACGGTTGAATAGGCTGACCAGGGCTGGTTGACACTTGACATTATTTTCTGAAGTAAACAATTTGACTTTGCTTAACCATGGATTGAAGAAGCAATATCAAGGTTTTTGAAATGGTTTAATAAAAAAAAACTAAAACATGTTCTCCAATAATGGTTTACTCACTTTTTCCTCTTGGGCAATAATATATACAATTTTTTTAAATGTACACAATTCTTTTCATATCATAATATAGTTTTAGAAAAAAACAATTTTAAGAAGGCAAAGCATATTTCTTCCATAATACTTATTTAATCATGTTTTGTGAGTGCATCCACTAACTTGCAAATTCAGTACTCTCATGTCAGAAAAGGACAACCATCTTGGTTTGGTATAGCAACAATGGTGCTAAACGGTTACGTGTCTGCTTTAAAAGGAAATTGTACTATAATTGTCTTCCCTTTGTGGCCCAAAGATAATGGGATCCAATGTAGCAATGAGGGGGCTGATAAAGGGAAATGAAAATTCCAGGTTTGTCAAACAATTCTCTGAGCAAATGTTGGACCCCACAAAAATGCTTAAAGATATGTTCAGAGGAGGCTTATATGTGAGAGAGTTCAGAAATCACTGCCCAAATTAAAGAAAACTAGGATGATGAGATCGGATCAGGCTTTGTTAATAAGGATTAGACTGCAGGTAATCAAGCAATTTCATATCCAGGTATATGGTTGTTTTGCAATGTCGAGCAGTTAAATGTTATGGATGCCCTGAACTGGGAGATGGAGAACTGGTTATGAATTATCAATGGGAATATGAACGTATGCATCTTTGAGGTTTAGACTGATTGTGGCATTGAACATCTGAACTAGATCCCTTTTCCAAAGTGGCTTGAAACATATATTAAAAAACCCTGACATGGCAACTCGCCTCTTTTGTGACTTTATTATTAAATCCTTATGACATAAAAGAGGAAATCTAACTAGGAGTGGTTTTCAAAGTCTGTCAAGTTTTTGTAAGCAATAAAGATAATAAAAAGTAGACAAAAACAGATGTACACTTAGGAATAATGAAAAGACACCACAGTTAACAGTGATTGTGAAATGGAAACTGCAAAAGTCTGCCTAATAGCTGCTATACAAGCATAAATGTCTTGTTTGAGGAAAGAAAATTCTTCTAAGGTAAAAAATAACCAGGCTCCTCTTTTTATGTTTCCAAAACAGGACCTGCTTTATTTAAATAATTATGTAAATATATTAGTAAGATGTTGAAAAATAAAGTGTGACCAGAAACAACCCTAGTATGTGTGGGGCCCAAGGCAGCAATCAATGAGCAGGGCCTCAAGCAAAAAAATTGCATTGCAGAGTTGATTTCTGTCAGGAGTGTAGGGCCCTTTTTTCAGCTCGTTCACCTTTTCCTAGGGCCGAGCCTGTGTGTGACAGACGGACCATTTCCTGTATGGTAAGTTACTTTGTCCAAAATAAAAAGTATGATAAATGTTTCTCAAAGTGACACACATTGTCACTATGATGCTTGACCCGGGATGTGTTCAGTAAAGATAACATTACATAGTGCTAGGCTAAAAGTCCAACTGTACACACTGGTTGAGACTTGAGCAATGGCTAACAAGGAGCACCATTTTTATGAAGGATGAACTAGACATTATAAGAAGCTGTTAGTAAAAAACCCATTTTGATATGATCATTCATTCCATTCTGGAGTATAGATGTAACTCCATTTACATTTAGGACCAGATAGATATCATGTCCTCCATTGAAAAACCAACTGCATTATTACTTTTTGTTCACGAGGAGTGGGGAAAAAAAAATCTTCAAGATGGCTACCATTTTCATTCAGGACCAATCAGACATCAGAAAATCATTTAGTGAAACACCCCTGGTGATTTAACAATCAATTCAAGATGGTCACTATGACTGGCATATTTGATATCCATTTTCATTTAGAACCAACAAGTCTGGTTTTGGTCTGGTGGGGTTTAACACCATATTCCAGCACATAATAGGCTATAATAATCTAAATGGTGGAGAAAGAACTAAGTAATAATATGGCAGCTACTAGCAAGCTTTTTCATATGTCCATGCTGGTCAAGGTGAGAATCAATCTCAGGCACACTGAGGTGAGATGTGTGAATTTTCTATCAAGGCTCATGCTTTCAACCATGTGGCCTCTCTGGGCCTAAGAACCAACAAGAACATAATAACTTTTGCTAATGAATGGATCAACAATGGACAATAGACCATCCCACAAGCTCTCCTGGTGAATGACTAGCAGAATTAAAAGTTCCCAGAAAGGTTACCAGTCCTTTGTGGACTCTTGCACACATAAAAGTATGTCACACTTATGGATGTATGGTTCACAATCATGAAGATTCCTGACTGATTGATGTGGGATGATAATGTAGTTTTTAAAAAAAATAACTAGAGGCACTTATTTGGGTAAAGGAGAGGTAATGAGTAAGAGTTTACTTCTGTTGTCTATAATGGTATAAAGGAATACAGGACAAATTTTAAATTTATCTGTCATTTTTGGATTTGAGAGATAGTGAAGCTTATATTTCCAATGCTAAAGTGATTAAGGAATAAACATTCAGTTTTTTGCTAATATGATTTGAGCATTTAATGACAATGCCTTGCTAGCAGATGAACACATTCCATTCAGCCAAAATGTCCTCAGCAAACAAGGCATAATGTTACCCTCATGAAAGACAGTTCTTATGGTGGTCGAGGTACTTACCCAAGATTCTCTCATGGTGGTTGAGGTACTTACCCAAGATTCTCTCATGGTGATTGAGGTACTTACCCAAGATTCTCTCATGGTGGTTGAGGTACTTACCCAAGATTCTCTCCTATTTGGAAATCATCAAAGAAATTCACTTAATACAATCATTATTTTCCCAAAGATATAGGCTTGCAATATACGGTAAACCTGTCATGCATGACAACCACAGAAGAACCAAAAGTGTTTGTTATGGGCTTCATCAAAAGGCAAATACTGATTTATGTACGAACAAGAACTATTAAACTTGTGTATTAAATTTACAGTTAGATGGTTGCTGTAACAAGATTGACTACATTTTCATGGACTCACCATCTTGGGGTACTGTCTCAGCTCCAGAATCTGGATCTCTTGAATGACTTCTTCTCAAAGGACTAAGATAAAGAAATATGTTTACATCCATATTTTAAAATGAAAAGCATATGTATAAAAATATGGAAGAACCCAATAAGCATGCTTTTTTCCCTTTAAACATTTTCTGTTAATACTAAACAAAAATTTCAAAATTAAAAACAAATTCAAAGCAATTTTTATATCTGAATAATACTGTGAAGCCATAAAAATCATATTAATCCTCTCACTAAAAAACTTGCAAGCATTGGGGTCCATAAATGCTGACGAAGAATAACAAACATCATGTGAGAATGAGTTGGGCACAAAAGTTTGGTCAACTTGGAAAAGTGGTGGATGATGATCAGCGCTAGCAATTTTTCTTGATACAAAATAAGTAAAGCATTCTTTTTCCAACACAAATATTTATATAATGGAATTTAATTCTAATGGATATTAGATTTCAAGAAGTCAATTAAAGTTAACAAAATGAAGACAAACTTTTAATATAAATCAAGCTAATATGCAGTACTCACAAGTTTGTGCATCAATAAAGTCAGAGTTGCCTCCCTCTCAGCATTAAACTCATACATCCTTTGTAAGCAAAGACAAATGAACTAAAGCTTCATAGACTATATAAACTGCTGGAGCCAAGCCAATCAATATGTTTGTACTGATTAATTTTACAAGATAAAATTTAAAATGTCTCTTTGAACATCATCAATAGTACATGCTACTGACTGAGTACATGTCACATGTATTAATAAACATAGTAGGCATACAACACATGCCACTGACTGCATGTCACATGTACTAATAAACACAGCTGGCACACATTATATGCCACTGACTGCATGTCACATGTACTGACAAACACAGCTGACACATAGCATCTGCAATACATTGGAAGTTTACATCTAGTTTGAAAAGACAAAAATGACCAAAATTAACCAAAAAAGACAAAAATATGTACATTTTATTAGATGCAATATATATAAAGTATGGTTTAACTGCATATCAGCATAATACTGACTATAATCTGATTAAAATCATTTCTCCACTGTCCTAGGTGAAGATCTGAGAGCGACTGTTTAGGGGTCATGTTCTGGTAAACCATCATATTACCATAATCACTAATTTTATCAGGCAATCAGATGAAGTCTTCAACCATCGCATTTTGGAAGACTGAACAGCATGGCTGAAGACCATCAATGTGTGCCCATATACCTTCAAATTTCCACGAGCTGCATTTCCATTAGCTAAGTCAAAGGTCACCATATTATAACCTTGAATCAGTCACTGTCAGATCTTCACCTATGACAGTGGAGATCTGATTTTAATCAGACTGATATTAGTTATAAGTTACTGATTAAAATCGATAGTTACAGATATGTCAATATGAAGAATAGCCAAAAATAAACATTTGGTCATAAACTCTTGCAAATAAATTTAAACATGAAGTACTACAGGATAAAAGATTACAGGTGTTAAAATTCTGTAAAAGATACACAAAATAAAAGATAAAATGAAAAGAACATAAAATCCTTACTGGGTTAATACTTGTTAACAAATTTACATAAAAAGAAACTGTCTCACTGGGTGCCAATCGATACACTTGGCAAGAATGTGTTCCATTTTCAGTTGACAATGGCAGGATATATACTCTGGTTTAAGTTCACGCTTTTGGAGGTATGCAGAAGTTGGGTAGGTGTCCTATATCTGATCAGTACAATACAACTCCATCAGTGCCATCTGCTTGATTTGAGGAATGATGGCTTTGATGTTCATGAAGCTTGTTTGTTTAATTTTCATGTATTTTGCAATGCACATAGGACATGCAAATGAAAAGGATCTCATGATTCCCCATGTTTTTATATACATGTAATAAGCACAGATGAAAAGGATCTCATGATTCCCCATGTTTTCATATACATGTAATAAGCACAGATGAAAAGGATCTCATGATTCCCCATGTTTTCATATACATGTAACAAGCACAGATGACAGATGAAAAGGCTCTCATGATTCCCCATGTTTTCATATACATTTAATAGGCAGAGACAGGGAGGATCACAAGATTCCCTACATTTTCTACAAAGCTGAAACAGGACATGATATAACACATTAATTCAGCTCTTTTCAATTTATTTTATCCATCTGATTTGTTACATGACTCCTTTCAAACTAAATCCAATTGTTGACAGCTTCCTGTATCAAGAGAGCAATTACACTAAATCAACAAGTTATGGTATATAAAAAAAACTATTAATGATTTGCTCATTTCTGCTAATTTATACATGCATAATCAAGATGTGTAAACCTTAATGGATATTGGAAAGCATGTAGCACACAACACCTTATTATAATCTGTCATCACAAGGAAAAAGAGGAAAAAAGTTATATACTTACCTAGTAGGAACATTTTGCCGTGAAAGACAGTCTGAAATTTTTTCCAGTATTAAATCTCTTTCATTGAACTGAGAGAACATGAAGTTCATCTGCAATGGAAAGAGCAAAACTAAAATGTGCATTTACTTAAAAGACCTGCCTGGAAAAATTAAGCTGAAAGTTGATTATGACATAACTAATGTAAAAACTTGTTCTTTTGTTATATGTTTAATGTTGTTGGTTTTCATTCCACAAATTTTGCTATAAATTGACTTTGAAGTAGCAAGTACACAAACAAATTGCAATATTATCAATAGTCTACCCACCCCAAACGTATATTAGCTTAAGTTTGTTTGGAAATACAAATGAAATGAGTCCATTAAAGGGTCAGTAGTCATTCTATTGTCCAAAAAGAATTGTCAGGAATCCAGATAAGTCCATTTTTCTTTTTATCTGCTGAGTTTTGACAACATCTCTGATATTCTTGAGAAACAACTTACCAAAGTTGGTAAGAAATGCGTTTTCTTATATGTTTTTGTCAACATGTTCCCAAGGTACCTGTAAGTGCAGAATCATGGACTTTGACAAATTCATGCAAGAAGAGTGGCAATGGTGCATTACAAGCCACGAAGACATCCAATAGACCAAAAGTCATTACATCCAATAGACCAAAAGTCATTACATCCAATAGACCAAAAGTCATTACATCCAATAGACAAACAGTCATTACATCCAATAGACCAACAGTCATTAGAAGTTGTTAGTGAATGCACATTATCAATACAATCATCCATTAAGGACAAGTCGCAATACCAAGATTGTCATGATGGCCGCTACAGCAACCATACTGGCTGTCAATTCAAGACCATTTTCATTTAGGTTCAACAAGACATCATATGATGTATTTTAATAAACCCCATGTCAATACAACCATCGATTCTGCTGTGATTTGTGATTTTAACGTAGCTTTAACAATTTCTCAGTCATATCACTACAATGTCTGCAGTGTGGCAGTTTATAGTGATGTCAAGCACTGGGGAATCATGCCGCAGACATTTTCATTTAGGTTCAACAAGACATCATATGATGTATTTTAATAAACCCCATGTCAATACAACCATTAATTCTGGAGGAATAGCAATAACACGAATTTAGACATGGATGCATTGATGGCAGTACTGATTGTCAGATCAGTGCCATTTTTATTTAGGTTCAACTAGACATCATATGAAATCTTCCAGTCACAACCCCATGTAAATACAAACATCTGCTTAGAAAGATGGAGGGATAACATTTTTAAGATAGGCATTATGGATTAGTAGTGATAACATATGGCTGCTGTGGTAACCATACTGAATGTCTGGAGGCACCATTTTCATTTAGGCAAACATGTGTACAAAGGCCAGTTTTTCCTTTGCCCATGGGTGGCCATTATTGGCAGGTTTGAATGTATATTCATTATTTTCAGCAGAGAATATTTATGTAAGGTTGAATGTTTAACACACATAATTTGAAACTTATTCTAAAATGTCAGCATATGCAACTGATTTTTCCTATGCTGGTTCTCAGCTTGGGATATGCTCAAAGTTTAGCTCACTGGATGCAAGCAAGTACGACAATGATTTGTGAATTCATAATCTTTTTAAAATTTCTTTTTGTTTTTCTAAAAGAAACCCTGGATGGAAAAGAGTGCAACAAGGAAATCAATTGTGAGAAAGGGGGATAAAAACAGCTGATCTTGCCAAAATTTAAAAGCTAATATTCTCTTGTTTCATTCAATGTTCATGGCAGTGTGGGAACTCAAGGTGCATTGAGGGAGAAAAAAAATCTCAGGTCCAATAGTGTCCTGCATTTCTCTACCAAGACTCTTTATCATCACCCATATTATCTGCCACCCCACTTACACATCTTATCTAAATAATACAAACCTTTCCTTTTGTGGTGATAACAATGGCATTGGTGAAAACATTGGCTCCAACTGAGTTTTCCACCTTTTCCACTACCTGGATGTCTCTCATTGGTAATATCACTTTGACTAGGCTTTTAACCTGAATTCCAAACATTAGAATTAAATAAGCTCACAGTTATTTTACATCCACAGTGAAACACATTTTTTGGTCACAATATATCATCAGTCTCTCACAACAATGATTGATTGTTATATAACAGGTACAAGAATAACAGAATTCATATATTCATTTATTATGCTTAAATCCACTATAATCACAATATATTTCTACCCCCCCAAAAAATTGTAAATAAAACAATTATACAGTATTCTTCATAGCCTATCCTTCCTACTTTCATGGTAGTTAATGTTTATGCTGTTATTATGCAACATTTAAATGTACCCAGGTGTTACTATAAGGTGTATTGGTCCTTAAGAAACATTTAAAAACCAAAATATGTAACTTGACAAACAATAGTTTCTGAGAAAGCAAGTGTTTTTAGTAATGTTTCTACCATAATACATTATCTCATCACATTACATTAACACAACTTTTCTCTGCTACCTTTGAATATAGCTCTTGCAGAAAGACGATAAATACCTTTATCAGGAAATGCTAAGAATCCTATATCTACTTGTGTCAGCCAGTGAAAGGATGAACTTTCCTAATTTTAGTTTAGCAAAACAAGAGAAAATTTGTTTATACATGTGCATGGAAGATTGATTATTTACTCACCATCAAAAGTTTTCCAGGTAAATCCAGTGAAAGTGGCAAATTTGTGCTTTCAAGAATGGGGAGTTGCCAGTCTGTACATGAACAATTAACCCAAGATTCAGTTTTCTCTTTAGTGATGCCATGTCAAGAAAATGGAAGCTAGAGACTAGGCATGCCAGTCAGATTGAGAGTTCCTAGCACACTGATTTAATAACTTTAACCAAGCAGCCAGAATATATGGTGTTAAGTCTTGCATACCTGTCTTCAGTGGGATGAATAGTCTTTACAGCTGATGCAGATATTGTCTGTGTTAAGCTGTTCTTAGGAAGAAACCAGGTTGTATCATTAGAATGAATGAACCATCAGAATGGTAGTGTGTGTAGTTTGGATCTACAGATATGTAGATCACACACTCAGCATGCTGAAGGTAGCATTATCACAAAAACATTATGTACGATAGCAGCTTCAGTAAGTGTGTGGGGATGGGGGAAGAAGTGGCTCAAACATAGAGGAGTTTGGCCACATCAAAACCCCCAAGACAGATTCCATTGAAAATAATGTTTATCAGCATGATCTGGATATATCAAAATTGGACCACAAGTCGGAGATCACCTTGTTGCAACCAAATCATCTCTTCCATGATATATGAATGTGTCTGAGATGATGAAACAGTACCCCTAAAATGTGATTGGGCCAAACTTCTTGTTTTCAAAGAGAAAGAATTTCCCCATTGTTGAATGAGTACGGAGAGTGTTGTGGTTTCAGTGATGTGACACCTGTCACTAACAACACATGATTTCCCATTGTTTGTCCTTAAAGTGGTGGATCTTCAGCTTTTGCAATCCTCTCCAGGATTAAAGCTCTACATTTTGATCAGGACATTCCTGAAAGAAGCCAGGAGTGAAGGAGTAATTTTATGGATATGGATGGATTAGTGGTAATCTCCACTGATTGAGCAAGAGTGGAAGTCACTAATTATGACTCATCTGGGTTTAGGTCACAATATAGTTAGATCATTGATCCAGGGTATATATATATACACACACACACACACACACACAAATATACACATATAACACACATCAGAAAAATGTGTTTATGGGAGGACTAGATTTGGAGGTAGCAGAGAAAGTTATGCAAATATAATATGAATATGTAATGTATTTGACCCAGAAACCTGATCTTGAAAACATGGAACAATTAAATACAAGTCTTAGAATGACTCTGTAATCATGCCAAATATAAACAGTATTCATATACTACATAAAATGTCCTATTTAAGCTACATACAGTTCATTTACCATACACAGCACTTATAAAAGTATAGACCACAAGATAACTTCAACCTGTATGTGTACTCACCCTTGAAGCAATGCAGACATAGTTCTCAGAAAGGTACATTCTGGCATAAACATGTTGCTTATTGTACGGAGTTAGCAATACACAGTCTATGTCTCCATCTAACTTCTCTGTCAAAGGCAGATTAAATGTGGACCTGCAAGTTTCAAGGTTTTATTGGTATACTGTGTATTTTCTACATGACAATCATAAAATTACTGTGAATTTACTTATTTTTAGTGCTTTGTACTGCTAAAGAATGCATGGTTTGAACTTTAATTTAATTTCACAGATATGTCACTATTCCTCTATTTCCCTTGTAAGGTGTGTGTGTGTGCGTGCACACACGTGTGAGAGATTTGGACTTTTAATATAGCTCTTACAATATTTCAGTAATGATGTCTGCAGTGTGACAGTTTATTGTGATGTCTATGTAATATTATGTATAAAATATAATAGTTACATTAGTATTTTACCAAATGAATTTACAAGTCCATCTCTTGTGCATTTTTAATGCATTTAATATTCTTTATGAATAAATGACAACTTATCAAGTATTATCTTGTTATCATTAAGGCAAAAGAATATCAGAAATTAAAAAGACATACAATAAAGCCATTTACATTTAATCTTGGTTGTGATATTTATCAACCCCAATAAAATTCTTAATACTGATGCCACTTACAACGATAAACCACTGTGACGACTAAAATCAAAAGTCAATAATTGAATCAAATCATGCACATAAATGTATACAAAGGTTTTTTTTTATTCTCATGGTAGGTATTGACTGACCTGTATGCATCACTTCGACTTCTGGCATCAAGATCTCTCTTGAGGGTTGACACTTTCTTGGGTGTCCTTCTCCTGAAACAGTTTAAATTATTTAAAATCTTGATAGAAACTAATTAGGCAGAATATACACTATCTTGCAAATCTAGCCATTATAAGCTAAAATGATGTTTCCCATGTTTCTTGGCTTGTTTTAGCAGCCAAAGTGTTTACAAGCTGTCTGATTACTAAGGTGGAAGTCTGAAGATATTGGTCTCCACTTGGATAGAGGAACCACAATTATGACCCATCAATCATCAGTTATTAATGAAGTGGATGCAAATGCTCTTTAAGGGATGATGCTGCAGGGACACCTTGGGAGTCAAGTATGACAAGAAGAAACAAACTCGGGGATTTGAGGAGATATATCAGAAATAATCCAAGACTGGACAGGTTTCCTAACAAAGTAACTGATTCCTGGAAGAAAAAGAACTCCCTAGAGATGTTCCAAACACATAAACAAATCCAAGCATTTAAATTACATTTGTACAGAAGAGGAATAATAACTTAAAGTTTGTTTTTTAAACTAGCCCAATATGCCAGGAGCATATGCTCAGCAAATATAAAAGTGAACCAATGGCTACCACATTTATACAAGCCAAACCTTTATTGATAATCTCAAGATTCAGCATACATTCTGGGTAAATTAAATACACAAATCAATCTGAAGAAATTAAAATCTACTTTTTAAGATATGAAATGAAAATAAAAGGTTAAAGTGATCTTGAAAACTATTACTATATTTTTCATTGGGATAAATGTATGAATATGATTGACATTATTGTCAACAATATAAAATACATACTGTCTACAACTCAACCTGTCAAGAAATTTATTATAGGATTAAAATGATCATGATACACTGTTGAATTGTAAAACCTACAATTAATCTTTATAATTCCAATTTTTACACATTGTGTAATCATATTGGTGGATTTCTTTCATTAGCATCTTCACATGGCATCAGAGTACTAGCCCCATCTTCAATAGCCAAAGTTGATGATCCCTTTATTCATTACTGACACTGAACCAAGTGCATCAACAACTCTGTTATCTACAGAATCATCACACAACATCTGATGAGTGACAGTGATATTTACTGAGCAAATATACTCTGCATGTTTGGTATTCATTACACTCACTTTATATGCATTTCTATATTTTAAAACAAAAATCCTTTTCATTTTCAGAGATCCACTGCTTGTTACATCATATGATAATGTCAATGCACACCAGATGATCGAAACAAGGTGTCAAAGCAAAAATGCAATAATTTATGAAAAAGGAATTGCTCATAAGGCCTGCCATATTCCTTGTTTGTCCATACGCTTAGTGCTGGAGCACAGGAAGGACTGCTGTGTGGAGGCAGTTTGAACTTCTAGACTGAGATTTATCTGGTGCTAATCAAATCTGATGTGAAGTCACAGAGGAGATGTGGAAGGAGGGGAAATTGTTCTTGTTTTTTCTGTGATAGTGTTGATACAGGCAAAGCTTGACCTTAACTATACTGGAATCTGAAACCCAGAAGCAGTCCCCAGAATGTACCTAAAATGTGTAAAAACATTACAGAGCACTATCACAATATAGTTTACATTCTGTCACATGGCAAAAAAAACATCAATTCATAACAATTGTAATTATTATATAATATATAAGATACTTAATATGTGTTTATCTTTGTTTATGGTTTACAAACATTAAGTTTTACTTACTTTGTTCTTGCAAACATTGTCTTGTCTTCTTCAAAACCTCCTCCTTCAGAAATCAACCTGCCAATACAATTTTTTACAGCATTACACTGGGATTTGTGAATAAGTCAACCCATGATCAGAGAAATTTTAGTCTAATCCCATTCATCTGACTTCTCTATATTTACTGCTATAATACATGTATGGTAACAATTTATTGAAAGCCTTACAAATTAAATTGAGGATATTTTTTTTTTAGTAGGTATAATTAACTATTTCTGGAGTAAGTGGGATACACTGCATAGTCACTTCTGATAATAAATAAGTGATTTTCTTTTTTAATATATATTTTTCAGGTGAAAAGTCTACTTGAATGTACGCAGTCACATAATTTTGGTTTGTAATCAATACTTATCAATGCTCAAATTCCATCATTTTCATTAATAATTATGATTCTGTTGAGAGTTAGAATTGCTACTTAGACAATTGTATTATGTTTATATTTATTTTTTTTTCCCTAAAAATGAATCCATTTCTCACAGACAACAACTGTATGGGTGAAAATATATCAAACAGCAAAAGTTCATGTAGTCAGTCACTGAGAGAGAGAGAGAGAGAGAGAGAGAGAGAGAGAGAGAGAGAGAGAGAGAGAGAGAGAGAGAGAGAGAGAGATAGGAGAGAGAGAGAGAGAGAGAGAGAGAGAGAGAGAGAGAGAGAGAGAGAGAGAGAGAGAGAGAGAGACCAGCAGAAGAAGAAAGATGAAAAAGGCCTAAATATGCAAATACAGGTTTGAATAATATACATAAGGGCATATTTATTTTCTTAATTGGAAAAAATTAGTTTCAAAAGTGATATAGCCACTCTGATGATAAAATGAAATATGCCTAAATATAGAATACAGATCTGAATAACATGCATAAGGGCAGATATATTTATTAAATGGGGGAAAAAAATAGTTCCAAAAGTGATATCCCCACTATGGCAATATGGTATTACCACTGTGGCAACATCATTTTTCACACACTAATTATTTCAGTATCTTATTATGAAATATACAATAAACTCTTTATCCAGCAAATAGCAATAACCAATGCTTTTAATGAGACAGTTTTATATCACTTAAAGTGCATTTTCTACCAAACGTTTGTCTATGAAGTGTATTGACTGTGATGCATTTTCATTTCAATGTATTTGCATACTTTAACACTACAAGTAGAAATCTGTCCACAGTGTGATGGACATTATATCCCTCATTCATAATGAGGCATAAAATTATCTTGTATGATCAAAAATTACAATTATAAAAGAACAAGTTCCATTTTACAAAATTTTTATATGTAGTGAGAGAACAACATAGTTTAGAAGCCATTTTCATGCAAATCTGATTACAGTAACTCTGGGATATTCTTATATCTATCCATGATAAAATAAATCAAATATAAAAACTAAAAGCAAGTCAAATATTGTACAAATATATTGATCCTTTCACATCACTTACTGTTTCATAGCCATGTTGGCAAGCTGTTCCATTAGTCTAAAAGTTTCTCCACTATTGAAGAACATGGAAAAAAAATGCTGAAATAATATAATTATGCAAATTTAATGTGCATTTTGCCATTCTGAAATTCAATATTATACTAATCATGAAGATATAATCAAGAATACAGTGGACAGGAGGAAAATTTTAATATCCAATTATAGAAAAACAGCAAATGTTTGAAAATTGCACATATATTCATCCAGTTATATGCTTTCTCTAATCGCTGTGAACATTATGCTCAGGGGCCCCAAGTGGCCGAGTGGTCTAAAGTGCTGTCCGTTACGGATCACTGCCATCTCACCTCTGTCTGCGTGGGTTCGAGTCTAGGATTCGGCGAATGTGGATATGTGAGAAAGCTTGCCAGTAGCTTCTCGTGGGTCGGTGGTTCTTTCTGGTGATTTCCCAGTTTCTTCCTCCACCATTAATACTGGCCGCCATAAATAGCCTATCGTGTGCTGAAAAATGGCGTTAAGCCCAACAACAACAACAACATTATGCTCATTAGCCATCAGATGAAAGAGTAAAAAAAAACAAGTAAAAAGTAATGTTAAGTGACAATGAAAATTGGATTAAATTGTTCTTTTACTTTTAACAATTAAGGTAGATTACAAGCATCATACTGGTAATTTTCAGCAGAATAAAAGATGTTAAAGATCTCAAAGCCTGAGGATTTTTTAGTGTTCAACTAAAGTCTTAAAAGAGCAAACTAGGTGTTATTGTCATTATCATCAAGATAATTAGGTACAAATAGAAGATTCCTCCAAGTATTTTAATAATAATCACAATATTAATTACAATCTTATTTGTTCAGGTCATACAAAGTAATTTCATGTTCATGTGGCTTGATATCACTCACCTGCATAATGTAACCTTATGAAGTAAATTAATTTGTATATTAAAACTGGAATGAAAAGAGCATGTTGACTGGAATTGTCACAATATATTACAAATTTGTTTATCAATATGCATAGATTTTATTGTGACATTACAGCGCACAACATTCAATCTGGATTGTACTGGATCACACCTTTAAGTTCATTTTGTCCAAAAATGTTTATGTACTTTAACATTGATTTTGCCTTATGCACTTCTCAGGATATCTTAATAATGTCCTTCCAAAAGAATATGGATGTATAGGAATCCAAATGAAATGAATAATTGCCACTTAAAGGTAAGTAGAATCAAATTCTAAAAAAAATGACATCCATTTCTGAAATAAATAGTCATTGGTGAATGCTTACAAGACCTGTGTGACTTTAACTTTAGTCACTAATTTGTTGACATGCTCGACCAACCAGATGCAAAACGACTTCATTCATATGACTGTATTTTGTTGATAACTGCATCCATCCAAGATCTTAATGATTTAAGCTTAATTATCAAGTCTGATACAAACTGGATCAGAACAACAATTTCTAGAGTGGTAAATAGAATAGTAAATCAGATACAAGATCACCTCATTAGTATAAATGGATGTCCCTCCTAAACAAACTTGTTGGAGAATTTGATGATATAAACTCATATTTCAAATTTCATTAAAATCTGAATAGGGATATGGCCTCTCCTGAGTGGTAACAAGCAAATGCTGACTGACAGACCAATAACAACTGATGATCCATGAAGGTGACCTATACAGTTTTTTGCAGGGCAAAATTTGAATCTAAAACCATGCCAATAAGCAAAAACGAAAACAGAAAAAAAAATACTAACATCTCCTTCCCTTGTGGAGACTTTCACACTGTCAGGAAATACCATGTTATTGCCCCGCTCCAATTTCTGGAAGAAAAAAAATTAAAACAGTGAATAATATGTACACCATTGTCATAAACAAAACAACCATGATATTCATATTATTACATTCATTCCAATGGTTGTTCTCAATATACATGTCCAAATCACCTTTCTTTATAGATGGAACAATTATTTCTATTTATAAATTACTAAATCATTTCTCTTTATATAGTTTCATTACTTGTCTTTTTACATAGCCCAATTACCTTTTATGAAATAACCTAATCACTTCTATTTACAGATGGCCCAATTATTTCTCTTCATATATGACTCAATCACTTTTCTTCATACATGACCCAATCACTTTTCTTCATACATGGCTCAATGATTTTTCCTAATGCATGGCCCAATCACTTATCTTTATGTATAACCCAATCACTTCTCTTTATAGATGACCCATTTCTCTTTATATATGGCCCAGTAACTTTTCTTTATGCTTAGCCCTATCACTTCTCTTTATAGATGGCCCAATCATAACTATTTCTCTTTATGCATGGTCCAATAACTTCTGTTTATGGTGTGTTGGTGTTTATGATTTTTTAACATAGCTCTAACAATTTTTCAGTCATATCGATACAATGTCTACATTGTGGCAGTTTATAGTGATGTCTAGCACTGGGGCATCATTCCACAGACATGTAGCATGATGTCCCACCTAGTTACATTATTCTGACACCAGGCCAACCAGTCCTAACACTAACCTCTTAATGCTGAGCGTCAAGCGAGGCAGCTGTTAGTGCCATTTTTATAAGTCTTTGGTATGACTCGACCAGGGATCGAACCCATGACTTCCCACATTCAAGGCGGACGCTCTAACCACTAGGCTACCGGAGCGGTTCTTCTGTTTATGTTTGGGCCAATCACTTTTCTTGATGCAATTACAAATCATACTTCTCTATATGCACAGTTCAATCACTTCTCTTTTCAAAAGGACACTTAAAGGGGCAAGGACATGCCACATTAAAGGGGCAAGGACATGCCACATTAAAGGGGCAATGACATGCCACATTAAAGGGGCAATGACATGCCACATTAAAGGGGCAATGACATGCCACATTATGTAACTGCTGTCCTCATTTGCAAATTCATGGAGAGCTGATGAACCTTGATAGTAGGAGTGGATATATCTTACTAAATTTCATTAAGGTCATCAGAGTAGCACTTGATACATAAACAAGATTTCATCATGCTTTTGTGCTTTGGGAGAGGGAAAGACACGACAGTTTTTCGTGTGGAGGAAAATGGAGTAAAAGAACAATGCACAGGGACACACTGCATCGGCAACTTAAGCTGATCCAATCTTAAGATCGGAACCAATGAGCTTTTGTAGCTCTTACAAGAGTAAGAGTATTACAGTTCAAAAATATGTTTCCAGCATATAGCTCAAATCCAATTTTTTAAATAGTATTTCCATCTGCAAACAGGAAAAACTGCTTTGTAAAAGGGACACTTGCTTGTTAAAGACATTTTTGTGCCTCTGAATTAAATTTAAATATTTCAACTCTATGTCTGGAACTCAAGTCTACAAGGAACATAATTCTGTTGTCCCTCAAGTGTCCTTTACAGTTCTATTGCATTTGTCTTACATTATGAGAATGTAGGTTTACCATGATATCTGTCCATCTGATTATGACCTTGGCCTCTTTTCCCATCAAGAAAGAGTAGAAACACAGGTGATTGATGCTTAGGTACATCCAACCCTGGCGTGGAACTTTACCCTTCCAGTAACTGCATGAGTAATCTGCAAAAATTGAAAATGAATTTTTAACTCTACACCCTGTACTCAAGCAATGTACAGTTTAGATTTGATTTAATTAAGAAAGTTGAAAACATGTTGATGTTTCCCATATTCATTAATTTATGTCTTACAACTTTAATTCACAATTGTTCTTGTTTTCACTATAACTCTTACAAGATAATTGTCAACCAAACATTACAATTTATGTAAATTTGTTGAAAGTAGGTTTTGGAAAATAAAAATTGAAAGAGATTTTAAGATATCCCATAATTTCATTCACTGATAGGCCGATTTAACAGGGACAATATGCAGAACTACTGCTGTACTTACGACTAACAAGTTTTTCTTCTTTTGGCATATTAAAAAGCTTCCGGAATTTTCTGACAGCTGTCTTTGAATCCTCAATTTCTTCATCTGAAATCATATCAAAATCATGTAATTTTTGTTGGTCAAAATTCATAGTGTGTTTTTGCCCCTTTCCGTTCCATTTTCTATATATAAATGTCCTTATTCTTTATAGAATATAAACTATGATAATAGAGATACTTTTTGAAGCTATGATATACAAAGATTTAAATTTAGAACCTTACCACATTCTCAAAGCATGCAAAAGAAGTACAATCTGTAAACAAAGCATCTGTTATGTAATAGCTGGCTATTTCTACTACCATATATACTTACTTATAAGTTGAGTCTAATAGCAAGCTATATCAACCCAGATCTAGCAGATCTGGATCTAAGCCGTTTGTTAGGAGTAATCAATAACTGAACCAACTCAGATCCTGATCAGCATTTGCATTATGCTACGGTATATCATGATCTATATTATTTGCAGAAGTAGCCATAACATCATTCACAAGACAGCTGCTGTGGCTGCTATACTGGCTGTAAATGCTGCTCCAATTTCATTTAGAACCATCTGCACATCATAAAAATTATTTTGGTGAAAACCCCATGTCATTCAGAAAGTGTAGCAATTACAAGAATTTCAAGATTGCTACTGTAGCAGCCACACTGGACATCAGATTAGCACCATTTTCCATTTTCACCAACTACATATCTTAACAATTCTTCAAGTGAAATATGACCATTCGCTCAGAAGGTATAGTGGTAACTATATTTTCAAGATGGGTGCTGTGTTGGCCATATTAGATATCAAACTGCCACCAATTTCATTTAAGATAAATAACACATCAAAAGAAGTATATTGGTGAAAACCCTATCTCTATGATTTTCCTTCCAAGACTAACAAGAACAAGATTTTTAAAGAATGCTATATTTTAGCCCTTTTTTCATTTAAGAACAACTAGAAATCACAAGACGTCTTTA
This sequence comes from Potamilus streckersoni, assembly GCA_016746295.1. NCBI lineage: Eukaryota > Metazoa > Mollusca > Bivalvia > Unionida > Unionidae > Potamilus > Potamilus streckersoni. The sequence goes on along the minus strand of JAEAOA010000695.1, from coordinate 2,493,365 downwards.
AGGTGAAAACTCCATGCTGATATGACCATCTATTCTGGAAGAACTGTGATAAAATATTCAAGTAGACCAAAGTGGCAGGCATGCTTGATGCCTGAGTGGCACCATTTTAAGATCAGGCAGGCCATGAGATGAATATGTGTGCAAAGTTTCATGGCAATCTTTCAATTAGTTTAGGAGGAATAGTGATAACAAACTTTGTGCCAACAGACAGACAGATGACAAAAGATATACAACAGACCATTTCATAACTTCTTCTGGTCTAAGATCAGCAGGCCTAAAAATAGCATGGAATAACACTGCTGGTAATATTTATATAAACAATAAAACTTTGCACCTATGGAGTAAAGTATGGTTTGATAGTTGTATGTGTGAAGCTAGCTTCATAATGAATTGGAAAATTATTATAGCATGCTGTTCTCACATTAGTTTTCTAACCTTTCTATGCATCATCTTGAAAGCACAATTTACACAAAATGCAAGTTCTCTTTCCATTCCTGGTCATCAATCACTATGTTCTTGTTGTTGTTGTTGTTGAGCTTAACACCATTTTTCAGCACATGATAGGCTATTCATGGCGGCCAGTATTAATGGTGGAGGAAGAAACCGATCACCAAAAAGAACCACCGACCCACGAGAAGCTACTGGCAAGCTTTCGCACATATCCACATTCACTGAATCCTAGACTTGAATACACGAAGACAGAGGTGAGATGGCAGTGATCAGTAACGGACAGCACTTTAGACCACTCGGCCACTCAGGGCCCCTCACTATGTTCTTGAACCCAAAATAACTTCAAACCTTCATCAGAAATTTTTCATAAACAGAAATGCAGAAGTTCTTCCAACATTTTAAGACTAATCAAGCAGATATTTAGATAATGGTAACTTAACATGACAAATGACAGCTGAAGTAAACAACTAGTTTTTAAAAACTACTTCTGCTTTATTATTCATTATTGTGTCCAGTTAATCAAACATGCATTTTAGCTCAAGGACTTTGTACTTTTTACTGCAACTGATTTTTGATTATTATCAAATGATCATCCCATAGCAAGTATTGCTTCTAAAGAACCTCATAGTGTGTATATGTGTGTGTGTGTGTGTGAAAGAGTCAATATATCTTTCTATCTAAAACATAAATGTTTCTCTAGATAGTGAACACCATTCTCCCTCTCCTTCTCTCACATGCATACACATCAAAAGAATGAGGCTCTCAACACTCTTTGATATAAACAAATAAGATAAGTTAGTTAGTATGCTCAGAAGACCGTGTGTTGCTAATACACTCAGCAAAAATGGTATAAATAGGTTACGAGATGACTTTATTGGCTACCTGTCCACATTGCATGACTGTTCATTAACAGCCAACAAAAACATCGCCAGTCACAATTCAGAACATTACATGCCAACTGGGTCAATTGCAAAGTGTAATCAAAATCTGAAATAACATTTGGAGAAACTGGCCTAAGATAGACAGACATTAATCAGTAGAAATGAGTTGCTTTGTAATTTTGGTGAAAATATGGAGCCTTCCATGGATCATAAGTTAGAACTACTAAATGGACAGATTCTATTTTTATTTATTGTAGCAATTCTTCATTGACACAGTTTTCTCCATATCAATACAATTTCCAATCACACAAAAATAAACTATACACCCAGGTATACATGCATTAAGACTTTATTCATACCTTCTTTGGGGACCATTTTGTTGGCTACTAAACTTTCTATCTTACACTTGACAAACTCAGTGGATTCATCTTCATTCTCAAATGACCCTGAAATAAAGAAAAATCTTAAAACAACCATACATTTTGGACTACCAATATATGATTTATATATGATGAATATATGTGTACAGTTGCAAAGTAATCCTCCTATTAGTTTAGGAGAAGTAAAAATAAGCTTGTGTTAATAGTCAGATAAATGATCGTCGCATACATTCTTCACATCTCTGACCAAAAGCTAAATACCAGTTTTAAACACTAGTGTGGTCGAATGGTTTGTTAATGAACTGTTATGTATTCTAATGGCTCATTATCATTCCACACAAGGTCCCTAATATACCATGCCACTCACTGTTGACCTGAATGATCTCTACACATTTTTTTAAAATTTTATTGTGGAAGCAGGGTTTTCATGACAAAATGACACATTTTTGGTATATCACATCAACCTGGTGTTTTTCTTACCAACCAGGTATGATGGTCACATACCAGATCTTCCTGTGACTCATTCTGAGAAGTGAAAACTGGAAACAAAATATTGGATGAATGGAAATTCCACCTTCAAGACCAGAATTTCATTGGATATAAATATTAAACCCAACAAACCTTTGTTCCTGTCTCAAAACTTCTGAATCAAAATTTACCAGTGCATATGATGGGTCCTATTGGTCTCACCAGCAAACTAAGCTATATACAAACAAGCATACACATTGATCACAGTCAAAAACATCTTTGCCAAATCTCAGCTGCCATTACCAATACAGCCAAAATATAATACCTGCTGCCATATGGAAATGGTTAACAACAATTGATATTTACTTTTGAATCTCTGCAGTTTTTTTGAACAGGTACACAACCAATTAATATCTAGCATAAGGTATATGTTGTCTCTACAACAAACCAAAAAACTGCATAGAATCATCAATAAATACCAATCATGCAATAGCTGGTTCCATGTAGCATGTGGTCTGGACCCTCAATATCCCATCCAAGCCTTGTAAGTAAGACAGTACTATACAATGGATTTGATGCTCATCTGTATTAACTTCATTAATGTTCTGTGTAGACTTTATCTTTGTACAAACTGCCAAGCATGTGTATTTTAATATTTCTGTCCCTTTTTTTAGGACTATGAAAGTTTTGAATAAGATGAAGAACTTATGTCATCCTGACAACTTTAAAACTCTCTTTACACGGTTTAAATCTATTTTTGCATTTTAGCTCTGAAAAAGCAAATAGCCAAAATACAGGGGAAATTTAACGAAAACCATAAATGTTTTTTTGACATAACATGGATCAACAGAAACTTTCAACATTGCTTCCAATAAGCAACTCGCAACAACTACGGTATTATCAATATCTCTATGAAATAAAACTAACATTACCAAGAAAAATAACACATACTGCTATACCATGCTTCATTACAAGAATAAATCTGAACATAACATGATAACAAGGCTCCAGAAATTTCACAATAATACTATCATTGGCTTGCCACTTGCAAAGAACCTGACAAGAATCACATCTTTCATTTAAATCCTAAAAAGTAACAATGAAGATGTTGACTAGAGAAGGGCATAACATTCCTTGTACACTAAAGGCTATTAACTGCAAACAAGAAGAAAAAAAAAAGGAAGTCAGGTAGGGGATTTAATTTTTTCTAATTAAAGTAATTAAAAACTTTTCTGTTTACATATGTTGTTGAACACATGTCTAGGAAACATAAAATATCAATTTGAATTTAAAATTAATCTCTCTTATTATAAATCAAACACAAAATATCTTACACTGATATCTCAATTAAAAATCTAACACACAGATGTCTAGCAATGATATCTCCTATTATAATTCTAGCTCATTACTGTCTAGCAATATCTCCTATTATAAATCTAATACACAGATGTTTAGCAACAATATCTCCTATTTAATTCTAACACACAGATGTCTATCAATGACATCTCCTATTATAAATCTAACACAGATGTCTAGCAATGATATCTCCTAGTATAAATCTAGCACACAAATGACTAGCAATGATATCTCTTGACAAACACAGAGATGTTTAATAATATCTCTTGACACTAGCAAAACTTACCAAGAGTTTGGAGCAAATTTTGTTCAAGCCACTCCCAATCTCTGAAAATTTCTATCTTGTTGTTGGCAATTGCAACACCTATATTAAAAAGAAGTAGCATAAAAATAAAATAAGATTTTTAAAAAAATGACACCAAGTTCTTTTATTTCTCTATTAAAACCTGTACACAAAACATTGTGTACGCATTGATATTATATGCAACACAAGAAACTTTTTCAACCCATTTTGAATTTCTAACCAGGTATCAAGCTTTGGCATACTGCAATGCACTGGAAAATGTTGAAGGCTGGATAATAGATTGCTGAGATATTCAACTAAATAAGAAATGCACACATAGAACATGGATATCCCTGCATGCTTCAACACAGGATATAACTGTAAAACCAATCAGACTGCAATGACTGAACACTATATACTAATCAGACAATGCTAAATACTAGATTGTAATGACAATGTTAAATACTTGACAGACTGTAATGACAATGCTAAATACTAGATTGTAATGACAATGCTAAATACTTGACAGATTAAAATGACAATGCTAAATACTAGACAGACAGATTGTAATGACTGAACTCTTGTTACTAGTCACGCACATGATAAAACACTATATACTAATCAGACAATGCTAAATACTAGATTGTAATGACAATGCTAAATACTTGACAGACTAAAATGACAATGCTAAATACTAGACAGACAGATTGTAATGACTGAACTTTTGTTACTAGTCACACACATGATAAAACACTATATACTAATCAGACAATGCTAAATACTAGATTGTAATGACAATGTTAAATACTTGACAGACTGTAATGACAATGCTAAGTACTAGACAGATTGTAATGACTAAACTCTTTTTACTAGTCACACAAATGATAGAACACTATATACTAATCAGATAGTAATGACTGAACACTATATATATACAAATCAGATCTATTGTGTGGACATTATCTATACTGTAATTTCTGAATATCTGTCAGTCATATTTACAATGCTTATTGGGTTTTAACTCAGTGTATTGAAGGATGTGCAAGCACATGTGGTTGTTCACAAAATCAAGATAAGCAGACCAGGCAAAAACATTAGCACAGTCAAAAAGAGGCAAGAGATAAAAATGAGTCTGATCCAATTACTGATTTACACATCAGGTAATAGTAAAACCCGCTGAGATGTGTATGACATTAGGCATTATACAATGAGATACGTCATGTTCAAAGACATAACACATAGTGCAACATGACACATAGTGCAAATATACTGTTTTTCTTCAAGATATAATGGGGGGGGGCAAGCTTAATAAATGTATTGTATCATTGGACAAATATGAACTGCATGGAGAGTTTCCAAAGAGAATTAAATGATATACTAATATTTCACTTAGTTCAACAGAAATCACTTACTATAGCTCACTTCTGAATTTGGAGTCTGGTGAAGAATTCTATAAGGTGGAGTCTGAAATCAAAATATTTATAGGTTACTGCATTTGTATGGGAAAATATGAATGATTTTTTCTAATCAATATTACAGAAGATCTGGAGTGCAGTATAGGTCAGGAAAAAAACCAAGTAAAAAACAAATGAAGTAACCAACTTATTATATACTCATTTGCTTTTCTGCCCATTATGGCTGAATAATAAAAACAAACTAAGTAATTAACTTTCTGCTGGATTCCATAGTAAATACACAACCATAGTTCAACGATATACATCAACAGTAATCATGTGCACATAGCACAAGCCTGCAACTGTTGAACTTGGTAGCATATTGCATGCTCAGTCATTTGTCTGAAAAGGAAATGTTGTTTTGCTCAACTTTGTGAATGACTACAACTTGAACAACTTTTCCCATTGATCAGGAATGGAACAATTTTGTGTTCCATCATTCCAAGTAAATTCTGCATTTCCAATTATGATGCACTATATTCATCAGCTGGGTCAATTCAATACAATGGCTGTCATGGATAATTTGGATCAAAAGCGGGGAAAATACAAAATTCTTTTAATGGAAATTCTCAAGAAGACACAGGATTAAATTTGTTTTTTAGTAAATATTTAATTCATTTTGTTTTGTAGTGCAGCAAATTCTCCTTTGAAATGTGATTTGTGTTTGAAATGTAGTCTAAAGTGAAGTAAGTTTTTGCACTGTGGATCAATTTTTGGAACCCATATAACTCTGAATAGCAGAAATAACTAGATTTTCAGGAAACAGATGACATATATTTATGCCCTGTCATTTGCATGCTCTTTGTTGGAGGGATCCTAGCTATTTACATAACCTGTATTACCTGTATTGCTACAATAAATCCAAACATTTTCTCAAAAAGGTAAAACAGAAAATTGCAAAATAGCTTGGGCTGTGACACCCCATTTTGCCAGTGGAAATAAGACTACTTCATTGTAATGACTTACTGATTCTGAGGCTTTTGCTTTTCTGCCAAAATCCAGCCTTCTACAGTTGTATTTTCTTTACATATTTAGTATTAGGACTGACATGTAAAACGGAACGTCTCAAAGGGAGACAGGATAGCCCTTAACCTTGATATGCCCTTCTATGCTATCTTATAGATCCTATAGAACACAACTCATAGTCTGAACCATTCAATTTGTGAATAGTTGTAAACATTTCTCCTATAAAAGTGTTTAATGATCAGAATATATTTATCATACTGCCTGTCTCAGTTTGCTGTGGACACTGCAATAGCATATTCAGTGGTTTACTAGGATGAAAGTTGCTTTTGTGACTGGAATTCATCCACATTGTCAACTTGATCATATCTACTCAGTCTATTTAGTTCAAAAAATCTATAAATCTAATAAATTAAAACTCAAGTGTCTGCTACATGAGCTACCATTGTTTGTTTACAATCATAGTTTCTGACACATTATACTATTGTTTGACACACATCATGTACTATGAAGAAATACTACACAATTTGACAATGTAAAGTTAACAGAGGAATAAAATTGAGCATATAGTAATATTAATAATAATGTTTTAGCAGTAGCAGTTGTAATGACATTGACAATAATAATGTTTTCTCTAAGAATGACAACAATAATGGCAACAGAAGCAAAATAAAAACTGGTAACAGTTTTTTCTGGTTTTGTTTGTTTTTCAATAAAGGGCCTTTCTTAGAAGATCAGGCAGTTGTCAAATTTTAAGGTTATTAATCAGGACATAACAGCCTGTGATATAAGCTCTGCTTGACTTACCTTGTTATCCAGAACTGTGTCCAGAGTCCCCACCAAGAGTCCTGTAAACCCCCCTCCACCATACCCCTTCCTCTTCTGTAGAACAAAGAAGGGGTTTGCTCTCTCTGTCACCCTGGAAACAAATCACTAGAAATGCATATCTTGGATATCTTTGCAACTTTATTTTTCTTTTTTCAAGATATCTTGGATTTCTTTGTGACTTTATTTTTCTTTTTTAATTCTCCACACTACATTCATTATACAGAAGAAATGTTGACAGATATATTTCTTGAACCTTGCATGCTTTGTTTTCAGAACTACAAATCAAAACCTCATTGTCATCATAAAAATATTGGCATAAAGCATTGCTGATAATCAAAAAATAAATAATAATTAGCTGGTCAATGGTACAACTTTACCATAAACTGCAACTGCAAACAACATAGACTTTAAATTGCCATTGCAAAATACATTGTTAGATCTGGGTCTATGTTGATTGTTCTATTGATTACTCCTAACCAACTGCATAGACAAAGATCTGTTGGTACAATATGTTAGAACAGATTTGGATCTGTGCAGTTTGCAGTTGGACTTCACTCAAAAACCAAGTAAATATGATCTATGTACCGTCTTGTCCATATTTTTCTTAATAATTTTTTTTTATACCAACAATCCATAAAAATCTTATTTCTTAGCACTGTATTAACTGTACAGAAAACTTTATGCACTGGATCTGCTCTACACAGAGCTTTGTGTACAGTATTAACCATACAGAGAACTTGGTTGTCTTATTAAAATTGTACCAACCAGTCTAATGCAGTTTTTCATAAATAAGAAATACCTGAGAGTATTCTACAAATAAAAGTAATGTTTACAAATATAAATAAGATGTTTCATTACTTGATGCTTCATTTGATTAGTAAGATACTGAAAGTTCTCTCACTCAACAACCAAAAACTACATCACTATTATAAAGCAATTTTCAAAAGAATATGTACTTTACTGAAAGTACATGAGAACTTTCACAATTATATTTTCAATAAATCATTTCTCAATTTTTTGTATAAGTCGAGATACCATAAGAAATCTGGTAAAATCCCCATTTCCAAATGACTCTTCAATAAATCATTTCTCAATTTTTTGTATAAGTCGAGATACCATAAGAAATCTGGTAAAATCCCCATTTCCAAATGACTCTCCATTTAAGAGTAGTAGCCATAACAAGATTTCCAAGATGGCCACCAATTTAATTTAGGACCAATAAGATATCATAAGAAACCAATGAGTGAAAATCCCATATCGATATGACTTTTTTTGTGGAAAAATAATAAGATTTTTAAGATAGCTTCCATGGTGGCCATATTAGATGTCAGATTGAAACCATTTCCATTTAGGTTCAACTAGACATGATAAAATTTCTATTGGTGAAAGGACAATGTCAATATGAATGTCGATCTAGGAGATTATATCAGCACCATTTAAATTTATGATGAACAAGATACAAGTATTATAAGCAGTCTTTCAGTGAAAAACCCACTTTGATATCACCATTCATTCAGTAATGATAACAATATTTGCAAGATGACCACTGTGGTAGTTATACTGGATGTCTGAGCAGCACTTTTTTCATTTCAGTATAACATCATGAGAAACTGTTGATATGTGCATCCATTTGGAAGCAGTAAAAACCAGACTTTCAAGACTTGCAAAATGGTCACTGATGTGGTCATACTGGATGTTGGAGGAGCACCATTGTCATTTAGGTCCAACTAGATATCATAAGTTGTTGTTTAGTAAAAACCAGATACTAATATGACCATTTATTCTGATATAAGCAATAACAAGATTTTCAAGATGGACACTGTGGTGATAGTGGAAGTGCAAGCAGAATCATTATTGTTATGGAGCAACTAGACATCATAAGAAGTCTTTTTGTGAAAACCCCATGACAATATTACTGTTCATTCAGAAGGAGTAGCAATAAGATTTTCAAGATGGCTGCTGTGGGAACTATAAATGAGATCAGATCAACACAATTTTCATTTAGGACCAACTAGATATCAGAAAGTCTTTTCCTGATATTGATATGGATGAGTAACAATACCAAGATTTTCATAACTGCCAGTGTGATGGCCATATCAGAAATCAGATTGATTGGTACTTTTGATTGATTAGTACTTTTAGAAACATGTTGTGCTATTACACCATACAGGTATAAGGAAATAAGCAAAAACCATTTTAAAGTTCATTGTAAAATTAGGGTCTATTCTAGAACTGAAAATAAAGAGTGCTAGGAAATTTCCCACCCCATTTTGAAATAAAGAAGAATTTTTCCAAATACAGAAGGGATTTAACAAAGAAATATAAGTAGAGCTTCAAAATTTAATGTGTGATATTTGTGCAGTTGATTTTTTAGTGCAATTTTTAAATTAGTATGAATTATGCAATAGTGTGACTAGAAGAGGTCAGTGTGACTGATTAACAGTTAATCCTTATCACTGCATTTATCTTGTGAAAAGAACTGCTCTTCATATATACTTCAAACAATGTTCTAATGTGTGTATATAAGCATCAGCAATTGATTGGCAAATAAATGATGCCCTACTTTGTAACTAACGATTCCTAGGACTTCATTTTAACAGTTCAAATTTGCAGTCACAAGTTACTGTACATGTGGCAACTGTTTTTCCAGGTTTTTTTTTATCCCACCTTATTTACTTAGGTTTAATCCTTAAGGCATGTGACACTGTTTATTAAATAAAATATTTACTCTGACTAGTTCTTTTGGGACACATATACTGTGTGGTATATTTTGTTTTATTCCTTCTTTTAATTTAATAATGGTAATTAAAGTTTACAGATACTGTATTGGAATGCCTGGTGTTTACTGGCTGAGTTTCTTTGGCGGAAATGGAGATGTGATTTTGTTTGAAGAGATAATTACACAGCATTCACAGTGATCATTCATGGGATTGAAACTAACTGGTGACAATTATTTACATTTTTTTTTACTCTAGTACTAAACAAAATTTTCTGGGGCACCGATATAGCATGCAGTTGAAGCTAAAATAAGTCTTCTGTGATCATCTGGTACTTTTAGTTTAACCATGAATCAAAATTCTGTTATAAAGGATGTGCACCATATTTACTTTTCAGAAACAAAAAACAATGAACTCTATTAATAACCTGTTCAATAAAAATAATAAAACAGAAAGTCATACAAAAATCATGATTAAGTTCATTAGAAGTTGCAAAAAAAGTTACCTAGTGCTTAATTGTAGACCATGTGACTTCTATCACACTTTGCCAGATGAATCTTAGGACCTACATTGAAATTAACTATGTAAAAGCACAAACCATGTACAATATATCTGTAATTACCAGTACCTGTAATATCAGTAAAATATGTTCTAATTAAGAAAGGAATTCATATGTACTGCTATGAAAATGGAGAAGCTGTCTTCTTTGCTGTCTGCTTTTTAATCATGGATGATCTAAATACTAATTTTGCATTTAAAAAACAATAGAAAGCTTTTACATGATTAAGATAACTTTCACGAAGGCAAATGGTAAAATTACAGATGAAATATAATGATACAAATTTTGTGCATGAAAAATTGTCTAAATTTTATTTGGAATATTTCAAAGAAACATTTCTGGCAATGCGAGTTAAATTTGAGAGTGACAGCCAGCCATAATTAATCTGACAAATTCATCCCTGTTCACTCAAACTGCATTGGCACTACTTGTGGTGCAACCAAACAGTAGAAGTTATTTCACTAGTGGTACCAGAAACATGTATTATCCATGTATAGGTTTACAAATGTATGGTTTTTATATTTGTGTACATACTCTTGATGTTGTTGTCTACTATTTAGACATTTGCTTTAATGCTTTGTTCATATTTTCCCAAAAATGAGTACTGTTAGAAAACAACCTTGACCTTACAGCACTTCTTGAATTCAACAACATACACCACTCCCTCGATAACTCGCGCCCAGATAACTCGCGAACCCGCTTATAATGCGGTGTCCGGCATGGCTCCCGGTTGTTTTATTCCAAGGAAAATATAGTTTAAAAAGTGTTAAACATAAAAAAAGTCGTGATAAGAAATTGTAAATTGGCAAATTTAACCTTGATATATAGTTTGTTTTTATCATCGAAAATGGTGATTACCATATTTTCTGGGGTATAAGCCGCTACTTTTTTCGTTTTTTTTTCTTAAAAATGACGTGTGTGACTTATATGCAGGAGCGACTTATACGCAGGAGCAACTTATACGATAATTTTTTTAACGACTGTGACTGATGCGCAGTGATGCTGTGCATTAGCAAAATGCATCTGCCGGTATATGAGCAAGCCAATTACTGGAAACTTACATATGGTACACGTAAGTATTAGACTATAAGATTATAAAATTAAATATTAAGTCAAATAATATTTAGTTATATATGTGTTAATATTTGTTGTTATTAATAAATTTTAAAAAAATATTGAAATAATGATTGCCATTGTATTTCCTTTATTATTCAGCATGTACGTCTTAGAATCTATCTGTCTCTAAATTCAGTCCTTGTAAATTTTAGCACATTTTCCCACCCAAGCTGCTAGTCAAAGTCCTTTGAACTTGCCACCCAGCTATTGCGTCATGTTCTTTTGATGTACTCAAATAAATACAGAATGCAGAACTGGGATTATTTTGTTATTTTAAACAACGAATTATGTCACTGTAAAGCATTTCCGAGACCTCTGTTATCGCTTCATAATTTACTTTAATAGTAGTTTATAAAAACACACAATCATTTTTTCGGTTGGTTTCGCAAGGGCTTGTTATAAAAAAAAAACAAAAACAAAACAAAAAAACCATAGCATGAATATTTCCTCTGACGATTGCTCTAGTTTTAAACTATGGATTAAGACAAGACTGGCTGCATGGAGAGAACTTCAAAGTACTGGTAATTAATAAAATAAAAAAAAAAATAAAAAAACTGGAAGGCTGGTGAAGAGTTTCAATTGTTAGTTGAATTCGCAAGGTCTTCGTTAATGGATTAAAATCACTGTAGCGTATAAAGTGCTTTTGAAGTTCACTTGGGTTGTGGAAATGACCGATATATAAATATGTACCGTTCATACAATGGAACATTAATAAAATATAGTTTCACAATAACGTTGTATGATTTAAAATTGTTATATTAGCGTTAAGTCAATAAGTTTTGTTTTAAATTAAATTCGTGCCATTTATCATGGCACCAACAACTATAAAAAATATGATGCAGAATTTAAGTTAAACGTCGTAGTATTTGCGAAAGAAACGGAAATCGTGCAGCAGAAAGAAAATTCAACGTAAGCAAGAAGATTGTGCGTGACTGGCATAAAAAAAGACGAGACGAGTTAAGGTCAACAAAAAAAAAAAAGGGAAATCATAGTGGCAAAGCAAGTTGGCCAGTTCTCGAGGAGAATCTACGAAAATGGATTGTGGAACAGCATACTGCAGGTCATGGACTTTCAACAATTCAAATACGACTCAAGGCAAAAGTCAAAGTCTACTGTAATACTGACTTTTATATAACTCTTAAACAATTGTATAATATTTCTTCCACGAAGTTGGAAATTACCAAGTCGCATGCAACGGCCGGCAGTATCAAAGACATGATTATGGTAAGTGCGGAAAAGCGACTTATACACATGAGCGACTTATAGGGTGGAAAATATGGTATTGCCTGTAAAGATAGAATCCATATTGTGAATTTGCATTTTTTTAAAATGTGAAGTGATATTTCTCAAACGTGTCACAAACCGCAAGTGTTATCGTGTTATAATTTATGTCGTTTTAAATTTTTAGACCCATTAAATTCATGTTGGTAATGGTTAAACCTTGTGAATTTTTTCCTTCCATTTTACTTCTACCACAATAAAAATCTACACATCGTTCAATCGACATTGTTTTTTTGAAGTGTGTCGATCTTTTTGCATTTGAAAAAAAAAACGTCTACTTTGGATTAAACAATAAAATTAAAATGTATACCATTCATCACAAAAATGAGTGACGTAATACACAACGTGTGAAGTACATGTGCTAAGCAAATGGAAACCAGGAGGAATAATGATTAGATGATTTCCTCAATATACTTTAAGTTATCCCGAAATTAATGTTACTCTGTGAGGAAAAACTAAACAAAGTACACCTATATGAAAAGATATTTATCCACTGTTAAACTTAGCTCGATTATTAATTGAGTATTCAACATGCCAAGCCAACCTACCCCCCTTTCTCTATGCGTCGATCCCATTGTTATATTTGTTGTTTGTTATAGGTTCCTCGATAACTTGCGCCCTCGCTTATATTGCGGTCGATGTTTTTGGACCCCAATGTCCGCGAGTTATCGAGGGAGTGGTGTAGTACAATACTGACCTAGTAAAAACACATGATGCATAAGCCAAATCAATTATGAAAACAGTCTAATGAAGAAGTGCTTCTAAGACACAGTGATGCCCACCATTATTTCCCTATGTCAGTTTTCAAAATGATATTATGATGAAAATAATTAATGCAAGCAGCATCTTCAAAATCTTCAAAAAATCCATTTAAAACATGCTTTCACCCATTCTGTTCTTAAAACACATTATTTACATATTTATATTTAAAGTTTCAAAACACAAGTTGATATGTTTTCATCATGAAACTATAACCAATCATAACTTAAGATGTCTGGCAGTGATAACACACAATAATTGCTGTGGAAATTGTTAACAATCAACATTAATTATGGCTAATCAAGTTGAGTGGTAATATAAGATCATGGAAGTTCAGATAACCTGATTGCTAGAGACCCTTTGTTTGACATCAGGCCCCTCCTGTATTCTAAGTAAATGCCTATAATGAAATGTGGAAATTAATATATAAGATGTTGAAAGACTAGTAACTTTTTATTATTTATCCCCATATAAGCCCCTTACAATCAAGAAGAACATCTATTTTTCATAATTTGAATGAAAGATGTAAACTTCATGAATAAAGTGAAACATGTGATTTATGAATGGGGAACAGATAGCCTGGGTTACCTAGAATTAGTGCCTACTTGGCTTTAATGTGATTTGGAAGTAGGACAAAATACCATTTAGACAGTGATGTGCATTACAGAAACCAGCAAGAACTGCTCCAGTGGGTACTGAAACTATTCCAGTAGTCATTACAACTGGTGAAATGATTCATGGTCAACTAATTGTATTAAGGCTAGCATGTATACACAACAAGCTATTAATTGATACTTTATTGGTGTAATCTGGGGAGTTTTTGCCAAATGAGGGATGGATTTTTTTAGGTATTATAAATAATAAAGGGATCTTTTGGGTCTTTGATTAAAATCAGCCATCCTTGGATGGAGATGAGAAAAAATGGAAAGACTGTAGAAACCGTTGAGTAATTTTTTGTACTTGTATAATTGCTACTTCATTGTTCAAGATGGTTCAAGTTTCCTAGCTATCCATTGCTCATGCTTATAACAATGTAATTCAACACATGTTAAACATATTAAGTGGCATCTATGAACAACATCAAACATGTAAAGACAAACTGTATAAACATGCTTGAGATGCTAAGTAACATTGTCATGGAATTGTATAAATGTGGGTTTTTTTATTAAGTAAACGTACTCGGGTTTCGCTTTTAGTGTACAATGATACCCGAGGGTGATCAATGTATATTATACATTTAAAAAAATAGTGAATTCGGTTCTTCCTTGCTCGGCACGTGCGAAGTGCTTCGGGCTGGAAAAACCGAATACATGGATTACACGGACGATGTTGAGCTACATTGCCTGTGTATATATGATTCAAACTGTAACGAAAACATTACATTACTGACCGTTCTGTCAATCGGATGTCTGTCTAATGAGACCCAAACCTCAAGCTATAGAGCTGTCTGTCTGTCTGTTCGTGTTGGTGCAGTGTGCAGCCGTTTGTGCCGGGTGCAGCAGTTTGTGCTGCATGCAGCTGTCTGTACTGTGAGGGCTTATGCTGTGTTTTGCTGCTGTGACGTGTCATACAGCAGTGTAGAGCTACGTGTGCAGTGCTGAGGGGTGCTGTGCTTGTGTATTCGAGTGCTTCGAATATTTCAACGTTGCTAGTCGGGTTGAGGTTGATCAAGTGTGGCGGACCAACGTGGTGGACGCTGATAGTCTAACCCAGGAATCAATGGTGGTCGGTGACTACAAATCTTTGCTTGGAATCAGGGAGTGTCTACATTGCTCCAGATATATAGTATTTTAGCCGTGGGCTAATGCAGGGTTTTTTGCAATATCCAGTGTTTTTGCTATCGTGAGTAAAAAACTATCACTAGTTTGAGCGAAATCTCATTTATTTGTAGAACTATCAAGTCGTTATTATGAACGAACCATTATTCGTTTTACTAGTATGAGTAAAACTTGCAATTCGTTATTTTTGAACGAACAATCATACTTTAGTCATTATATCAATTCGTCATTTTGAACATAACATTATTCGTATTTTACGATCATATTTCTGTTTGTGATATACCGTAGCTCGTTTTTTTTCATTTGTCTCAGTAACATATTCGTTGCATTTTAAGATCGTGCTTATTATGTTAATTAGTCTCATATTGGGACCCAGTACAAGCACGTGTCTATAATATTTCGTTTCATACCACCATATAACATTAAACATTTTATTGCATTCCCATCAATGGTGTTTTGTTATTGATCCGAAAATCCCAAACTCGGTTATCTTGTTACAAACATCACCACTGCTGATCCAGTAAGGAGATCATTCATAGATGAGGACTGACTTCAAAATTTGGAGGAAAACACTGCTTTACATGAAATATTTTGAAATCTTAATAAACACAAATAAAATAAACAATAAACACAAGCATGCCTGCCATATTCCTTGACAGTATTGGGGATTTTTTTGAAACTCAAAAAAGTGTATTTTGAGGTCCAAGGAGTGGTCAGTGTACATGATCAAAAAAAGTGACATTATTCAATGAGAATAAGTTTTTTTTTTCATATAAGCTGTTAGAAAATAACTGGAAATTCAAATCTGAATAAAAAAAAATAACTTGCCTGTTTTGATTCGTAGACTTAGCATTGTCAAATATCATCACTCTAAATATAAGAGCAAACTCATACAACTACATTAAATAACAATATATATATATATATATATATATATATATATATATATATATATATATATATATATATATATATATATATATATATATATATTTTTTTTGTCTTTAAAATCCACTGAATGGCAAAATGTATACTTAATTTGATGCAGTCTTTGCAGCTCTCAACATAATATTTTCAAGTTTAATGGCAGCCTTACAGGTAATACAGCAGTAATAAATATATCTGTCCAGTTCAGGTGTTAACACTTTATCAGCACAAACCAGCTGTGAAAATACAAAGGTCTGATTAATACTGTTTTTCAATCAATCTATTTTATGGCTATAATCATCCTGAAAAGCATGTTTCAACTGATTTAGTATTTTAACAAGATAATGAATAATAATAAAGAGAACTAATCTGAACGTTCAATTTAGCATGTTCAATATGTAGTGCTCCTATTCTGACTGATGTCATATGGTTCAAAATTACTTAATTATATGTTGTTTTGCAAAGAATTAAAGCTCCCCCTCACTTCCATCTGTGCTTCACAATGGAAAACTTCATCAACATGGAGTTATAAAATTTAATTCTGTTTGGTTTTCCTGATATATTATTGCTTCCTGAGTCACCTTCAAAAATATATCATTCCACCAAAGAAATCATCATTCTTTGCATCTTATATAATAAGTAACACTGGACTTGAAATAAACATTGTTGTAGTTCACAAATTTGCTAATAATCTTTAATATAGATGGCCTAAACATACATTCTCATTCAAGGCAATAATGTGTAATACCTTTTGTTCTTCTACATGCATCTAGCACATCTTTAAATTATCTGTTATGAATTGGGGTGTCCACTTTATGAACTTTACCTATGCAGATTAGCTCTGCTTTCGGACCGATCATTTCAGTTTTGGCCTGCGAAGGTCTGGGATTTTTTTTTTAATTTTTTAAAAAATATAACTTGAAGATCCTTATACATTTACAGTAGCAATATTGTTAAAGTCTTCCACAACCCCGTCGTTTTAACCCATACAAGTATCAATTTATTTAAAATAATTATAGAATCAAATGAGTCTGATTTTACATTATACGTGGATGGATATGGATGTTTGACATTAAGTTTCCAACTAATTTGCTCAGCATATATAACTTATTTCTCTGAACAAATTGAAGCAAGAATATTTGTTCAAGGTATCTAGGACCAGTTATTTTGTTCAAGATATTCCAGCCCTTACCCCCTCCACAAAATTAAATAATCGGTCCTTTGTATGCTCAGTGTTTAATTACAACACTGTACTGAGTAAATTGACCCAAACTTTTTTCTCACAAAAATAATTTTCAAGATACTATCGGTTTTAACAACTCGTGCGTACCATAGAGCGTTGGCTAATAGCACTTCATCGGGCTTAACCCACATTGTTCCCACAAAAGTGGTGTATATATCAAAATTTTGTGTACTAAAGCTGATTATCAGATGATGGATGATGATGACAACATCCGGAAATGTTTGTCTGCCATTATTGTTGTAAAGTAAATTCCTCCGTTTTCGCGTTGATGCTCCGCCTTTTTAGACGGGTACCATGAACTTCTACAATACACATCTCTCTCTGGACTAAACAGGTGAGTACCAGACTATTACTTTATCTTCACTATTTCTTTTTATTTTTGTTTTTGTTTTGATCTCGTACATACGAGTTTTATATTTAAAAGTTTGCAACATATTTATAGTTTAGATATTATCTTCAATAGTTGCAGAACAAGAGTTTTAAGTAAAAAAAATATCAACATTTTTGTTTTACTTGAATATAAAAATAACGAAATAAAAGCTGCACAATACTATTTGATCCAACGAGATTTGCTCCAAAAGCAGACAACTGTCAAAACATCTGTAAGTATCTTAGTCGGATTCATTTGCCAGTGCAGGTGGATTCTCGAAACATAATACACACTGTATGATATTTGTTTTTAATGAAGATCTATGGATCCATATCGTTCTTTGAAATGGCGGAAACTTACGTAGCTTTACTATGTGAGAGAAAATGCCGCCCACGAACCCCACACCACCCGAAACATGCTCCAAACCACCTAAAACCTGCACAGATCCACCACAAACATGCCGTAAATTAAACAAAGCTTACCGAAACATACAAGAAAACACTGGGAACAGTACTATTTTGTAGAAACAGACCACAACATAAGCCGCATTTATTTTTACATTGGATGTAAACATTGAAAGAAGGGAGACAAATGTTACTATTTTCATCACCAGTGCTGGTTTAAAGTCAAAACGGACATATGGTTGCCATCATCAAATGAAATGGAAAAAAGAATTTACAAGAACTGCGTCAAGTTGAGAGATAGAAACAAGCCACTTGCATGGGGGTTTGGAACTAAAGTTTCTGCTACTGTACAAGTGGTAAATAAAGTCTACACATACTTTACAAACTTTGCAATTGAAAGTAATGTTTATCATCACTGTTTCAAACTTTTATAGTCGGAGCCTACTAACCCGTTGGTTTATATCCCCCTGCCGATTTCAAAAACGAAAACCTTTAATTTGTTAAAAAAAAGTGCAAAGAACTTTTTCAATTCATTCATTGATTTATATTTTCTAACCAGACTGAGTAGAATGGCCTTAACACCGTCATTGTCTGCGTGTTTCATGCATAACGGAAGTTTTCACTATTATAGATAAACATGCATAAGACACATTTACAGTTCCTGGACAAGTCCATTTTCAGCAATGGTGTGTATGTGCAACTAAAGATGTATATACATATGTCATCTGCTTCCGATATTTACAGTGTCAAATCAAGCAAAGGAAAAGAATAAAGAAAAAAAGTTTGCCTTTCACATGAATTTAACAAGTGGTTTTATTATGTTCATGTGTGCAAAGTAATATAATTTCAAATATAACGTTATGGTAATTTACAGAATTATCTGGCAGTTACCAAATAGGATGAATTACGTAATCATGTTGTCGAATGGAAATAAACTACCCCATAGTGTACTGAACATGGCGTCGTGTTAGTATGGAAAGTCCATTAGGCATGAAAGGTGCAAGAGGAAATCAGTATTAGTGCGACCACATGATTCACCCAAAACCTGCCCAAATCTACCCAAAACCTGCCCCAAACTACCACAAGCATTGTAGTGTGGTAGTTTATAGTGATGTGTAGCACTGGGGCATCATGCGCAGACATGTAGCATGACGTCCAATCCAGTCACTACAGGATTTAATGATAAAATGTATTTCTTTCTTGTATTTTATTTGAAGTAAAGAATTGCCCATCAAAGACATAACTGTCAAATGAGATTGACATAACATTACAAAACAAACAAACAATTGAAATTATCATAATTTCTTTATCATCAATTTCAGTAATGATAGCAACCAGTATAGTAGGTAACTTAAAATTCCTAAAATTGTACTAATCTCAAATTTGCACAGAATTTTAAATAAAAACAAATAAAAGACTGGAAAAATGGAAATGCGGACATTCATGGACATTAGATAAGTGTACTTATAGTTCAATTAACACAGCTAAATGCTCACTATTATTGCCATTTTTTTTGCGATGTTCGTTCCACCTTTGCACACTTTCTTTGTCCAGGTTTGCATCCCATATCTATTTTTGGCAGGACACATTGGAATATTCCATTGGGTGAATGTATGTACTTCGACATATTGGAATTTAGTTGCTTTTGTAAAAATTTTGTAAAGATTCTTGTCTTTTCTGGTGATGTTTTTGTGTGCCAAATGGTTTCATCAATTACATATAAAGAGGAAGGGCCAAATAATTTATAATTGCCAGAGCCATATAGTGTGCCTATATACAGAGCTTGAGTTACGCTATATAACCGCTTAATTAATTTGGGTATCTTGTGTTGTTTTCAATCAGCAACCTGCTTAAGCTTATTTTATTGATTTTGAGTTGTTATTGGTCCAAAGATTTGTGATAGTTTTGTTTTTTAATGGTTTGTACACAAACATTTTACTTTTTTTACTTATGAACTTTTTTAAGTACTGTGCGAAATTGGGATATTGTTTTAAATACATTGCCAGATCATCTCATTTTGCAAGCTCAGAATCATCTTTACTGAATATTAGGCCACTGTCTTCATTGAAAAGAATTCTAATTAAGGATTTTGTGACAATATTGTTGCATCCATGTTTATGCAAAGAGTTCCGAATGTTGTCCTTAATATGCTTAGTGCAATATAAAAATTCTGCATTGTAAAAATTGAATCTTTTTGCATTTGTCAGAGCTTTTTCATTGTCAGTACCAACTATAAACTTTTCAAATCTAATTGTTTCACAAATATGCGAAAAAAAACTTGTAATATGTGTTTTCGTCTGACCTAAGAAAAAAGGGTATTGGTCAGTTTTCCTGTTTACAATGCTTCTATTTTTGTATGACATTGCAGTTACAAAAACCTTACCCAAGAAAAGTTTGGTCTAATCCAATAATGGTTTTATCCTGTCCTGAACAATTTTTGAGCAAGTCTAAAATTAGTTCTGTAGTATACAGTACAATAACCAGACTTTTTCTTTTTGTCAGAACAACTTCCTAGACATAGTTATTTGTGTGAAGTTCACCTAAAATTTTTATTAAATCAACGGCTAGATTTTTATATCCTGTTTCAGATGTTTTAATTTTCTTATTCAAGCAAAAACATCTGGTTGACAGTAATTCCCGCACGCATGTCCCACACACCACAATCGTCGGGAAATTCATGTTTTCCTTTATGATGTATTTATAGATCTTCGCATCTGCCGCGCACAAATGTTAACATGCTCAGAAAACTGATTTAGCATTGTCACTTAATTTTAAGCAATGACGATATTATTCTTAAATTCAATGACATGAAGTATAAAGAAAATAATAATCAGAAAAAAAGAATCATTTACATGATTTCAATTTTTTTACATTTAAAACGTCAAGAAGAATAATATACTTCTGTAGGCATTAGCGACAACAAATGGTTAACAATGACAATAACAAATACACGTAAAATTATTTATAATTTCATGCATATGTTATTGTTGTCATCCTCATTAATATGTATGGCAATATGATGGTCCGTTATTTACTTTACAGTGATGCCGTTTATACTTGGAACATATTGACTGGATCAAACCAGTAACATTTGCTACTCTTTTGTCATTTCCATCCAATGTAAAGTATAAAGTATGGTATAATTTATCTGTTTCAACAAGATGGTACTCTTTCCAATGTTTTATTGTGGTTTTGGGTATGTTTAATTTGATTTATATAATGTTTGTGGTGGATTTGAGCAGGTTTTGAGTGGATTTGGGCAGGTTTTGGGTCAATCATGCAGCCCGTATTAGTGCCAATCTGGTCTAGAAATTATAAATCAATGATTCAGTTGACTTAGTTCTGTGCACCTTTTATCATGTTAAACATTTTAGTTATTGAAATTGGTAGGGGAATACAAACCAATGGGGATGCATAGAACTATAGTTAAGTTTTCCAGCTTTACAATAGCAGTTATTGTTATTTTGTTACACCTTACTGAAAATTGGTCAATCTTATGGAAAAAAATCAACTACCTTACTGAGACAGACTCGTTAGGGTTGGCAGGTCTGCCTTGTTTTTGACAACACACTTTTTGATGCTCTTAGCTTTTTGCTCACTTTTCCATCATCAAGCTGAAAACCAAACATCTTACTGCATAACCCAATACATTTTTTAGGCACTCAAATACAAGGTTTGCCTTTGAATTTTGTGATAACTTTTTTTTATTGTTGGTGTAGTACCCACTGTCCTGTGGGTAGTTACTGTTGTTAAACCATTTGTGGTTGTCATACATGTTATGGTAAATGTCATCACAGTGTATCTCGTACATAAGTGAATCAGTATCTGTCATTAACAATTAATCGTTTTCATCATATATTTTTTAAAAAAGTTGTAATGAAATTGCAACATCAACATCTTTGACAGATCAATTACAGCAGGACTGTTTCTTGACTTAGTTTTTTGTGGTATACTTTTTTTTCATATTTAGATACAACATTATTATGAACCAGATTCAAATTTAACATGGCTTGGGTTTCTTGATGTCATTGTAATATTCACTATTAGGTTCTGGCTGCTTGTGAGTTTCACATGTGCAATAGTTGTAGCGCAACCAATCCTTGATGTATAAATCTTTTTTTGGCACCGCAGCAATATTTTCTAAAGATAATAAAATCATACTGGCAGTTGGAATTATTTTGCTGTCTTTCATGTTAATAAAATAAAGAAAATTTTTGTAATTCTTTAACCCACAATGAATGTAGATTGCATACTTTCCTTTAACTGCAATTCCACAGCCAACACAGTTTTTTTACCACATAATTTTATCTTGGTGAGCTGAACAATTTCTTCCTCAATATCAATTTACTGTTCCAATAACATACCATTCACATCTTTCTGACATTTATGATAATTTTAAAATTATAGTAAACCCCTCCATTTTATAAATATTTTTTCCAGGTTCTGTTTTCAAAAATGGAGTCTTGTAAAGACATGTTTACTGCTCTTAGCATTATTTTTCAAAATGGCAGGCAGTGTTTTCTTGTTGCGGTGTTTTCTTGTGGCTAATAAAACATTAACTAGAACCCCCACCTTTGTATATTACTATTTAAATGTAATTTTCTTTGTTTTTATTAGCAATTGGTTGTTGCTACAAGCGATAGTGATATATTTTATTTCTTCATAGTATTCTATTTAAATTCTGTTTTAGAATCATCGGAAGTAAATAATAGCCTATCGGTGTCATAACTATCAAATGAAATTAAAGAAAGAAGTTCAACATTTCCACATTACAAATAATTTATAACCGATTTCAGAGTTCTGTCAAACATGGCATGTCTGGCTGCTAACTAAAAATTTATCAATATGTACAAAGATTATTGTTCAAAGTTTTGTCAAGCACAGTTTAAAACATAAAATGAAGTATATCAATATATCAACATTAAACTCAAAAGGTATTAATACAGTCAACATAATGCAAGTAATGCTTGCAACCTGCATCAAAAGTAAATAAACATTCCTAAAAATGTTCCAAGATTAATATATGCAAATGTTGCAAAGATATCGACATAAAACTAGTTCAGAAACTTGAACAATGGAACTGCGTAACCATTTATCAACATTAGACAAAGTGTATTTTTAATTCAATTTGCACAGCCTGGGTCAATGGTTGCTATTATCACCATTTCTTTTGCAATGTTTGTTCTGCAATTGCACTCTCATTCCTTACTCAGGTTTGCATCCAGCATCGATTTTCAGCCAGATGATTATAATTTTCCATAGGAGGAATATATAAACTTCAAAGTATGAAATTTAGTTGATTTTGTAAAAAAAAATTATAAAGATTGTTGTCTTTTCTGCTGATGTTTTTGTGCACCAAATGGTTTAATCAAATTATATAAAGAGGAAGGGCCGAAAAATTCAGAGCCATATAGCGTGACTATAAAACCTGTTGATTAATTCAGGTATTTTGTGTTGTTTCCACTCAGCAACCTGCTTAAGTTTATTATTTATGGATTCCGAGTTGTTGTTGGTCCAAAAACATGTGATAGTTTTGTTTTCTAGTGGTTGGTACACAAACATTTTAATTTTTTGATGTATGAACTTTTTGAAAATTGGGATATTGTTTTAAACATATTGCCAGACTGTCTTCTCAGTTTGCAAACTCTGCATCGTCTTGATTGAATATTATGTCACTGTCTTCATTGAAGACCATACAGAGTATTGATTTTGTTACAAGATTGTCATATCTATGTTTATGCAAAGATTGCAGAAGGATGTCTTTACTATGTTTAAGGCAATATAAAAATTATGCATTACAGAAATTGGATCATGGATCTTAGAGCAATTGTTAGAGCTTTTTCATTTTCTGTACCAATTATAAACTTATCATCTCCAGTTTTTTCAAGAATATGTATTTATAGATCTTCCCATCTGCCTCGCATAAATGAATCCCATGCACAGTAGACTGCTTTGTCATTATCATAAATTTCAAGCAACGACAATTACAATCTTAAATGCAATGATGTTGTTGTTTTTGTTGTTTTTTAACGCCATTTTTCAGCACACGATAGGCTATTCATGGCGGCCAGTATTAATGGTGGAGGAAGCAACCGGGAAATCACTGGAAAGAACCACCGACCCACGAGAAGCTACTGGCAAGCTTTCTCACATATCGACATTCGCCGAATCCTAGACTCGAACCCACGCAGACAGAGGTGAGATGGCAGTGATCTGTAACGGACATCGATTTAGACCACTAGGCCACTCATGAAGTATAAAGTAAATAATAGTTCAGCAGTTATTTTCAAATCAGTTTAGAAAAAAAGAATTAGTACCTTGACAGCATTTCTAAAAACAATAATTTATATAAAACGTCAAAAAGAAATACAATATACCGCTTTAGCCCTTAGTGACAACTAATTGTTAATAAAGACAAGAACAAATACATGTAAAAATATTTATAATATCATGCATATGTTATTGTTTTCATCCTTGTTGGTATATGTGGCATTGATGGTCCATTATTTACTTCACAATGAGGCAGTTTTTTCTTGAACTTATTGACTGTTTTGATTTGATAACCAGCAATGGGAATGAATCCAGTAACATTTGTCTTCCTCTTGTCATTTCCATATGATGTAAATGCCAATTGCAGCATATTTTGTCATCTGTTTCTACAAAATAGCTTTCTTCCAAATGTTTTTTTTGTGGTTTTGGGTAAGTTTCATTTGATTTACATCATGTTTGTGGTGGATTTGGACAGGGTTTTTGTGCAGTTCTGGCTGGTTTTGGGTGAATCAAGCGGCCTTACCCATATAAATTATGACTACTTAAAGAGGGTAACTCAATTAAATAAGAACTAAGCTACCTTGAGACCCTCATTCAAAGGAATTTACTTATTTTTGCTGCATCTCTGAAGCCACTGTATTTACTGGGTTTGGAAAAAGAAAATAGAGTGGGCATTTTCACAAAATCAATAATAACAGCTTCAGATAGAACATTATAATGACATAATGCAGTACAATATGTGCACTAGACCTGTATGTGATTCTAAGCTTTTCATGCTTGTATGCTTTTCTCTTGGTTCCTTTGCTTTAATTACATTTGCTAATGAGTATGATAAACCGATGATTGAAAGTTAGATAACTTAGTTATGTTACATGTACTTAACAGTGTTCAAATAGGCAATTGGAATGAGTTGACTTGTCTTAAGACCATGAGTGCTAGGTCTTACACAGTCTCTGCTTTAACTACCTCTTTAGTGATTTGATGCAAACGATTAATTTATTACAACAATACAATGTAGGTCAACTTTTAATTGATTGTAAAAATGCAGCCAACTCAGAAATCAAATACAGTTGCTACTTATTTAGGTGTTCGAGTCTAGGATTCAGCTAATGTAGATATGTGAGAAAGCTTGCCAGTAGCTTCTCGTGGGTCGGTGGTTCTTTCCGGTGATTTCCCGGTTTCTTCCTCCACCATTAATACTGGCCGCCATGAATAGCCTATCGTGTGCTGAAAAATGGCGTTAAGCCCAACAACAAACAAACAAACAAACTTATTTAGGTTTTCACAAAAATGCTTGTGGCCATCACTGTGACAGTTGGAAGACAATTACAATGGATTTTAAGTGGATATATCACATATTTCACAAGACAAAATTTATTTAATTGATATTTCTTTATTAATTGAAATTTATTAAAGTATTGCCACCATTAGCTATTACTGACATTTGATCAATATTTTCTTAGTATATTGATTTTTACAGTTTGTTGGGAAAATGCTACTAAAGTATTACAACTTTTACATTTCATTATGTTGATTCTGCATCTCTGGAAACTAACCATCATTTTTATAGTGAAATGAATGATCATTCAAGGTTTCATTTACTAATCTTGATAGCAATTTTCTTCATGTTCAACAAGTAGGAGCCAATTGTTTTGGTGGACAATTGACAGTGATCAAGTTAAAAATAAATTACATTTTGTTTTCTTCCTCCAGTAAATTTAATGCTGAAGACATTTCTACCTTTTAAAGCATTGCTGAATATAAAATTACCATTTTGTAGTGGGGATATTTTAACATTTGTAAATGTATCTGTATGGTGTAATATATTTTTTTCCAAAATGACTGACCAAAGTACATCCCATTCACAATTATCAGATAAAGTAACTTGTTGGTCTAAGAATAGGGGTAAAGTTAAAGCTAGGAAAGATGTTGTGTATCAATCCAGCAAAGCTCCCAAAGTTTGTTAACTACTGTTAGTCATTTCTTCCATTCAGAGCAGTTGTAGTCCTATAACACATTGGCTCTGACATGCACGATTTGCAAAATTGGAGGGAGGGGGGCAGTATCTGACTGCATGATCAATCTTTGCTGTACAGCATGCTCCAAGGTCAGCCAACTCTGGAATTAGAGGCCATATTTTCAGGAGTATTTTGCATAGTTGACAGCTCATATGGACACTTGGATAGTTCATAGTTTAGTTGCTTTTGTAATTCTTTATTCACTCTGGTGCTTTTTTCATTACAGAAGCCTATATAGGCACATTAAGATGCTTGGGTTATTTAAAAATATGTTTACCACTTTTTCAGTTGATAGCCAAGGAATGCTGAAGTTGTTTAACTTGTTTTACATTTCCTCTATTGAAACATATGTTTGATTACATTTGGCCAGATGTAATAAGCCATATGTATTTCATTAAAGAAAATTAAACCTTAATTCACTGACATGGGTATTCATTATCATTCAGCCAGCTGCTATCTTGAACATTTTTGTGCAATACTTGTCATGTGAATGATATTTATAGGTTACTGCATTTGAATGAAAAAATATGAACGAGTTTTTCGGATGGCTATACTGCACGACCTTGGGAGTGCAGTATAGCCATCCGAAAAAACAAGTTCATATTTTTCCATTCAAATGTAGTAACCTTTATTATTATATGCTCATTCTTGTTTCATAACCAAAATTTAATAATAAAATTCACAACCAATTATATATAATAACAAAATTGATTATTTTATTATTAAAATAATAAAGTTCACAATAGTAGATTGCTTCAATCAACAAATAATAGCATTCATGTGCATAAAGTTCCTCCCCACCGACCGTTGAACTTCATAGCGTACCGCGCACTCATGTGCATCAAGCGTGTGGAGTGCAATATGAAAGTGTTAAGTACATTTTTGGCCATTGTTATTAACAGCTAAAGAAGACAGTTTGTGTGTATAACTTACGTTTAATTGTGTTGACCCTTTATAGCGTCTATATCTAGCTAAATCTGAAACATTTGTATCAAAAAAGTAAAAGTGGAATATTCCAAAGCAGTTTGTATGTGTCAGTCTATGAAACATTTGCTGGTATGTGTCCGTCCTTGAAAAAGATGCTTTAGTTCATTCATTAACAAAATTGTTTACGTTAGAAAATAGTCCCTTTGCACGTGGGGTCCAGTATGAAGGTGTTCAATATCATGGAATATTGCACGATTCTGACAATGTAAAGTTAATGTTGAAAAAAGATGAGCATATAATAAAAGACCATATTGAACTCATGTTTTGTTATGCCTTTTCCTGCACCTGAAAATGATTTACAACCTTTTCTTATAATTTCAGATAGCCATAGATTAACTCTGGTGATAGTTGCAGCAAATTTGTAGATGGGTGTTTCCAGCAGTTCCCCAGGGGTCGACTTAAATTCTGTTGAGGCCAAATTCATTAGAGAGAAAATAGCAGAAAACTGTGTAGTGATTTTCTCCAAAACCCAATGCCCATACTGCACACAAGCCAAAGGCATCTTTAAGAATCTTAATGTTTCCTATGAAGTGGTAGAACTGGACAAAATTACAAATGGCCCTGAAGTTGGTGCTGTACTAGTGAATATGACTAATGCTAGAACAGTAGGTTCAGTTTTCCATTTTGATTTCATGCTGATATATATTCAAAACTGTACTAAAGGCCACCTTCTATTAGAGATCACCTGTCTTAAAGATCCTATTTTTTGCAGGTTACTGTAAGTAGTCACACTTTGAGTGGTACTCTGATAGTTTTTAGTTTACTTGCTTTTATGAAGTGGGATGTAATTGAACAAACTAAAATTATGCTACATCTTTGCTCAGTATAAAACTGAACTTATATTTAACAAGTTATGCTTTATTAACAGGAAAGGGAGAGTTCAAAATAGAAAATAGTATGAAAGTTCGGTCCATATTTTGTAATCTTACATGAACTGTCTGTTTATTTGAATTTGAAACTAAAAACCTGAACTTTGAAAGCTTGCCAAGTTTCCTTTTAATTAAAAGTTTCCTTTTAATTAGAGCATACATACTATACATATATTTTATTTATATCACATACAAATACACATGCCAGAATTTCCAGCACAGTTAAGATTACTGCAAGCAACTGTGCATTGAAGGAATGAATGGACTTGGCACAGACCATTCCAATGTGTCTGCTACAAAATTCTAAACCTTTTGCAAATACTCACAATCTCTTTTGCAAATTGATAAGTTGCTTCTGTTTGTTTTTGACCTTCAATTTTCGTTTATGTTGATTAAATAATTATAATGATTTAAGCAAGAAAAATAGTTTAAATGAAGAAAGTAGAGCACTACCAACACAGTATGGTTAACTCTTTGAACATTGACTGCACTAACTTTTACATACTGACTAGCATATTTAAATGAGTTGGAAGTATAAAATAAGCAAACTGGGCAGCCAGCAAGAGGTAATTAAAACATCTAATGTATGTACAGTTCATCTAAATCAATTTGATTTAATTAACATTGCTACCAACCATATAATTGTTTCTGTCCTCCATTTGTAACGTTCTACTTTCCGTTGCTTCACGTGACTACATTTTTCAATCATTCATAGGTCCAGAGATATTGTCGCTTGACACAGACAAAAATTCACCATGCTCTTTTTTTATTTTAGCTGTTATCATTCTACAAAAGTCAAGAGAGAGAGAGAGATGTTGTTATGTGATTGGGTAGATGTTTCTTTAGTTTTCCAGATGTTTCTTTAGTGGTCAATTAGTCTGCTGCCTTACCAACCTACACATGCATAGAGAATGATTGAGGGAGGGTAGAGCAGCCTTTGGACATTTTTATTATGAAATAATGTTCTAGACCCATATTAAAAGGTTTTATAAAACATGAAGAAATAAAAAAGAAACAAATTATTAAGTATACTACAGTATGAGTATTCCTCCTTACAAATAAATGCATCATACAAGTCTTTACAGGCTGTTGCTAATTTTTATCATTGGTACTGTGAATACTGTATTAAAATCCCATACAATGTTTACGCTTAACTTTACAAAAACTTAGGTTCTTGTAGGTGCTTGGTTTGTTTAGTTTCCCTTTTTTCTCTCATTCCACATCCATGTATTACCTCTCTTATGCACGAGAGAGAGGATTTTGATGAATTCTGCACCGTTTTTAATTTGTTTAAAATATGAGAATTATTATTTTTATCATTTTTTTTATTACAATGCTAATGTTTAATCTGTGGAAATTCATCACAGATTTAGTGAATATAAAAGTGATAGCCTACTGATACAACTAATATAACTTAAAATGGGGCAATCACAGTTTGATATACCAATGGTGTTAGTACATTCATGTCAACCATTATTTTTTTTGCATAATCATTATGCTATTTTTCCCACCAGATAACATCTTACACTTGACACTTTATGGATTACGCTTTTATGGTACATTAAAAATTATTTAAAAAATAAAAAAAGAATAAAAATAGCCAGTAGCTTCTCGTGGATCAATGGTTCTTTCCACGGATTTCCTGGTTCTTAATCCACTGGCCGCCATGTATGGTCTATCATGTGCTGAAGAATGGCGTTAAGCCCCAGAACAACTACAACAACAACAAAAATAAAAATAAAGCAATAAATAGTTGTGTTTGTCATTTCTATTAACATCTTTTTAATTCCACTCATCTTTAAAAATTGGAGAATATTCTAAAAAGAAAGAGTGCTGCTTGAGAATAGCATAAGAGCTAATTTGTTGAGCATGGACCTACATGTATTTTCTAATATTATATTTATAGCAACTGTAAATGACCCATTTCAAAAGAAAACAGACAGGTTTCTTTAATTTAAAGATATGCCTTACAAATTCATTATATTAATATTCAAGTTAGGTTGCAGACTAGTCTGTACTTTTAAAGAAAATGCAGAATCTCTGATATTTGTTTAATTTATAGCTTGATGTAATAGAAGAATATAGACTATAAACTTATAGAGATCTGCTGTCGACACTTCTTTTCCATAGTATTTATTACTTACTGTAGAACGATGTTTTTTAGATTTCTTGGTTATATAAACCATATAGTCCATTTTAGCATGGTTATGCATATGTATGCAGATCCAGGTTTCTTAAAAAAATTAATTCACTAAATCAAAAATGTTAGCTACAGGCATTGAAAGAATGAGCTCGGTTATTATAACCTTAAATAAGTAGTTCTAAACTCAGCCCCAAATTGTGTATCCATGCTGTTTTGAGTGGGTCGCCAATATCAACCTTAAGGTTTCGAAATTTCTTGCCCAATTGTATTTTAAGCATTTGATGGGCCATTTTCAGTTTGATGTACATGATTTGTTTAAGGCAGATTAAATTACAAACTAAAATTAATGCACAACTTGGTCATTTTTGCAAGCCATCATGGATCATTTTCTGGAAGGTATTATATGCATGAATGGTACAAAGTTATACTTTTACTAATTTGGCCTTTTTTGCAATGAAAATGTTTGCAAAGAAGAAATATAATACTAGTCAGACTCATAGAACCTTGCATAATTTTTTTTAGTACATAGTGCAAAGCTGCAGATGAACCTGATTCTTGTGAGACAGAGAAAGTAGATAATGGACCTAATTCTAATACAGAAAACAGAACACAAAATAAACTGGAATGCAAAATTCATTGTGTTGGTTAAGCATTTACTTAAATGTGAAATAGTGTGGTAATAAGTCTCTTAAAATATGTAGGTATTCTGGTGCAAAAAAAACATGTTTCATTAAGGATAAATTGGTAATCAGCTAATTAAATAAAATAACTATAAACAAGAAACTGAAGTATCTTTAATTTCTTGCTGCACAAAAAATTATAGACTTGTTGAGAATTGATTTTTATATAATAGTATTAAACACTTTGCAGTGAATGAGCAATAGGAGTCTGATGACATTTATATTGGTAAAACAACAATACAGACATAATGCACTAATATTTTGGAAAGCAAACAGAAGTTTCGTTTTTTGAACTCCTGTTTTTATGACTTAACTTTTGTTAATAAAGGTGTCCTGGGTTCCAACTTTTATAAACTCTGCTGAGAGTAGCCTATCATACTTGAAATTTTTGTCAATAAATTTTAACAAAATTAGAAATGATTATGATAACAAAGTTTTCCAGGACACTGAAATCTAGATAAAAAGATATGCAATTTTGATTTTGGGTGAGTGAAAATTCCAACAGCCAAGACCTCAGTATGAAATATTTTAGTCAAACTTTTGTTTTATTTGATTTGTTTTTTACAAAATGTCATATTGGGGTTATCAGACAGTCCAAGTGATTGTAAAGGGGTTAGGTGAAGTTACGTTGTCCACATCTTAGTACATAAGGAGCTCAAGACACATGGTAATTGACTGTTGGTGTCTTATCATCATTTTGATCAAAAGAGATCAAATGTATTTATGATGGATTTTGAGTCTTTGATTAAAAATTGGCAATCTTTTAGCAGACTTGAGATTACAAGAAATGATAGACAAAAGATGATTTTGGCAAAAACAATTTAGTAAGGATTTTGATTTTTTTTTTATTGGTCTTGTTTACTTGCTATTGTGTTGTTTAAGATGATTGAAATTTAAGTTTAATGAATTGAACTGTCCCTTGCTTATGCTTACACTAATGTAATGCAACTCTGGTTAAATATATTAAGCAGAACTTATGAACAACATCAAAAGTGTAAAGATTGTATAAATCAAAATATGCTTCAGATGAATTTAAACTGTTGATTCACTATGTAAAGAAGTTTGTAGAGCAATTTGTCAATGGTTGACCTCAGGACCTGGAGGAAAATGTTGCTTCTTTATGTTAAATATTTTGTTATCCATATAAACAAACAAGTTATCTTTTATAATAATGCTAAATATTTCAAAATGAATGAGCTCTACATATATGATGACATTTATATTGGTGACAATGATACACTCAAAATTTTCTGAATTATGGCAGTGAAAATAAGAGGTCACTTTTTTGGGACTATTATTATAGTTTGTGCTCCAACTTTTTTCAGGGAAGGAGCCCAGGACTGCAACTTTAAAACTCGTTTGGAGAACATTAATGAAGTACAGTCAGATAATAGTCTTTTGTGTTGGAGTTGATATGTTGATTCTGTTTTTGTTTTTCGTTGCAGGTGCCTAGGGTGTTTGTAAAAGGACAGTGTGTTGGGGGAGCTTCAGAGACAATAGCTTTGTACAAAAGTGGACAGCTTGCCAAAATGGTGGAAGGATGTTCATGACATGCATGAAAACATACATAATGTTGTCAAATATATTGTACTTAGCCAGTTCTTAATTTCCATAATTTATTTCAACCCCTTAATTGGTAAAATTATGTCTTTACATTTGTACCCAGACTATAATTCAACACCTTAACTTCCTGACAGTTTGTATTCCCCCTACCAGTTTTAAAACTAAAAAATATCATTGATATAACGAAATGTGCCAAACTTGGTGATTTCATTCATTCATTTATAATTTTCAACCTGTTTGTTGCCATGGGGTCCCTAACAATGTCATGTTGTTTGCATTTCAGTCCAAACGAGTTTCATTGCTTACATGGTATCCTTATATGTTTTTGTAATTCTTTTTTGTTTTTCAGCAAGGGGTGATGTAGTTCATCATTTCAATAAGTTCTAAATAATTCTGCAAATTTTGATAACTGATGGAGTTAAGTCCCTCTAAGAGTTCAAACCTTTTTTTTTTTTTTTTTTTTTGTTTTGTTGTTTTTTGGGTGAAATATTGAGACATTGCAAATATTGGATGCAAACAACATCATTTTCCCATGTATATATGTGTAGTCCTAAGATCCTCACCTCTGCCATGTAAATGGAATTTTCCAGGAACTGAAAAAGGAAAGGGAATAGGCTCATTGTTTACACTAAAAACTCTCATTTGGTTTAAAAAGAAAACAAGATGACACTGTTAGAGACCCCCTGCAAGAGCTGGGTTATAATGTAAAAATTAATGGCTGAAATGATTATGAGCTTTGTATTTAATTCCTTGACGATTTTTATCTTTAAAATATGGAGAGGTTGGCATGTACATTAGTTTCTCCAAGATTCAATAGATATACTACACCTTCTCTCTCTGGCTTAAGTGGTTAAAGCATCTGCCTCAGATGTGGGAGGTTGCAGGTTTGAAACCCTGGCCGAGTTGCACAAAAGACTTGGTCAAAATGGTATTTACAGCTGCCTCGGTTGTCCCATGGCAATAAGAGGTTAGTGTTAGGACTGGTTGACCTGGAGTCAGGATAATGTGACTGGGTGGGACATGATGCTGCATGTCTGTGGCATGATGACCCAATGCTAGACATCACTATAAACTGCCACAGTACAGAAATTGTAGCGAAATGATTGAAAAAATTGTTAAAGCATGTTAAAAATCCAAAGTACACACACTCTTTATCTCATATATATTTAGAAAAAAAGTAACTGGACTCCACCCAAAAGTTCAATTCTGAATCTGGAAGCCTTTATCAACTCAGTTGAAAACGATACTTCCAGACATATCAACCATACTAACAAATATTCTAATTTGACAAAAGAAGAAACAGATGCCCTGCACTCACTGAAAAGCAGAACAGACATTATAATTAAGCTTGCAGATAAGGGTTCCACTGTTGTCGTTATGAATAGGGAAGACTACATTAGTGAAGCAAGTAGACAACTAAGTGACACTAGGTTCTACCAAAAACTGGACCATGATCCAATGCTGGAATATGCAAAAATCATCACTAATGTTATTGACAAGGCGTACAAAAGCGGACACACAGACCAGCAAACGAAAAACTACTTAAGCCCAGAAAACCCAAGAGCAGGTAGATTTTATCTTCTACCCAAAATCCACAAACAAGGAAACCCTGGCAGACCTATAATCTCAGGTAACGGGCACCCCACAGAAAGGATATCAGAATATTTAGATCATTTTATGAGACCACATGTCCACAAATTACCATCATATCTTCAAGACACGACAGATTATCTCATAAAAAGCAAAGCTAGTGAACCATTACTGCTAGATACATTACTTTCTTCCTTAGACGTCACATCTTTGTACACCAACATACCGCTCAACGAAGGGTTACAGGCATGTAGCGAAGCATGGGAAACAAGAACTGTAAACAATCCACCCACACACTTCTTAGTCCAACTCCTGGAGCTTGTCCTAAAACTCAACAACTTTGAATTTAATGAAGAAAACTACCTACAAATCAATAGAACTGCAATGGGTACTAAAATGGCCCCTTCGTATGCTAACATTTTCATGGGAAAACTTGAGGGTCAGCTCTTAGCATAGGTTGAGCGTACACTATACCAGTGGGTACGCTTTATCAATGATATAGAAATGAAGTGGCAGTATGGAAGAGAAAGTCTGGATGACTTCATATCAAAGGCAAACAACTTCCATCCTTCAATAAAATTCACGGCAGAAATTTCCAACTCAAACCATGTTTTCCTGGACACAACAACCAGACTGGTGGAAAACAAATTACACACAGACATCTACTCGAAACCAACCGACAAACACCAGTATCTCCTCCCAACCAGCTGTCATCCAAAACACTCCATTAAGAACATTCCATATAGCCAGGCACTGAGGATACGCAGAATTTGCTCCGATGATGAAAGATTCCTAGAAAGGTCTGAAGATCTGGCTAAACATTTAATTTACCGAGGCTACGACAAAGACCTGATTGCGGAGGCAATCCAAAGGGCCAAACAAACAAACCGTGATGACCTACTCAGATATGGACAGAAAGAAAAGGTTGATAGGATACCATTTATTCTGACCTATCACCCAGACAATCCCAAAGTAGGTAAAATCATCGCAAACCACTGGCCAACCGTGCAATCGTCAGACATACTAAACCTAATACTTCCGAACAAACCTGTAGTAGCTTACCGGAGACCAAAAAACCTAAAGGACATCCTAGTCAGGGCCAAGCTAACAACAATCGCTAATCAAAACCAACCTAGTCAATCTGGACCCTGTGGCGATAAAAGATGCAAAACCTGTCAACATATGATAGAGACCAAGACATTCACTAGCACAGTGACTAAAGAAAAACTAAACATACATGGTCCAAACAAAACGTGCAAAACAGAGAATGTGATTTATCTCATCACATGTAAGATCTGTGGCCTTCAGTACATCGGAGAAACTGAAAAGCTACACGAAAGGATAAACCTTCATAGATCTGATTGGATGACAAAAAAGCTGTACAGAAGCCCGGTCGCAGAACACTTCTCCCCTGGCCACACTTTCAGTGATATAATACTTATCGCTATTGCTAACAACCACAGCTGGAGTTCCGAAACCAGGAAGGAAAAGGAATCATACTGGATACGCCGCCTTAGAACATTGAAACCAAGCGGTCTAAACCAAGAAGACTAGAAAATGAAAACTATGCACTAGTAAAATTTAACATTTTCTAAATCTCATTATCCTTCAATTTTTACTATAAGAATAACCGGTATAGAATCAAATATCCGGGATATAATCTGCGTTACATATGTACAAAAAGTAAAAATAGATGTCGCTTTGACTTGTAGACTTTTAGGGAATTATACAACCTTCTCAGTTTCTGCATCTAGTCTATACAAGCTGGTTGTATTTATAGTTTTAGCACATGTGAAGACAGCCATGTAGAGGTTTACAAACAACGTTTTTGTATTTATTTGTTTATCGTATATATGTTTTGTATTTGCCTTTGAAAAAGACTCATTAAGAGTCGAAAGCGCTTAGGCTAGTTAGTTACTAGTTTCGTACTGTTCGTCAGTTTATTGCATCTATATATATATATATATATATATATGCACACACGCACACACTCAGAATTAAGTTGATCAGGAGCTCTTCTAACTGGAGTGTCAGATACCCATAATATCACCATAATCAGGTTGCTCTCTTTCTCTTAGCAATAAAATGGTTCAAGCAATCAACAATGTTTAATTAATATATTTTTGAAAATGGACCCAAAATATCTTGAATCTCAAGAGTTACAACACAGCAATCACATGCACAACAAAGCCTAAGGAATTTGTACCCGGAGTAGCTTAGAGCCACAACTCAGTAAGAGAAATATATGAAAATAACTGCAGTATCCTGGAGCTATGATGATCTCCCATATCCATGCAATTAGAACTCCAAAAAGAAAGCCTGGATCACAGTCTCAGAATGAGTATTTCACATGAGTTTTGCTTTGATCCAGTGATCCTTTTGTATATGTACACCAAATCCTGCTGTTCTGGTTGCTTTCATGATGTTTCTGTCTCAGCAGCCAACGTTGGAATCCATTAAATGCTCAAAACACCCATCTGCTTGAATGATATTGTCTAATACAGGCTCAGTGGCAAAAATGACTGACTACCTGTAAAATAATAGTTAACAGTAAAGAAGAATTTCAATTCCTGATAACATTAAGTTATAGATGAGCTAGGTTTTTTGGTGAAGTTCAAAATGACTCCCATTTAAACAGAATGGTTAATCCCTACCAGCTGTAGAGTGTGTAACTTGTATATCCAGAAATGTTCTCTCTGTCATTCCTAAATTAAAGTGCTACTGGAGAGCTGTGGATCAGATTTAATAATTTCTATCATCTGATATTTAAATTAAAATACTAAGATGCCAGGGAATCTTTATGGATATCTGTCAACTGTTCTTTTTTTCACTTGGAATTCCCATTTAGTTTCACTTACATATTGTTTGCCACATTTAGTGCAGGTGGGTAAATAGGTGTCATCATGTGTCGTACAATATCCTCATAGTTTTGATTTATATTTGAGGTTTGTAAATGTGCTTTTAAAGATTTCAGATTATCCATTTTCATGCAAAAACTGCAATTAATGGTCTCACAATCTAATATTTAATTTGCGAATGTTTTTCCCATTAGGACTGGATGTTTGCTAGAAAACTTAGCTCATATTAGTTGGTTACCAAGTTCATAACCAGTCCTCTACAAGTTTTGGTTGATCTTGAAAAATCTTGGAAAAACTCTGCTAGACTCAATTTGGTAATAGGTCAGAGATGTTTGATTGCATGTTGGAGGAAATAATTATCTTTATTATACGTGCAGATAGCCATCATTGCACTGAGATTTTTTGAATTGGTTTCAGTTGCTCTGAACAATCTAACCTGCTTGCTTTATGAAAAGCATTAGTTAGAAATGTAGTAGGATATCCTCTTTAATAAAATTTAACTAGATTGGAGGCATGTTTTTCAAAGTCCAATTGCTTAGTACAACTATTGTTTGAAGTTCAGAACCACAGGTAGCAACTAAAGGAAATTCATTTAACATAGAACATGACAGCTATGTCACAGCTGGATGAAATTGCACATCAATCATATGTCACCCCTGTTGACAATCTTGTGATTCGTCAGATCAGTTTGACACACCTGTGGACTTAATTCAACCGATAATTTTGTACAATAGCATGGCAGTACTATGTATTGCCTTACAGAAATTAACTTTGTGGTTCTATAATATGTAGAACAAATTGTCTCTAAATCAAAAATAAAAAATTCATAATTGTTTTCTAGTGATTTCTTTATTTATATCCTTCTTTGAAATGACATTTCTCTATGTATTTAAAAAATGGCTGAGATGTTTATTTCAGAACCCCAAAGCTACAACAGTAAGCCACATGACAACAAGGGTCACATGACCTTACCAGTATCAATACTGTTGTCATTGGCAACACCATCGACAAAGGGGTATATAAACCTCTCACTGACATAAGAAAGTGATCAGTTGAACATACACATGAATCAATCCAAATTATTCACTCAGTTGAGTTGCAATAGTAACAAAACCAGTCAGGGATAGAGGGTGACTAGAACACCCCAGCAGATGGGAGGAAAGGCTTCCACATCCAGTCAGTCATCTTCCCTAGGTTATATGGTGAAACTTGACTTGAAGCAATATTTACTAAACCAAAATCATTACTCTTGGAACAAATCATTGTGAAGCTAATAAAAATCATTCTGCCTCACTTGACGCTCAGCATTAAGAGATTAGTGTTAAGACTGGTCAGTCTATCATCACTATATTGTGACTGGTTGGGACATTATGCTACATGTCTGAGGCTTTAATGCTGCAGTGCTGGGCATCTCTATAAATTGTCACACTGCAAACATCATAGTGATATGACTGAAATATTATTCAAGCTGCATTAAAAATTCAGAACACCTATTTGACCTTTCAGTCAAGGTCACAGAAACTTTGCATTAAAGTTTCTTCATTTGCTTACATTTCCTGAACCCTGTGGTAGATTTTGGAAGAATCATAATGAAGCTAAGACAGATCATACACAACATGCTTTGTCAGCCTTTTGACTTCAGGTGCAAAGTCCTGCATGATACAGCATTGCTGTGATCATAGACATGACATAGCTGAGATCCATGCTTCTTATTTGTAAATCATTCTTTTTAGCAATTATTGAAGAGATAGACAGTTTTTTAGGGTGTTCCTCTTTGTGTTTCAGATGTGCCATGCTACAATATGAAACTTGCATTTATAAAGTAAAGATTTATTACCATAATAATATACACCTCCATTTTGTTTCTAAAATATGATTTTCATGTCGGCAAAGGAAAGGGTTAACATAGAAATCATTCTTTCCACCCATTATTTGTCAGTGTTAGTTTTACATTTAACTTAAAATTTGACAGAAAATGTTTTTGTGTAAAGTAATTTAAAATTTGTACAAATGGGTACCATTTATTTTTTTTTTAAAAGCACTCTATGGAAACCTTGAAATAATTTTTTCGTAACATATGTGATAAACTGTTATCAGAACAAATTTATACAGAAAACATTCTAATAACATTGATTGCTAGTCCATATGCTGTAGCATTCGGCTATTATGCAGATGACGATCACATGGGCAATCAAGGACCCATATTGGCTTTTTGCTAAAGGTAGAATGTGTAAAAAAAATTCACTAAATTCACTATTGACTGATTTTTTATACCCATAGGGTGGAGTGTAACATTGTTTGCAATGTCTAACCATTCCATCATCACCAATTTCATTTTTGCACAATTACTAGAGTTCCCAACCATCTACAGGTACCAAATTGTTCTCATTGCTTGCATTTGGGATAAGAAAGAAGTCTGTCAACTATGGGGTTAGAATGTCCAAGGTCAAAATCACTGATTAAAGAAGAAAAAATTGTTTATGTATATGTGACGCTTCATTACACCCTTGTATGATTTTTAAGAAGTTGGGTTTGGATGTTCCCAATACATGTATTTATGTAGATGTGGTACCAACCCAGGCTCTATTATGGTTCAGAAGTTAGTGAATGTTGGTATATAGTTCTGAGCCCCCAGTCATCAATGCCTTCAGTTAAATAAAAAAAAAAATACAAATGGTGAAATTAAATAACAACAATTTAATTGACAATCAAATATTCAATAACTCGAACTTCACAATGCACCCTTTTCACTCGACCCTTTGAGCCTATCTCATATGAGTTATAGTGTGAGAGTTTCGCCCTGTCCTTACTTTTTACCCATCTTTTGATTCTTTCTGTCTAATTTTCTCTGGGTTGCTTCTCATACTCCTCCACTTTTGCTCCTCCCAGCTACTTCTCCTCCTCTACTTTCATAAATTTTTTTGTGAAAATGTTCACACTACCACCAGAAGAAATGGTGATAAGATTGTCAATATGACCACCATAGTGGCTATGTTGGATGTTGGATTGCCACAATTTTGACTCGGGGACAACTACAGAAGTCTTGTAGGGAAAACTCCATGCTGAAAGAGCCATCCATTCAGGATAGTGATAGGTTCTGCTTTGGTATTGCGTTCAATCTTACACTAACCAACCTGTTGAGAGGTCTTTCTAACATAAAATGCCTGACCAGTCATTGCAGCCCCTTTTGGTATGTGAATAGAGACTGGATCTAACCCCTCCTCCTTCCAGACTGCTGTTTCATCCTTCAGCTAATTGGACATTGGCTTACGGGTGCCAGATTAGGGAAGGGAACCAGAAATCCCCCTTTTACAATCCCTCTATTTTTTATATGAGATGAGGGGCCTTCCATCACAGGGAAGTAATGAACCCTTCCTCGGCATGCATACACATACCTATCTCCTCTTATGATGCTGAATCAAACAAAGGGAGGGGACAGACCTTCATCTCCCAAATGCCCCAGGAGGGTAGACAGTCATTCTCACCTACCTGCTGAGTATGTTACCAAGTAGTCTGTTA
This sequence comes from Potamilus streckersoni, assembly GCA_016746295.1. Taxonomy (NCBI): domain Eukaryota; kingdom Metazoa; phylum Mollusca; class Bivalvia; order Unionida; family Unionidae; genus Potamilus; species Potamilus streckersoni. The sequence goes on along the minus strand of JAEAOA010000695.1, from coordinate 2,452,651 downwards.
GCTCCATGCAAGGAATTACAATTCATCTTACCCTTATGTCTCCCACATAATAGAAAGACATTTAGTCATAAAGATGTCCTCATCCATTCACATGAGTTTAATATAGGTTATGCTGACATGGCACTCTATCCATTTTGTGTTCCAGATTTCATCAATCTTAACAATGCGTACCTTAACATTCTATCGTTTCTCCATACAGGAAGTTCCCATGGTTTTGCTTGGATGGGGAGGTTTTCCAATTTTGAGTTCTGCCATTTGGTCTAGCCTCCACACCCTGAACATTTACTAGGGTCAAGGAGTAGGATCAAGGAGTAGCTGCATCTCAAGTTTCTAGGTATCCCAATCCTCCAATGTTTCAAAGATTGGTTGATCCACAATGGCTGGCTAAAGTCCTTCAGATTAGATCTAACGGTTGCTCCGGAGTGATCAGGGTTTCTCAAGTTTCTTCCTTTTGCAGCTTGCAAACTGCACTGGGACCCTCAGGATGCTCAGATTTTTCTAGGTCTGGATTTCCACCATCACCTGGTTTGTTGGAAAACATGGGAATTGGTTTAACTGAAGCCTCTCTAAAAACTTCCAAAACACTCCTATTTGCAGAAACATCGAATTTATGGTGGAAGGCTCATCTAGAACCATAAGGACTAATTGTCCAGGGTTTGTAGTACTGTTAATAATCTATTCTCCATATCACCTTCATCTGCATTTTCATTAGCTAATTCAAGGTCACCAGAAGATGACCCCTTCGCAGGTTCTGTCAAATCTTTTCGCATGACAGTAGAGATCTGATTTTAATTAGATTGCGAGTTTGTAAGAGTGTGTGATTGCTTGTCCATAATAGGTCTGATTAACGCTAACATATTCCCGATTCCTTCGCTTGTTGTTTGCAAGGGTGGATGTTGGATTATTATTATGTGTAGTAGCACATATTACATAGCTTCCCTTGCCCTCATGCAATTGTATGAGTGTTGACGGTGGACTGGTGAGTTAGGCACCATTACACATCTCACTCCAGCCCACATCCGATTTCTTTTCAAAAGTGTTTGTTGTAGATTGTAATTCTGTTTGCTAGTACCTTGACATAACTCCTTTCCCCCACCCGTTTTTTTAAATTTATTTTATAAATGGGTGTTGGGCTTAAAGAAGTGCGTTGGTCTGTAGGAATGCGTGTTTAAACCAGTAACTCTCCACATAGTTTACTCTCCTCATATACAAGAGCTTGCATGTATGTAAATACCGAGGGTGAATTTGAATCAATTCTATTGTGTGTCGGCAGAAATGTTGTTTGGTGGCTGGTAAAAATGTGTATTGAACAATTATGATGATGCTTTTTATCAACATTATGTGTTTGTCACATGTGAGAAAAGGAAAGATATATACAATAAATCTTCCTTTTGCATATCAAATATACATATAAAACTACAATTATTCAAATTGCATATAAATATCTCTTACGATTGACACAAAATATAAATAAAGCAATACATTACTTCTATACTCCTGAAAATGCATACCTAATCAGATTACCGTTTCCCTATATGTACCTATTGTCAATGTTGTATTTCTACAACATCAAACTCTACCTCAATAATCTCTGTTTCATTTTATTAATGAAAGTAAGAGGGTTGTAATCACTGAATATAATAAGCGGAGAAGGAGCTGATCTATTATATTGTACAACTTAAAGTACTGTCAAGCCAAACATTTCATATTGACTCTGTACTAATCTCTCAAGTGCTTGTTTTGTGTGGGGTTTTTTTTTTATAATTTTTTTTTTAAAAGCTGTTGGTCCATCTTATTCGATATTTCTAAATTTCGATGATTGATTATACCAGTCACTTCAGTCAGATTGCATGAATCATTCAAATCCCCACCGTAGGACAGGTACATCTTAATTGATTGAAGGACTATCGCAAACAATACACTTCTATACCATATTTATACATCAAAGTTATTTTTTTTCCTCCTCCCAGGAGTGTTAAAGATATAATTTAAGTCAATATTTTCTTTCCAGCTGTACAAGGATCATACTATTTAGTCTAAAGAAGATTTTGAGGCATGGGCAAGAGAGACAGAACTTTTATCACCAGCCCAAAAATGTATTTCCTTTGTAGTTCAGTCATATTATAATTTAATTTTTAACTGAGTCGAGTGAAGGTTATTTCACAAGTCTCTGACAACTTATATTTGACATCAGAGATATAATCAAATCGACTAATCTCTGAATCTTTGGTTGAAAGGATTAAAGCCTAACGATTGGTGGACTGATTCGTTATCAACAAACAACAATAAATGAACACCCTCATTTAAATCATGTCCTGTATTAAAACAATATGAGCAAATTATATTCTTCACAGTATGATGAAATCCTTCTGAAGCCCCTTGACTTTTAGGATGATAGACAGATTTAAAGAGCTGGATACCTAATTTAATTCGCTGTAAAATTCCTGACATAAAATTTGATCTTTATTATGACAGGACAGATTTGGGAAGGCCAAAAGCTGTAATAATTCTTTATAATTTTTTTTTTTACTTTGGTTTTAGTTTGAATATTTCCCAAAAGGAACTGCTTCTGGAAATCGTGTGGATGCACACATTATGGACATCATGTATTGGTTGCCTGACACTTAGTCTTGGCATAGTGTACCATTATTCTGCTAAATGGTTCGTCTAATGCAAAAATAAGTTCAAGATGAGCCTTGTGCATTTTCTGATTGAGTTTTCCTACCATCTGACAAGGGTGACAAGATCTGCAGTATTAGAATCATCACTTTTAATTTTCGGCATATAAAAATGGTTCAAGATCTTGTGATAAGTATTAACTCCTAAATGACCAGGAACCTCATGGTCCAGACTAAGAATTTACTGTCGATATATATTTAGAACAATTTGATGGCTCACTGACCACTCATCAGAAGCGGGTACCTCAGGTGGTCTCAATTTTCTTATAAGGCCCCCATTTTTCACAAACAAACAAGCAGCATCTTGTGTGGCTTCAGTTTCGCTAATTAACCCTCTGAAACAAACTGGAGATGTAAAAATGTAATTTCTGTTAAAAAATGAGTGATTGTATTTAGTCACGCTAATTAGATTAAAAAGAATGAACAGTATAAAAAGGATCATTGTGGCATTGTACTTGTAAGGCTTCCGTTTCGCTATTAACCATTTTCAAAAGATTTCATGTTATTCCTGTTATTATTCCGTCACGCTAATTATATTGAAAAGAACGAACAGTCAAAAAGAGCGTTGGTGTGACAAATGCCTCTTGATTGATCAACGCTAGGAGACGTGAATTCATCAAAAGACTTCTCATATAAAGACAAATGTGTCAGCTAAAGGAATAATTGCCTCGTCATTTTCAAGAGTTATTTTGCCATAATCTTGTAACTGCACAAGCAGGGTATAAATTAGGGATTAATTTTCAATAGGACGAATTTTTTATGCAAAGTTTGTCAGTTACAAGTGAATTAACGAGCACCTTATCTCCAGATAGGTCACTGCCTAGTAACAAATGAATACCCACAATAAGTAAAGAAGTTACTGGTCTGAAAATTACTTGTCCTGGGACTAACACCGATGCCAAACTTACACAGCGAAGAGGAACATTAATAATGTTGCACTCTACTCCATGAATAAGGGTACTTTCATAAGAAGAAGACTTTTCAAATAAAGGCAAAGATCATGATAAAAATACACTCGGAAAAGCTCACGTGTCCTTAATATTTGAATACGGATAAGCACAATAAGTGACATAGAACCTTTCAACACGAAGGTTAAAAATTCTCCATAATAAAATCACCCTGTTGTTTGTTTGATCCAACCAATGTATTGTTTGCAATACAAGTAATAAGAGTATTTGGAACAATCTGTCTTTTCATTTCTGCTTTTTTTTCAATCTTTGCAATTAGAAATAAAAGCTTTTTCTTAAAACAAGTGCACTAAGAACGATATAATGCTTTCTGACCAGTGCTATCAGAAGTTTAATTCCTACTTACATAAGACTGATATATTATTTTTTAACCAAATAAAACCCGCCAAGATGAAAACTTAATGAAAAACCTTTTCATAGTCATCAGCAGATCGAATAGCATTTACTAACCTTTTCGCTCATCAATGTATGAATGCAACTTATGAACACAACTAATATTAGTTGTTTATATTATCCTAATTTTTATCAACCATTTTAGCCAAGTACCATGTATCAAATAGTTGTTCTCTTTTCTTGCAAATTTGACATGGGTCTGTCCATTTTTTTATAGTTGCTAAATCTTTGTCAATTCGCCTCGGGTAACAATTCATAACCCTTCAAGATATCTTAATAAAACTATGGCAATTAGCACCTTGTTGCACCGACAGTGGGGTAGACTTCATGAGCTTTGCCAACAAGTACACTTTGTAATAATAAAGTCCAATACTCTTTAGGCCATATATTTTCAGCAATTTTCTAATAAAAGGGGTACTAACCTAATAGTTCTGGTTACATCAAAGCCTGGACTTGTGTGCAAGTGGGGGAAGTGCTTTTTGCCCGCTAGTTCATTTGCAGGCTCATATTAAGAACGAAACAAATACAACTTTACCTGTAGACACAACCTTACAGACACAACATTACAAACAAGCACACGTCGTTATTAAGAAAACAAATCTTTTTATTTTAGCAAAATCCAGTTGAAGGAACAGGAATTGATGAATATCATTCATGCCTACGCATGGACAAAAATTACAAGCTATTACAATCAAACACTCAATCATTATAATCAACAAATAAAACAGTCCTTACAAGTGCGTGTCTTATTAATAAGCAAACACGTCCTTATTAAGAAATAAACATACAACTAAACAAGTGAGAAGAGGACTGCATACAATAATACTATTGATGGGAACTGAGTCATTGATGAGAATTGCAACATCAGGCATGCATGCATTTATATATACATTCGATCACAAACACCACTACAAAGACCAATACAGAGAGAGAGAGGTTTGTAAAAAAAAAAAAAACTTTTTTTTTAAAATGGCAACCATATCCATAGAAAAAAAGAACCCAAATACAAACATAAAACAAACGATTAGTTTGGCAACTGTAATTGGTATCATGCATTTAAAGCACGCGTAGCAATGAAAACAAGCGTTGTTAAAAAGGGTAACTCCATTCACGAATTGTCCGATACGGAATGCAACTGTCCTAATCCGTTTTCCTTGTCAGAGCCACACGTTTTTGTTGCCGTGGATGTCATGTATTGTATTCCTCAAGGCAGATCTCTTTCTTTAAATCTCTTAACGGTTCAGTTCAGCCAAGATTTCATGTATTAAAATCATGGTTTTTGAAGTTGTCTCACTTCCTCTAGGTTGCACTCTTGCACTCAGATCAACATTGATTTGCATTGTCTTCATCTCTCGGTTACTTGTTTCTCATCTTTCTGTTGTTGTACAAAAGTGTCTTGTTTGTTTTTTGTTTGTTTGTTTGTTGTTTTTTTTTTTTTGGTTTTTTTTTTTGCTGTAAAAATATATTTGACTCTTTTAAAATCGTTGGTGTCTGGCAACAGTAGTGATATCGAAAATATTGTGAATAATTCTTGCGATTACAAAAGATCGCAGAAAGCAATATCCGAATCCAATACATTATCTGATACGGAAGATACCATCAGTTGAAGGTTAGTCGCAACAGCCGAAGTAGTTTCTCTGGTTGTGTAAGGAGCTTCAACTGCAGTAACGGCCTTAGCATACCCGTGGCCCCATCTGGATCTTTTTGGTGGGACTCGCTGTATTTATGTGTGGGGCCTGTGAACACGGCATATGGAATTAAACTCTTAAACTAGTCTTATATGATACTGAAATTTTCTTCCATCGCTTTAAAATTACTTTCTTTCTATTGATATGTTGTTTTTTTTTTGTTTGTTTTGTTGTTGTTGTTTTTTTTTTTTAAATACTAACGCGCGGGGCCACCGTGAGCACGGGCCCCGATTGGACAAAATCGGTTCAATATACTTAAGGTCGGCCCTGTTCTGCTTTCGTTTACAAACTCTCTCAATCTTTTAAAATGTTATGACACTTATAATATGACCTCTGTCTAAATAATTCTACAAAAGTAAAACGTTATATAACAAGGTTAGGAATAATAATTAATTTAATTATAATAATTTAATAAGCTGTCTATTTTGGTAGGTATGGTTTGTAAATCTAGGCAGGGACCTTCGAATTATTGTTGAAATTTTCATTAACTCTTGCACCCAATACTGATACCTTTAATACAAGTCTTAAAAAATCTCATACAGTTCTTGTAAAATTTCATCTTACAACTCAAAACAACAGCTTCCGATTTCTGAATTTTGTCACTTAATATAACATAATTCAAAAGAAATATTACAAATTTAAAAGAAAACAATGTTTAAACTAATAAAATAGTCACAAATTATAGATCATTATAAATTACAGTCTCCTGCAGGGAAATAAATTTTAGTAAAACTTCAACAGTTTAGAAATGTAATAAGTGATTAAGTTCAAGAGAAATAATGAAATAGATGTAATGTGCTCACAATATCTCGTCTATTAACCCCCGCCTCCACCACACCCATCCATCCCCACAACAAAAATGTCAATAATTAACAATTCGGAAACAGAGTAGACTCCCGTGAATTTCTTGATAATCTCGCTCGAGTGGCATCTTTACAAATTATGATAAAATATTTGTGGGACAACGTTTTGTAAACTTAGAAATTTTGATTAAGATGTAATATTGTTCTAATGTAAACATTTATATATTTATTTTGATGATTTTAAAATTAATATCAAATAGGTTTTGATGAATATTAGTGTATTTTCATATGTATTAAGAATATAAATGTGGGATATTTCCTTTTTACTTGTTTTGAATATTACTTACCTAAATTAAAGCATGCTCGTTTTTTCCTAACACAAATTTGGATTTTCAACACAAAAAAGCAACAAAAAAAGCAGTCAATGTTTACAGATGACGCGCAAAATAGTTCGACACGGAGGGTATTAGGCCAATAAATCAGCCGTTCACACATGATGATATTGATTTTTGTTTAAAACGAGCATCAATTGACAATTTTTAATATTGGAAAATATTTTTTCTAATACTGGTAAATAAATTTATTCTATATAATGATAGATTTCTTATGGAAGACTTTTTTTTTTCGTTTGTTTCTTTTATAATAAGCATGTTCACATTTCAAAGTTGTGCTATTTCTACTTCAAAGGTAGACAGTCATTCAGTCATTCTGCGTTCCCTCTCACCATGTTGTGTTAATTAAAAAATATATTTAAGGCCGAAGGAAAAAATAAATAAAAAAAGAGTGCTGAAAAGGATTTGTTGGTGCAGTAGCAAGGTACGTCCTTAGAAGTCTCAATAAATTAAATGTGAATCACCGAAGACAGGGACTCGTTGCTTACATTGTAACTATCAGTCACACATGTATATATAATACTATTTATTATATTAGTGCATGCTTGACAGGTATATTGTAAGTCCCTGTGCACCGAAATAGCACAGAGAACTTTATTGTCCCAAATCTTTTATATAATTGTATCGGAAAGATAGTTTACACCTGTCATAAGCTAGATGCACATAAAAATCGCTTAAGGTATTATCTGGGAGCTAAATATCGTTTATTTTGTCAGTGCGGCAAGACCTCCTGTACTTCGAGAAACTGGATCGCTATTCGGATTCGGTACGTAGGCAATTCCACACAGTGCGCTGGAGTTGACAGGGGCATCTTGCAGAATGATTATATCTTTTTATTTCTTGTTTATTGGTTTTGTATCATTCACATTTACCAGTTTCACATCGTGTCAGCTTATGCTCTTCGTTTCAAAGCAGACCGTTTATCAAAAAGACACAGGTAATAGTGGAAACTGCAGGTGTAAATGTGTATCCTTAATTCGAGGTATATTAACTATTGCTAAACACAGTAATGTTCAATAATAGAGGTGGACTAGAATAATGCAATAGAAACCAAAGTTACGGAGCAAGAAATTTCATCATAATATACTTGAAGTTTTTTTTGTGGACTGGTTGAACATTAGAAATATTTTTTAAAAAAAACATTATTGTTCATTCTTTATACGGCTCCGATACTGCACAGTAACGGAACACTACGTCAGTGTACTGTCAGGGCCGATGAAGAGGGAGAGAACATTTTGAGAGCATGTTCTTTTGATGTAGATAGTGAGGATCAATGGGAAAAAACATTAGCTATTATAAGTATATCTGGGACTCAGAGGGAGGGGGCAGCCATAAATACTATACCTCTTTTTCCTTTGGTCATTATACAACAGAACATTGTTTTGCCTGATCATTAGTCTACACTGTTTTGCCTGATCCATAGTCTATTTCAAATGCCAATTTGCACAAATTTGATATATTTATTTTATGACCATGGAAAACATTGTACTTTTTAATTGATCAATATAGATGGTCTGCACCAGTTACCACATGAAATTTGTTCAACAATGTATGTTTATTATTTATGCTTGACAGTCTTTATTATGATTGCAGAGTAAAGAATTCCTTGCATTTCAGTGTTTTTATTTTTCACTGAAGTATTCTCATTAGCAGCTAGATTGAAAACCTTATGCATTTTCAAACTAACACTTTGGCTGCCTTTTTTTTTTTTTTTACAGTAAAGTAACATTTATTGTTCAATTTTTTGGCACTAGGTTGACCTTAAAGTAATCAGTTCCATGACTTTTCTGATACACATTGGTAGATGAAAGTTTACATACCTGAGACTACATAAACATCATGTTAAACCTGAAAAATTAGTTGTTGTTGTTGTAGCGTTTAACACCATCTTTCAGCACAAGATTGGCTATACATGGCAGCCATTAATATATTGGTGGAGGAAGAACCTGGCAAAAATCCTGGAAAGAACCACTGACCCACAAGAAGTTACTGGCAAGCTTTCTCATTTACCCACATTTGCTGAACATGAGACTCAAACCCACACAGACAGAGGTGAGATGGCAGTGATCCTTAATGGTGAGTGCTTTAGACCACTCAGCCTCTCAGGATAGGAATATTATGTATTCCTTTCTTTTCTTAGTTTACCAACCACATGCTTGAGAGCATTGACTTGGGTCTGTTGTAATCCAGTAGTATTAGTCTTGTGTAGCTTCAGGATGGTTGCATTAGTAGGATTGTCATTTTTTTGAAGGTTTAAATGATTGTATATGACCTATATGGATATTATTTCTAAGGTTTATTTTGTTTGTTAATCTTTGTTCCCAATATGTGTTCCTTTTTTAATGATGCTAGAATTTCAGTTTTTAAAACCATTTTCTAGTAGCTGTATATGAATTCTGTTTTTAATCAGCTATGATTATTCTCTTAATTAATTTACCAGCTCTATTACACCCATGCAGTGTGTTTGAAAGATTTTATCTTATGCAATTGGGGACTTATCTGACATCAAAGTACACAAAATTACATGCTATTTATACCAAATTTTAAAACCATTGGACCTTTTCCAATATACAGAACCTAAAATGATACTCAGGACTTGAATACCTAATGTGACACAAGTTTGGAAAGAAATATCATAAAAATAAAGTGGACAGCTTAATATAAACAACAGTAAAATTTCCATAAAAATCATTACAAAACTTGTAGTGATATTAAAAATTCAAAGAAGATAACTTTGCTCAATCTCCTTAATATTATTGAGTTTTAAAGATATGAGATTTTTGTCTTTAAAAATTGGTTATGTTTTTCCTAATGTAATGCTGTTTTTGAGTAGATATATGTAAAAGACAGTTCTACACAGCACTGAAAATTGGAATAAAAAATGATTTTTTAATAAATAATTCTGCCATTCTGAGCAGTATTTTTTATGGAACATATTCAGTTGTATTAGTACATACTTTAAATGTTATGCTAACCAAAAATATGTTGAAATTGGAAAATTTTTATTATTTTATCCAGAAATCTCAAATTTAATTTTTTGTTAGTAATATAAACCTTCTTAGAGAGGTATTTATCTGATGATGAGTGTTAATATGATTGAATTGAATTGAGAAAAAAAAAACAAATAAAAGAGAACCTAACTGCTGTTAATTAAAATTACTTTGAATTATTATTCCAAATCTGTAATGTCATCCAAGTCAGGAAAAGTTATTAAGTTTGTGATGAGTTATCTCTCCTAAAATATTTGTTTTTAAGATAAATTCTTATAACTCTAAAATGACTTGAAAAAATTTTGATCAAATTTTCATCATTGTTTATGATTAGATGTCCCTGTTTTTTCTTTTTTAATTATATTTATATCTAACCTTAAGTGTCACCAGGCTACACACAAGATTTGAGTTACATTTATTTATAATTCTCAGCAAGTTTTGAAATAATTCCATTTTTGTGTGCAGTGCAGTATCTTAGTTTAAAACAAAGTTATGTAGTTTGAAAGCAGTACCAGAAAATAGGCAACAATGAACTTGGTGTTATGTCAGTGAAAACAGATGAAGTGATTTATACTTTTCACTTGCTTTTGTAGGTGAATTTCCCATAGGACTTGGATGTCAAATTGTTGAAAAATATAATTTTTTCCATTTAGAAATCCTGTATAATTCCTGTAAAACCAAGGGAAATGGACATGGATTGCAAAAACTAGCTCAAGATCCTAAGAACATAGCTGGATATTAACTTTTTAAATTACTTGTATATTGGGGCAAGTGTGGTAAAGTAATTATTAAAAAAAAACTGACAATAAAATTGTGTTATCTGCATATTGAAATGGGATATGAATTGAACTGCATTGCAAATGTTAACATGCTATTTGTAGTTTGCTTTGTGATACATGTATTTTAAAATGTTGAAAAATCAAACCAAATATTGAATTGAAGCTCCTATTGGTTTTAAAATCTAAAATAGAAAGTGCCTGTCTTAGACTTTCATGCATCCTGTAGATCCATTCAATTGGGAAAGCATGTTTTCATGAGATCACCAAAAATTGGTTTATGTACATGAAATCCATGAATTGACAATTTGAGAACAAACATGAATGTACAGGTTGTGCCATACATTGTTACTTTGTTGTTAAATTGGTGGAAAATATACTTCTCATTCATTATAAAAATAAAATTTCTATAAGTCCATGCCACTCATTACACTGGTACATTTTGGTGACAAAATGATATCAACATGTGCTATGTTTGGTTCATGTCAGACCTTAAAGAAAGAAGAATCTGAATATGTATGACCCATCTGGAGTAGAGAAACCTGGAATTGCCTAGAATACTAAGTTCTAGTCTCTACAGCAAACAGTGAATGAATGACAAGGGTTCTTATTAAATGTGAACATTTATTCCACTTTTTACATGTATAATGTTGAGGAACTTGGAGTGGGTGGGTGGGTGGGTTAGGTGGTGTGTACAGTTTTGACTTTGTAGTTAATAATGTTTATATTAATACAGGCCTTAAATTTAACTTAAATTTTTTTTGTAGGTGGAAAACTGTTGGTATTAATAAAACTTGATGAACCTCAGTCTGTTCAGATTATTAAAACTTCTTGTCCAACAGGAAATTTTCTAAGGGTAGCCTCCGGCAAGCAGACTGCCACTAATTTTGAGCTAGTTAATCCCTTTCTTTATTCTGAGGTTACTGAATTAGAATAAGATGAATCTCCTGAACTACTTTCTAACAATCTGCATGTATTTATCTTGCTAACAAAACAAGTTTAGGAGAAAAAAAATAAATTATTTGATAATGTAACAAATTAAGTCATTTATTGCTTTGCTCTGTCAAATCAGAACATGGATATGTAGCCATAAAGACAAAACAGTTGAAAAAGAAACAAATATGCAGCATTATAGCAACATGTAACAATCATTCAGAATCAACCATTAAATTGTTTGGATGGGGTTTTTTTGTATTTTTTTAAACTAGCATCAGTAATGGTTGATCCATTTGATGCAAGAAAAGAATTTAGATGTAAATTGTTCAATGCATGTATTGGGTTTTTAAAATTTAAAGTAGCCATGTGAGGTTGGCTTTAAAGCATAGGGCCCATGATTGCTTTTCAATAGTTCTTCCATGTAATCTGGCATATTGCTGTTTATACATTTGTAAAGAAGTACCATACATACTAACTATAAAACAATTCCTTCTGCACACTGTACAGACCCAGATCTGCTGTCGCATGCTGTTCCAACAAATCTGGGTCTGTGCAGTTTGTAAGGAGTAATTAGTAGAACAAACAACATAAGCCTTGATCTGTAGGTGCATTATGATATGTCAGATCGGAATCTTTGCAATTCGACTTGTCTTACAAGCGAGTATATATGGTACTACTTTTTTAGAGTTTATTCTGTCATCTGTTTGAAAATATTTCATTTCATGGAAAAGAATACTAGATGATGTGTCAAAAAGAGCATCCATAAGTAGGTGTTCTTGTAGCTTGTATATTTTAAAAGACTCTTATCAAACAATGTTCTGTAACTACATAAATATAAGCACTGTAGACCAATATTTTCATTTGCATTGGTAGGTATTTATAAATTTAACTTATTAAAGATGTAAATATACATAGTCATTATGTTTTTTCCTCTTTAACTACTTTCAGCTAATTCACTCCTGAAAGATTTTCATCCTTAATATTTATTTCATATTGACAAGTAGTTTTTAGAAGTGAAATGCTTTACAGATGAGGCTGTTAACAAAAAAAAATTTATGTTTCAGTTATAACCATTTTATTTTATTGTTTACCACATCTCAGTATTTCTTATTGGAGTACAGTAATTACATGGCTACAAGAAGCTCTTATGCATATCATCTGTAAATATGTGTGTAATTTATGCTCACTGTCCATGGAGAAAGGTTGATTTTGAAAATGAGAAAGAGCAGTGGGCCTAAAATAAACCCCTGTGGAAGACCATGTTTAATTTTCATTTATAAATTTCAGTAAGTCTTTATATCTAATTAGTAGCATATCACATTGCTAATACATGTAAGAGTTACTTTAAGAACTAAGACTATTTCATTTTTGTAATTTAACTGTGGAAATAAGATCAGAAATGCCAGTAAAAATATTAGCATAATACTTTTAGCTAAGCATACAAATTCTATTATATTTGTTTGTGTGTGATTTGAATTTTTAACATAGCTTAAACAATTTTTTTCAGTCTTATCTCTACAATGTCTGCAGTGTGGCAGTTTATTGTGATATCTAGCACTGTAGTATCATGTTCCACCTAGTCGTAATACCCTGACACCAGCCGACCAGTAACACTAACCTCTTAATGCTGAGTGCAAAGCAAGGCAGATGCTAGTACCATTTTTATAAATCATTGGTATGACTTGGCTGGGGCTCAAACCCAGATCTAAGGAAGACAATCTAATCACTTAGGCTATAAGAGTGGTCTGCAGATTACAGAAAGTTTTATGACTATAGGCAATAAATACTGTATATGTAAATTTCAGTTACATGAGAGATATATTTAAAAATTATCAGTTTAGACTTTGTTGATATAATAAGTGTCTAATTCTGCAGGATAAAAAAGTGGTCACATGAACCTGACTGGAATATTGTTAACTTGATTTTTCTTTAATTCTAGATCCTCCATTGCTTGCTCTGTTCACCATTGATGCCTGCCTGGTGGTGTTTTTTATGGCTGTGCACAGTGGCCTGGCATCTGATCCCTACAGAAACCTGATGAAAAGAACCGGAATGGGACCCCTGACTCGCTCCTTTTATGTTCTTCTCTCAGCTCTAACACTCAAGGCAATTAATACTAAATAGTTTAAATGATGAAATCAGTGATATTTGCTCTTTATTTTTGTTCTTATTTTTTAGTAATGAAAATGTAAGAAAAAGAAAAGATATCTCCTTGATACATCTCATTAATTCATTAAAAATTTCCATTGTTAAGGCTGCAATGAGATCACAGATTGAAATTTGTTGGGTACCACACAGGCTTGAACTAGGTTGGCTCAAAACTGGATTGTAATTTGCAGCAAAATATTTATAATATAGAAAATTGAAGAAAAGTTCTTAAATTCAAACTATTTACAACTTAAGCTTGATTCACTTCATACCTGGGAGCTCTTGCTATCAAGGTTTGACATATCTGGGTGGTCCTTCAAATGGGAAAGCAGGTTACCCAGTCTGTAGACCCATTTTTCCTTGCACATGATAAATTCTGAAATCATAAAAATGGATATTACCAGACAGTTACTTCAGATATATCTCAGATTCCCATAGAAATCAGATGTGGTCTCAGTCTCATCAACATGTCTTAAATTAAACCTAGACTTAGGACATTTGATTGGTCAATTTTAAGTCATACTTAAATTTCAGCCTATCAGATCACTGGATTCCAAACTATATTTTAATTTTAAACCCTGAGTCCTTGTGGTGAGAATCAGACCTGGAGTTTTTTAATGTGCTCAGTACCACAAACCTGAGACAAATCAAGCTGTACTCAAAGATAGTAACTGATGTCTTTCATTTGCATGAATATCCATCTTGGACAAATTCTTGATTTGCACACTTAATTAGCAAACTAGTTTTTGGTTTAAAGTTTAATTATTATTTAATTATTCTTTTAATCATTTAAAAATGTTGTGATGAAATGAGTGGTTAACACAAGATGGTGTTTCAGATGGAGGAGATCGGAAGAACATTGTGAAAACCCACAACTTTGAACACGTTATCACCGGATTCAAGTTATGTTGGTGCATATAATTGGCATCTCAATTCTCTGTAGTGAAAATACCTGCTTCCTTGGTTTTGAGTCACATGCTCACACTTTTTGTCCACTTGTGAATGGCAATACATTCTGGATATTACTTCTAGGCTTCATCATCAATGGTGCTGTTAAATATAGTTAAGGTGATATGTTATTGTTTTTGAAATTCTTCTGTGTCAGTTGCTTTATTCAACTGGTGATGTGATGATGTGATGTGATTATGATTTTTAACGTAGCTTTAACAATTTTTCAGTCATAGTGCTACAATGTCTGCAGTGTGGCAGTTTATAGTGATGTCTAGCACTGGGGCATCATGCCGCAGACATGTAGCATGATGTCCCACCCAGTCACATTATCCTGACACCAGGCCGACCAGTCCTAACACTAACCTCTTAATACTGAGCGCCAAGCGAGGCAGCTGTTAGTACCATTTTTGTAAGTCTTTGGTATGACTTGACCGTGGATCAAACCCATGACCTCCTGCATCCGAGGTGGATGTTCTAACCACTAGGCCACCAGAGCGGAGTTTTGAGATAATAGTACAGCACATCAGTATATCATGGTACAGGTCCTTCCAGTTCATATACATATACCGATGTACATTGCCAATGAATTAGTTTCTGCATAGTATCTTTATAGGTAAATTCTACTTAAGCCTGCATTTGTTTCATTTGAATTTTTGTCTCTTTCACTATATGTTATGGTAGGTCAAAAACCCAGAATTATTTCTGAAATGTATCTACCAATAAAAGTATTGAACCACATGTTACATAGCAGTGATCCATAATAACAGACAATGGACTCAGAAGTCGTTCAGGAGCTGTTGGTGACTAATACAGCACTAATCACCTGTCTTAAAGCTTTTTGAACAGAACTTCTACAAGAAATTTAATTATATGTAATACTTAATTATTTGTTGGGATTGTCACGTGAAGGCAAGGTCAAAAGGTAGGATGGCAAATTTGCTGACATCATCATGGGCAAAATTGGAGAGACAGCTAAGAAGGTTTATATTGAGCAGGAATGAATCACGAATCACTTGCATGTAAAGGTGTTTTCCAGTTATTGATTAAATTGAGTTAATTAAGTTGAGTTGAATTAAATTAAAAGAATTTCCCTTATGTACTCACAATTCAAGTTAAACTGCAGACAACAATGATCCTGATCTGTCATAGCATAATGCAACTGCAGATCAGGGTCTGTGTTGTTTGTTCTACTGATTACTCCTAACAAACTCCATAGAGCCAGATCTATTGGTGCATTATATACTGGTAGATCTGGATCTATCCAATTGGCAGTTGGACTCACTTTATGGTAAAGTTGCATGAAAGTTTTACTTGTTCACTCTTTAATATTTCCCACTTTTCTTCAGATATTTTCCTCTATATTGCAGTACATGTTGTGAGACACAGTCCAGTAACAAATTGTATCACACTATGAAATATCTGGCAATACCAGACCCTAGGCAATATAACTATAACTATGTGCCTAAATTTTGTGTCATCATCTTAAGGCATTCAGCAAGCCTTCATTCAACATCGAAGATTAATGTTAGTTTTGGTTTTGTACCAGTGGAGGAAGAAACATGTTAGAAGATAAAGGATACTGTTTGTATAAAAGTGACTTCAAGAATGCTGTTCTCATTAAGTATTGACAGGTAAAGCACTACATTCGTTAAAATTAGGTCATCTTTACTAGCCAAGATTCTGATATGATAATCCTATCTAGCCCTTGGTGGATAGAACAGATATATTGGTGCTTTGTCCTAGTGACATCTATTTGATTGTTTGAGTTGCCTCCCTTAGTATGTAATGCTAACTAACCAATAGCGTGGTGCATTGTTCATCGGCTGAAAATGATGGGAAATTGATCTAACAAGGATACTTTGGAAGTTTAACATTGAAAATATGACTGTGTGCAAGAGGGAAGCCATTACAAGTGTATTTGAGTGAAAGGTATTTGTGCAAACACGGACAGGCACTGGAAAATGTTTTTTATCAGTGCATTTAAGTTGTGTGCTCCCCTTGTCATGATTGTGTAGGAACAGTGTTTAAATTTGAACGAATTTGAACAACTTAATTTTGATTGGATGAGGTTACTTGCCAAGGTGTAGTTAGGGTTATTATCACATTTGAACCATGAGTAGCAAAGATGGAAGTAGGTTGCATCAGGTAATGGTGTGAAAGAATTAGGAATGCTTAATGAAGTCTATCATTGATGATATATTTTTGTATGTGCGGGGATAGCAGAAGCAGAAAGCTGGTGGATTCACTGTCAAAAATGATAAGGTGTTGTGTTCAAGTTTTCATAAGTCACATATTTTCTACAGCAGTCACTGTATTTAGTGGACACTTGGAGTTTTTATTTCTAAGTGTCAAAAATTAATGGACTGATTTTTCTTGCATTCCTGTTTCACCAGCATACAAAGAAATCTAAACCCTCATAACACAAGCATGACCTTGCATTATGTGGAACACATCTTCAAAATTAACTTTTCAGCCATTGCTATGCAGGACTCTCAAGCTCTTAGGGATATATAACTTAAAGGTTGCACATGTAAGCTAAGATGGGAAATGTGACTCAAAGGTTGCACATGTAAGCTAAGATGGGAAATGTGACTCAAAGGTTGCACATGTAAGCTAAGATGGGAAATGTGACTCAAAGGTTGCACATGTAAGCTAAGATGGGAAATGTGACTCAAAGGTTGCACATGTAAGCTAAGATGGGAAATGTGACTCAAAGGTTGCACATGTAAGCTAAGATGGGAAATGTGACTCAAAGGTTGCACATGTAAGCTAAGATGGGAAATGTGACTCAAAGGTTGCACATGTAAGCTAAGATTGGAAATGTGACTCAAAGGTTGCACATGTAAGCTAAGATGGGAAATGTGACTGATAGGTTGCACATGTAAGCTAAGATGGGAAATGTGACTCAAAGGTTGCTCATGTAAGCAAAGATGGGAATGTGACTCAAAGGTTGCACATGTAAGCAAAGATGGGAAATGTAACTCAAAGGTTGCACATGTAAACTAAGATGGGAAATGTGACTCAAAGGTTGCAAATGTAAGCTAATATGGTTAATGTGACTCAAAGGTTGCAAATGTAAGCTAAGATGGGAAATGTTACTCAAATTTTGCAAATGTAAGCTAAGATGGGAAATGTGACTCAAAGGTTGCACATGTAAGCTAAGATGGGAAACGTGACTCAAAGGTTGAAAATGTATGCTAAGATGGTTAATATGACTCAAAGGTTGCACATGTAATCTAAGATTGGAAATGTGACTCAAAAGTTGCACATGTAAGCTAAGATGGTTAATGTAACTCAAATGTTGCAAATGTAAGCTAAGATGGGAAATGTGACTCAAAGGTTGCAAATGTAAGCTAAGATGGGAAATGTGACTCAAAGGTTGCACATGTAAGCTAAGATGGGAAATGTGACTCAAAGGCTGCAAATGTATGCTAAAATTTTTAATGTGACTCAAAGGTTGTACATGTAAGCTAAGATGAGCAATGTGACTCAAAGGTTGCACATGTAACCTAAGATGGGAAATGTGACTCAAAGGTTGCACATGTATGCTAAAATGGGCAATGTGACTCAAAGGTTGCACATATATGCTAAAATGGGCAATGTGACTCAAAGGTTGCACATGTAAGCTAAGATGGTTCTGTGACTCAAAGGTTGCACATGTAAGCTAAGATGGGAAATGTGACTCAAAGGTTGCACATGTAAGCTAAGATGGGAAATGTGGCTCATAGGTTGCACATGTAAGCTAAGATGGGAAATGTGACTCAAAGGTTGCAAATGTAAGCTAAGATGGTTAATGTGACTCAAAGGTTGCAAATGTAAGCTAAGATGGTTAATGTGACTCAAAGGTTGCACATGTAAGCTAAGATAAGAAATGTGACTCAACGGTTGCACATGTAAGCTAAGATGGTTAATGTAACTCAAATGTTGCAAATGTAAGCTAAGATGGGAAATGTGACTCAAAGGTTGCAAATGTAAGCTAAGATGGGAAATGTGACTCAAAGGTTGCACATGTAAGCTAAGAGGGGCAATGTGACTCAAAGGTTGCACATGTAAGCTAAGATGGGAAATGTGACTCAAAAGTTGCACATGTAAGCTAAGATGGGAAATGTGACTCAAAGGTTGCACATGTAAGCTTAGATGGGAAATGTGACTCATAGGTTGCACATGTAAGCTAAGATGGGAAATGTGACTCATAGGTTGCACATGTAAGCTAAGATGGGAAATGTGACTCAAAGGTTGCAAATGTAAGCAAAGATGGGAAATGTGACTCAAAGGTTGCAAATATAAGCTAAGATGGGAAATGTGACTCAAAGGTTGCAAATGTAAGCTAAGATGGAAAATGTGACTCAAAGGTTGCAAATGGAAGCTAAGATGGGAAATGTGACTAAAAGGTTGCAAATGTAAGCTAAGATGGTTAATGTGACTCAAAGGTTGCACATGTAAGCTAAGATGGTTAATGCGACTCAAAGGATGCAAATGTAAGCTAAGATGGGAAATGTGACTCAAAGGTTGCACATGTAAGCTAAAATGGTTAATGTGACTCAAAGGTTGCACATGTAAGCTAAGATGGGAAATGTGACTCAAAGGTTGCAAATGTAAGCTAAGATGGAAAATGTGACTCAAAGGTTGCAAATGGAAGCTAAGATGGTTAATGTGACTAAAAGGTTGCAAATGTAAGCTAAGATGGTTAATGTGACTCAAAGGTTGCACATGTAAGCTAAGATGGGAAATGTGACTCAAAGGTTGCACATGTAAGCTAAGATGGTTAATGCGACTCAAAGGATGCAAATGTAAGCTAAGATGGGAAATGTGACTCAAAGGTTGCACATGTAAGCTAAAATGGTTAATGTGACTCAAAGGTTGCACATGTAAGCTAAGATGGGAAATGTGACTTAAAGATTGAAAATGTATGCTATGAGGGTTAATATGACTCAAAGGTTGCACATGTAATCTAAGATGGTTAATGTGACTCAAAGGTTGCACATGTAAGCTAAGATGGTTAATGTAACTCAAATGTTGCAAATGTAAGCTAAGATAGGAAATGTGACTCAAAGGTTGCAAATGTAAGCTAAGATGGGAAATGTGGCTCAAAGGTTGCAAATGTAAGCTAAGATGGTTAATGTAACTCTAAGGTTGCACATGTAAGCTAAGATGGGAAATGTAACTCAAAGGTTGCAAATGTATGCTAAAATGGTTAATGTGACTCAAAGGTTGCACATGTAATAAAAGATGGGCAATGTGACTCAAAGGTTGCACATGTAAGCTAAGATGGGCAATGTAACTCAAAGGTTGCACATGTAAGCTAAGATGGGAAATGTGACTCAAAGGTTGCAAATGTATGTTAAAATGGTTAATGTGACTCAAAGGTTGCACATGTAAGCTAAGATGGGCAATGTGACTCAAAGGTTGCACATGTAATCTAAGATGGTTAATGTGACTCAAATGTTGCACATGTATGCTAAAATGGGCAATGTGACTCAAAGGTTGCACATATATGCTAAAATGGGCAATGTGACTCAAAGGTTGCACATGTAAGTTAAAATGGGAAATGTGACTCAAAGGTTGCACATGTAAGCTAAAATGGGCATTTTCTTCTGGAGTATGGAAGGTAGTTTTGCAATATTCACATGCATTTAGCCATCCATGATGTAAACACATGTTTTATAAAATGGGAAATAATATTAAATATTAAAATAATTATGAATATTGACCAATGGACAGATGCAAAAAATTAAAATGCTATAAAAACTTGACTTGAAAGGATAGAAATGTTGTCTCTGCAGAAAAGACCAATATGCAGTTATTATGGTTTCTTATATCCTTTTGCTTAAATATTGTGCTTGCATGTGTACATGAGGATAGAAATAAATTTTTATTATTGCCATCATCCATTTCAGTTTGTGATGAATTACTGGGAACCCATACCAGAGCTGTCCCTGTGGTTCATTGACACAAGACAGTCTCCCCTTCTATGGTTGTTCTTTACTTTAGTACATGCCATTATCTGGAGCATTCTTGTACTTGAGTGTCTCATGTTGGAACCTCTGCATTTACTTGGAATCAAACAGGTAGGTATCACAGAGAATGTTTTCTTGTGTTTATAATCTTGTTCAGCAAAGAAATATTTGTATACTTTTTCTCTTGTGATTAGATGATATATATTAAATGTTTTTGTCTTTAATAACAATATCAACAGTTTTTATTATTATTATTATTATTATTATTATTATTATTATTATTATTATTATTATTATTGTTGTTGTTGTTGTTGTTGTTATTATTATTATTATTATTATTATTATTATTATTATTATTATTATTATTATTATTATTATTATTATTATTGTATTTATGTATTTTTAAAAAAAATTATTTATCCTATGGTTTTAAATGTTTAGCTCTTCTGGACATATCCCAGGAGAGATTATGAAATGATCAGATGTCCGTCGTCCATCACTTTTTGCTCATCTGTTCATTAGCACCACTTAAACAACTTGAAGGATTTCCTTTAAACCATACTCATGCATTCATCCAATCAACTAGTTGGTCCTAAATGACAATGGTGCTGAATGAATGGTCATACCAACATGGGGTTTTCATTAAAAGACTTCTTATGATGCGTAGTTGGTTCCAGTTAAAATAGAAATAATCTGATATTTAAATATGGCCAACACAGCAGCCATCTTAAAAATCCTGCTAATGCAGCTCCTGCTGAATAAATGGTAATATTAACATGCAATTGCATTCTGATATCTAGTTGGTGCTAAATGTCAATCAGATGTCCAGTAAGGCTGCAACAGCCACTCAGACATCCAGGATGGCTGCCACAGTGGTCATCTTGAAAATCTTGTTATCACTACTCCAGAATGGATGGTCATATCAACACGGGGTTTTTACTAAAGGATTTTTATGATGTTTTGTTGGTCCAAAATTAAATGTCATCATTCTAATGCCAAGATGGCAGCTATCATGAAAATCTTGTTATCATCACTTCCCCTGAACAAAAAGTCATATTGTCATGTATTGCACAGGATTTATCATGATGTCTAGTTGGTCATAACTAAAAATGGTTCTTTCTAGACAGTATGGTGGCAGTCTTGAAGATTTTATTAATGCTATTCCACCTAAATGGATGGTCATATCAGCATTGGTTTTCACTAAAGCACTTCTAATTATATCTAGTTGGTCCCAAATGAAAATGGTGTGGATCTAAAATCCCATATGGCAAACAGTAGTCATCTCACCTCTGGTTGCATTGTTTCTGGTCTTGGACTCAGCCAGTGTTGGGTATGTGAGAAGGTAAGCAAGTTTGCTTCTTATAAGCCAGTGGTTCATTCCAGGCTTTACCTGGGTTCTTTTCACATCAGATATATTGGCTGCCATGTATAGTCTATCATGTATGAAAAATGGCATTAAATCTACAACAACAAAAACAAGAATTACCTGAATGGAAAGTTGCATCAGCATTGGGATTTTACTAGAAGCATTCTTATGATGTCTGTTTGGTCTTAAATAAAAATGGTGCTGATGTAAGATCCAAAATGGTTGCAGCAGTGGCCATCGTGAAAATGTTATTGCTACTCCTATGATGGCAGTCATATCAACACTGAAGAAGACTGTATTGGTACTAAAAGAAAATGGTCTGACATCTAGTGTGGCCACCTTGGCATCTCTATTGAAAACCTTGTTATTGCTACTATTCCTAAATGGACACTCATTTTAACATGAGGTTTGCCACACAAAAATAATAATTTCTAATCAAAATTAATCAAAATAGTGACAGTCAGACCTCAGATATGACTGCCACAATGAATATATCCGAAGGTAAAGGGGAACCAGAACCAGTTCTCCTGATCTCTGATTTCTTAAGGATTTTCTCAGGTGGTGTCTGGTACAAATCCATATTCAAGTCCATCACATCCCATGCAGACTTGCTATTCAGATGCACTCTGAATGGTCCATTCCAACTTTTTTCTCACCAGTAACAGGTCTTAGAGCTTGGGCAAGTTGATGCCCCTGCAGCAAACTGCAACAGTCTTGATATATATGACTAATCACACACAGAACAATTGCATATTAATCCCGATTGCAGAACACACAAACAATGGCAGACTAATCCTGGTTGCTACACACACAAACAATGGCAGACTAATCCTGGTTGCTGCAAACACAAAACAATTGTGGAATAATTTTGGTTGCTACACAAACAGAACAATTGCATACTAATCCTGGTTGCTACACACACAAACAATGGCAGACTAATTCTGGTTGCTACACACACAAACAATGGCAGACTAATTCTGGTTGCTACACACACAAACAATGGCAGACTAATTCTGGTTGCTACACACACAAACAATGGCAGACTAATTCTGGTTGCTACACACACAAACAATGGCAGACTAATTCTGGTTGCTACACACACAAACAATGGCAGACTAATTCTGGTTACTACACACACAAACAATGGCAGACTAATTCTGGTTGCTACACACACAAATAATGGCAGACTAATTCTGGTTGCTGCACAAACAAAACAATTGCAGACTAATTTTGGTTGCTACACACACAAACAATGGCAGACTAATTCTGGTTGCTACACACACAAACAATGGCAGACTAATTCTGGTTGCTACACACACAAACAATGGCAGACTAATTCTGGTTGCTGCACAAACAGAACAATTGCAGACTAATTTTGGTTGCTGCACAAACAAAACAATTGCAGACTAATTCTGGTTGCTGCGCAAACAGAACAATAGTAGACTAATCCTGATTGCTACACACACAAAACAATTGCAGACTAATTCTGGTTGCTACACTAACAAAACAATTGCAGACTAATTCTGGTTGCTGCACAAACAGAACAATTGCAGACTAATTCTGGTTGCTGTACACACAAAACAATTGCAGACTAATTCTGGTTGCTTCATACACAAAACAATGGCAGAATAATTTCTGGTTGCTGCACAAACAGAACAATTGCAGATTAATCCTGGTTGCTACACACACAAACAATGGCAGACTAATTCTGGTTGCTACACAAACAAACAGTGGCAGACTAATTCTGGTTGCTTCACAAACAGAACAATTGCAGACTAATTTTGGTTGCTGCACAAACAAAACAATTGCAGACTAGTTCTGGTTGCTACACAGACAAAACAATTGCAGACTAATTCTGGTTGCTGCACAAACAGAACAATTGCAGACTAATTCTGGTTTCTGCACACACACAACAATTGCAGACTAATTCTGGTTGCTGCATACACAAAACAATGGCAGAATAATTTCTGGTTGCTGCACAAACAGAACAATTGCAGACTAATTTTGGTTGCTGCACAAACAGAACAATTGCAGACTAATCCTGGTTGCTACACACACAAACAATGGCAGACTAATTCTGGTTGCTACACACACAAACAGTGGCAGACTAATTCTGGTTGCTGCACAAACAGAACAATTGCAGACTAATTTTGGTTGCTGCACAAACAAAACAATTGCAGACTAATTCTGGTTGCTGCACAAACAGAACAATGGTAGACTAATCCTGATTGCTATACACACAAACAATTGCAGACTAATTCTGGTTGCTGCACAAACAGAACAATTGCAGACTAATTCTGGTTGCTGCATACACAAAACAATGGCAGAATAATACTGTTTGCTACACACACAAAATAATAGCAGACTAATCCAGGTGCTACACAGACAAAACAATTGCAGACTAATCCTTATTACTATACACACAATTAGTGGCTGAGTAATCCTGGTTGCTACACACACAAACAGTTGCAGACTAATCCTGGTTGCTACCCTTGAGTGAGAATAATGGTGGATCAGTGACCTGAAGCTAATAGCAAAAAGTCCAAGAAAAAAAAATGTTCTCACCAGCTGAAGCAGCTTCCCATGTATTTTTTCCTTCCTAACACCAAATTTTAGTGCCAGACATGTATCAAACAAACAAAAATATTTCCACAAACTTGGCAGAAAAAAAATGTTTGTATATGCTGGCCCACTATTTTGAAAGGTGATGTCAACACCTGGGAAGAGTTTGCTCTTGACAAGTCCATGCTCTGAACACTGGTCTGAAAGCCGGCAAGGACAAGCTACAACTGCTTGCTGATAGAAAAAAAAACAATCTGAGGAAGAGGAAGCAGCTCCAACCACACCAAATTTAACCTTTAAGTGCAGCAATTGCAACAAGAATTGTCACTCCCATTTGGGGCTCCATAGCCACAGAAGACGCTGCACAACTACAAACTGGGACACCTCTCATGAGTGCATTTCCATTGTCTCTTGAGAGTAATTGATGCCAACACAAAACACAGTGGAAAGCCTTGTTATCACAAATATTTGACTTACACCTATAGCATTTTGAAAAGTTGGCTCTGATCACAATCAGTTCCACAATTTCAGACATGTTTCTGTATCATGGAAAGGAGGATATAGGCCTGAAGAAAAGGTTACTGCAACCTTAGTGCCAATTTCAGTCGGTCTCAGCCAGAATCCTAACCTACCATCCTGTGAACCACTGTCTAGAGCCTCAATGTATTTTATGTTTCATTAGTTGACCAAAGTTTTCTGTAGCTATGAACAAGTTCTCACACATGGTAAATCAGTCTTTTGTTTTAAAACTGCTGTTTTCTTCAGACTTTTCTTCTGCATTAAGTGGTAAACTAAAGTACACAGAGGAAAGGAGATCATACGTTTTTTTCCCAATCATAGAAGGAGCTTATATTATCTCCACTTAGAATTTGTCCTGGATCTGACTCAAGACCAGATATATCTCTTACATAGATTGGCTTACAAGGTTTGAGCAGTTGCCATCAACATAGCATTCAAGTGCAACTGGTCCTTGGCTGATATTAAAATATGGGATGGAGGTCAGAAGCAACAATCTCCAGGTTATAGCTCCAAAATCTTTCATCCCAAATAGTTCATTTAAGATGCTGGTATGTGTATCAGCATCTGGTCATCTTATGAAGTCACTTAGAAACTTCATTCTAACACAAGTTACTCATATTCGACTGGATTTGTCAGAGCAAAAGGTAGTGTATGCTTTCTTGGTGCATAGTGATCAGATGGACTTTATCAAGAAAACAATTTACTCCAAAATTTGGTTTCAGCAACTGTAGCTTTGCTCCAGGTACATGTTATCTGATCTTATTGTGAAAGATAAATAATATTCTTTTGAATATATATATATATATATATATATATATATATATATATATATATATATATATATATATATATATATATATATATATATATAAGATTATTCAGTTTATTAATGAAAATATTAACCTATGGGTAAATAGAAGGTAGAGATAGCAGAGTTTACAACTGAATTATTTAGCAGACATGGACAGGCTATTGAATAATTAAAATAATGATCAAACTTCAAGTTCAGACCTTGTTAAAACTTGAAATATGGAAAATTACTGGGAAAATAATTTTAATCTTTCCTATATAAATATGAACTACTGTTGTCTCTCAAAAATAATTTTTTTGATAAACATGATCATATTTTACAAAACAGGATTTTATTTCTTCAGATGAAAACATGATATCAACAATATAATTTAGAACATAGAATTTCCAACAGTTGTGGCTGTATTCAGCTTATCATGCATGCAACCACAATCTGCCATTTGCATTTCTCCACTTTTCTTATTGGTGTAAGATTCTATTTAGAACACCTGGATATTGACTTTCAGAATCACAAAATCCTCATTGATACATGTTCATTTGAAAAAATTGTCAAACTGTTGTAAAGTTTCTAAAATTATAATAACCTATTCATAATTATGAAAAAAGCTAGAAGGAGAAAAATGACAGATATAAAATACAACCTGGAAGTGGTCTATTTATCTATTTGTTAATCAACTAGTGCTGGCCTATTTGTTAATGAAGTAGCATGATTGACAAGCTGATAGGAAATTTTAAGTTTATCAAACTGACCTTTTTTTTTTTGAATTTAGATCTATGTGGAACTTTAAGTATTTAAATGCTTCATGTTATTTTGCAGTGATTCTGCACTAAAAATAATGATTGTTCTCTAATGAGTAGTGTTTTTTTCATTACAGGTATGGTACTATGTGAGAGGACACAACCCACACTACATGCCAACCAAACTAAAACAGCTGCTGTTTCACATGCCACATGCAGGAATAGGTGGTTTCACTCTTCTGTTGTGGTTGCACCCATGTATGACACTTGACCGTCTCATTATGGCCACTATATGGACTCCATATGTTTGGCTTGGCCAATATACGACACAGGCAGATTACATTTACATGAAGAGTCAGGTCACTACAGAGAGTTATACCACTACAAGACGACTAGGACAAACATATCAGTAAAAATCTAAACACACCTATATTTGATATTATGGTAATTGCGAAATTTAGATTGGCAATAGAAACTTCTTCATTGGTTTATATTACTACAACTTTTATCATAAATTGCAATACATTTGTATGTTAATTTATTAAGATTTTTTTTTGGGGGGGTACTCACTTAAATATGGAATTAAAGAAAATGGGCCTATTTTAATACATCTTCATCAAGCAGAAAAGCATGGATTATAAACCTTACTTACATATATACGTAAATACATACATACATACATGCATTCATACAACCATACATACATAGAGATGCAGGCACACATACACACACACATTTTTGTATCCAGTTCAACTTTTTGCACCCTAATCAAGCAATAATCAATGTTATAATGCAAGCATAATCAATATTGATCCTTCATTTTTCCTTGCTTTTAAATAATGCAGTGTTTGTGTATTTCAAACTACTTTTTTCGTTCTGATTTAAGAGTATTGGTTTTTGCAAGACTCTTTTTATTGTTTACATATAGAGGCATTATTGATATTCATGGCCTGGTTTACTTGATCACAACTTTTTTAGTCGTGATCCTAACAAATATTTTTTTGAGCCTCACAACCCTGTTGGCACATTTTGATAAGTTTTGCCACCCTAAAAAAAATTATAGCAAGCATCCAAAATGTCCTCTTGACAAAGGCGTTTTTGGAATCACTGGTCTAGTTAAACATATTCACAAATTTTCTTAGCGATTTAGAAACCTTTACATTTATAAAAAGTTCTATATGTGTTATAGCTTGATTATTTGTAAATCAAACTTTGAAAGTATAGAGTTAATTGGTGTTTATTTTTTCAAGTAGTATATGCTGTGATTTTCATCATTTTCTGACCTATTATAAAAGGTCTCCAAATATCTGTATTTTTTGTCCATGAGGAAAGGTTATGAACTTGCACTTTACACATGCTTCACAATGGATGAAATAATAATTTTGCAAAGGCCTAAATTGAATTTCGTGGAATATTTCCCATATCTTTCCAAAGCTGAACTGATGTCACATTATCAAAACAAATTTCTTTTCATAAACAAAAAGTTATGGTCTAAATGTACACACACTATATAATTGAACATTTCTTTCTCCTATAAAAAGCCAATCTGACAATTTGGGGTGTTCCCTTTTTTTTATTGAGTGTTGCCAACATGTATGCATCTGATTTATATTTCCATCATTATGTATTGTTATACAGCTGAAAAGTTTACAGTAAATCCAGAAGATGTAGGGTACATATAAAATAAATTATCTTCTATGAATGATGATCGGATTATGATAAGCTGAATTATTCATGCATTGTTTGCCCCACTATTTTATGGTTAGAAAAAAAATCTTTCTTCAATATTCTAATGCATGTTTATTCTTTGTGAAATATCAGCTATTGTTTTATAGAATGCAAGAACATGAAATTGGACATCACGGATTTATGTTAAGTATATGTCATTGTGGTGATGGCCATTGCTCACCTTAAATAACTAACAAGATAACCGGTTGGGGTCAGATCATAATGAAGAATACCAATGAAGGTAAACAAATACAAGGTTTATTTATGAATGATTCAATGAAAAAGTCTATATTTGATTTGTGCACCAACAAAATCCAACTATTGAATATTTAATAAAATATGCACCAACCTGATAATATATTGCGATTTAAAATAATGTGAACTGATATGCAGGAAAAAAACCTTAAATAGTAAAAGGATTCCACACAATGGAAAATTTTACATAAACATTGACAATTTCCACACAAATATAATATAAGTGAGATCAAGCAAAATAGTGATGTATGATATGTTTCACTCAACTAATGATATATGTGTTTCATTCAATGAAATATGAGTTTCCACTCAAATAGTGAAATATGACGAGTTCTCATTTAAATAGTGAAATATGACGAGTTCTCATTCAAATAGTGAAATATGACGAGTTCTCATTCAAATAGTGAAATATGATGAGTTTTCACTTAAATAGTGAAATACGAGTTTTCACTCAAATAGCGACAAATGATTTTGAGAAAAAATAATTATGGTTTACAAATAACGATGCTCACACAAATATACGATTTTTCACACAAGTAACAAAGACTTTCCCTCAAACATGGATAATGATGTTAACTATAACAAAAAGATGTTTACTCAATGATAATGACATTAGCTCAGATAGCTATAATGAAAGTATTTCTGGTCTTATAGCAATGATGGTGGTTTTTATGTTCAACTATTGATAATGATATGTAACCCAAAGGTGGGAAATAACCTGTGGTGTTCCAATGACATTCACATGGTACCTTCAGTCCCATCAATGTTGAATGGCCAAGGAGTCATCACAAATGGCCTGCCTCTCCCAGTCTACCCATGGATCCCTTGAACCCTGCAAGCCCATTGGTCTCGGAGCCAAGGTTCCTCAACAGGAGATAACCACAATCTCCCTTCAAACCAATGTCACCACTGACAACAGCAAGTCACAAAGAACCACCACTTGACATCCAAACCAGCACCTCTGCTAAAAACACCCATCTAACACATAGTACCACAGCTGACAACATGAACACAAACAGCTCAACAGTGGCCGAATGCACACCCAACACAGTCGCATGATGGCTCTCACATCATGACACCAACAGCACAGTTCAGACACATCTTAACTCCGAAATGCCACACTGCCCAACACAGGCAGCTCAAACAGACTGGGTAGACCATGACAAACACATCATCCATCCTCACAGTCAAATGATGGCTGACCCCAAAACAGAAACATGAACACAAACACAAATATGAAAAGTTTAAAATACAAATCTTAAAGCCGTGTAACACGTGATACTGTAATGTATAAAATACAATGACATACGTTATGCATGCGTGTACATGGGAATTAATTGCTTCATAATAAAATACTTCAATGGGACTGCTGTACAGGATTATCACAATAATTAGGTTTGTATGTGAATCTGTATCTGACAATTAGAATCTTACAGAACTTGAACATTCTCTGTCTCTCAATATATATATATACATACTGGTAAATAGAAAACAGAAAATAAATTAACTTTGCCTTACATAGTTCGGAGCAACTAAAAATGCACAAAACAAAATAATTCTATCTTGTAGCATATATAGAAAAAAAATCCTTATACCTCTACAGCTGGAGATGTGTGCCATAAAGTGGATGTTTACTCACAAGACTCTTCATAATGTAATGTTGGCACCTACCATGAGCATATATGTACACAGGCCATGCTGCAATGCACTACCTGTGCTCTCATGGTATATGGGTGTTCCCATTGTAAGCACTTAGCTTGTGCAGCATGGTGTGAACTGAACTCACTACCTCAAAATATTGTAGGATATAAATATAAACCAGGGTAATGGTGTATGCCACAATGAAACTCATGTACAATTTATTTCAGATAAACATAAAAAATAAATATGTACAATTCTAATACCATTAACTAATATCTATTCAGTCCTGTTTGTTCAGTGCACAGCAACATAAACATGATCCAAAATTTTCCAGACAAAAATTATTAATCTGTCTGGACCTATATATTGTTGGCCAATACTTAACTGGGTCGGGCAAAAGAGGATGCTAGGTCAGATCATAACAAATATAAGGTTAGAAAATGCACAATATTCAGTCTGGTTTGTAACTTTAGGTTGACCTCCAAAATATCCACATACTTTGAGTGATTTTGCCATATTATGTGTGTGTGTGTGTGTGTGTGTGTGTGTGAGAGAGAGAGAGAGAGAGAGAAAGA
This sequence comes from Potamilus streckersoni, assembly GCA_016746295.1. Taxonomy (NCBI): domain Eukaryota; kingdom Metazoa; phylum Mollusca; class Bivalvia; order Unionida; family Unionidae; genus Potamilus; species Potamilus streckersoni. The sequence continues at coordinate 2,421,777 of JAEAOA010000695.1, read as the reverse complement.
AAGAAAGAGAGACCTTACAAAAAATATGGATGTGTGAGGACTGAAATTAACGAGTAATTGCCATGTAAAGGTATGTGTAATCAAATTTTACTAAATGACACACATTACAGAAACAGTCTGTACTGAATGCCTACATGACTTGTACTTTAAAAAAACTAGCATTAATAATATCATAGTTCTATGTGCTGTATTTTTTTAATGATATCAACAGAAATTAGGACTAGTTAAGACATAAAACTTTACAGGATCACTTAATTCTGCTTAGTTTTTATCATACTTGAACTAGTAAATTACCATTTTCATGTTATAAATCAGTATCAATACATTTTTAAAATGTAGTTTTTGTATTACAATTTTCTTCCTAAGTAGACTCTTAATTTTGTTATTTGTCAATTTTGTGCTTTTTACATTATTATGAACAAGAATTCTTGAAAATCTTGGAACAGTTGGTTTCACCCAACAGTTACCAACAAAATAATTTAATTAGTATGACTGAAATTTTGACATTGTATACTTGCCATGTTGTGGGAAATAATGATTTCATCATTATTCTTATTTTCAACATAAACGATGGTACTAAATTTCATTTCTTAAAAATGAATGGTAAGATTGATCATACATTGTTTTACAGTGTTTGCTGTTGCTCTCCATGGTCGGTAAAACCAACATTTTAAGTATTTAATTCCCAGTGCTTCCAACAAGTTGACATAATGTAGTTCAGAACAGTTCTGTTTTTAGTTTGATAAATAACAAATACAGCAATTTTCATTTTCAGTGTACAGAAGTCTTTCTGTAATTAAATGGAATTTAAATATAAAAACTTTGTTTTAACCAAATGAATGGTTCTGAATAAATTTTTTTTTTACATATTTCAGTAATGGAATATGAAGCTTATTTATTGTGAAATTATGTTGAGTTTATTTTGCTTTAGTATTTTGTTTTATGTGTTTACATAGAAAGCTGTTGGTGAGGAATTTTTGTGTACTGATTATGCTTTGTCATATCTATATTATATCATATCTATATTATGTGGTTTTACAATAAATATTTTTATTTACTTCATGCAGATTTGTCTGTTTGTCTCGCACCTCGAGTATTCAGTTGATTTCTTGTATGATATTTCTGACCCAATATTGTCATATTTGTAGCCTTAAGCTTACACTCCAGGTCAAAGATTTGTTACAGACTTTACTTTTACTTACAGTAAAGTTAGAATCATAGAACCATAAAGATTTCCTTCATTTTGGCTGCTCTTGCTGCATGTTCAACTCGAACACTGCATATTTGTAGCAGTCTCTATAACTTTTGTTTTGTCTGCAAAGAAAAGCTAGTGCAATAACTACACAATTGTCCATCTTTGATTCTAGTTTTAACGTTTGATACAACTATTTTGAGCTGGCATGTACTCATTTGCATCAGTGGATTGTCATCTGATATGGTACATAATTAGATAGAATCCATGGTGTATTAGATACCTGGCCATTGTCAAAAAAAGCATTGCTTCAGTGACATTATTCTGTCAAATACGTTATCTGACTGCATTACATTTGTATAATTTTCTCTGCTACCTACAAATCCAACACTCCTGGAAAGACATAAAAGATGTTTCTATCTCTATGTTCAATCTAGACAACAGGTTAACTCTACTATCTACCTGCTAGATGGCTGCCGTTGTACCTGGTTTAAACCAATTTTTACTTAAGCTGTCATTATGTAAAGTTAATCTATAGAATCCATTTAATCCCGCACTTAAATATTAATTCATTAATTTTTTACATTTAGTGTTATAGTAAATCAAAATGTTTTACATGGTGTGTACAACATTTTTGTAAATTCTGGTGGATTTGTTAACATTTTTGTAGTTATTCATACCAATCATTAGTGTCATTGGTAAGATTCAATTTCACATTTTATGTTTTGGCAACAGGAAAATATTCTTGCTGGGTTGTCTTGCCAGTCAAGTATCTAATCATTGTCCACAATAAGATTATTGTGTACTGGATCAAGCTTGTTAATGGCTGGAGTTTGTCTGGTGGATGAAGTCTAAATGATGCAAGCAAATCCATGAAATGCTTGAGTACATCAATAACACAGGTGATTGTCCATGTTTGGTATAATCACTTACAGGAGATACCACATTAACCATTGCATGTTTAAGTTCAGTAACATTAAGGCCAAAAAAATAACTTGGCAGTGGTGATATCCATTTTGAGTTAACACAACTTCTTAAGACACTGTAGAGGAGCATATATGGTGAAAACATATCCCAGGAAAAAATTATTGCAGGCCTGAATCACAGATATATGACTGCATGGCAACCAACCTACACCTAAAACCAAATTGATACTGCATGTTACCAGCTTTATTATCCTCATGGCTCACATCCATGACTTAAATTATACGAGTTCTACCCTTGAAGAAAGATTCACCAGAGGGCTCAGAAAGCCAAACTTGAAGGCAAAGCTTCACATTTACGAAGTCCACTTATTTGAGGTAAAGCACATTGATATAACAAGCATGGATGTGAAACTGGCCATCCTATACTATAGTCCCAGTAGTTGTCTAGCTAGTGCATTGTGGGATAGTTGCCCAGTAATCTTGAAAATCACTTGTGTAATTTGATTATTTGAGGACCATATGTAACACTAACTTTGGCAATAGCATGTGTGATACAACAATGGTTTTGTTCATCAACAACCAGCATGCAATATCAACCTGCTTGGCCCATGAGCAGTCTTGATATATAACTGCTGCTGCTTTAGGATCTTGTAACATTGTCAAGTGGGTCTTGTCTGCGAGTCCCAGTATTATAAGTCACTTGAACTCTCACTGGATCAGACACACAAATGAAGATTTCAGGTAACAAAATACAAGCAGCTTGCATAAGCCTGGGCTTAAATGTTAATGTCTCACTTCGGGACATATCGGGGTCAGCTTACTTATCTGCCTTGTCTAGCTTCCATTTGTCATTTGTGTGGCATAGCATGCTCAAGATAGAACCAAATCTTGATGTGTTAGTGGATACTGCACAGAATGACCACTCCCCATTCATGAAAGCACATTCACAACATGAATTTGCCATTTCTGCTCAATTCAACTGGGAAAATTGTCTCCCCTTGTGCTATAGTACTATTAGAAGAAGTTCATCCAGTCATGCTCCTATTGGACAAGACATGTAGAGGTAGGATGCACAACATTTCCTCTTCTTCTAATGTAATGTGATGAAGTACTGTATTTGACAAACTAATTATTATGATAATACTTGCCTGCATGATGATTAAGGCGTTCAACTTTGATTTAGGTTCAACACTTGGTTGGCGTTAAAATTTATTTTTCAATTTCTTGTTAGAAGCAAACTGATGTCAATACAAGATGACAGCATCATCATGATGATCTAACAAAACAATTACATCATCTATCCACAACAGAAAATATATATTTAACAGCTGCATGTCTTAATTATAATGCAGGCACTGGTGATTTCAAACAGTAATTATTTTGTTAGAAAAAAAGTACAGCAAATTTATTTAGTTAAAAAAGTATGGCAACAAGTTTCAACTGTGTATACATCTCTTTATTCCTTAATTGTAAATTCTGATAAATATATATTTTATGGTGAAAAAAAAATAAGTGAACAAGTCTATAAAAGTACAGATCTTTTTTTTAAAAAAGTGATTGACAGCTATATGGCTAAAAATTTTCATTTCATTGTCAACAAAGTATGCAAAAAATGATATGTAAAATTAAAAAAAACAGCAAAACATTAAGATACAGCACATGTCTATGTGGAGATTTGCAAAAGAATGAATATTGTAAATTTCACATTTACTTGAAGCTTGATCATGTCATATGATATCATTATGAATGTAAATGCTGTATGTATTCATTTGTAAGTTGAGTTCAACTGCAAAACTGCACAGACCCAGATCTGCTATCACAATGCACTGACAGCAGGGTCTTTGTTGCTTGCATTTGGATTCCACTTATACTTGAGTATATATGGTAACTGGACAAACTTAATTCCTTATAAGGCAGAATAAATAAAAATGAAATCACAAACTGACATCAATGGCAGCATTTTTGCACAAGTTTGCATTTAATATTCTAAACAGTGAAAAAATCTTAAACAAGAGACCTATATAGGCCCGACACTGCTCACCTGCTTGAATAACACCTGAACATTTTGTGTTGAAGACAACAATATGTAAACTATGTCCTATCCAACATATTCATAATATAAGACTGTTTCACAGGTGTGTTAGCAAGTAAAGTTTAATTACATGCAAAGTCATTATTATGCATCAATGTTGTGTAAAAAATGCATTGGATGAGACACTGTAAGCATCCAGTCAAATAAAGTTGTTAACATTGATAGAAATATGAACAACTGGTTGAAAGCATGTAGCCACTCAAAATTGCAAGTCAAAATCAATTTACAAAAGATAGAAACAGACTTATAGTATAATTTACAAAAGATAGAAACGGACTTATAGTATCTGAAAACTTAAACCTAGCCAGTAATTACAAAAGTCATTCTAAGATCTATTATGTCATAAAACACACAAAAAAAGCCTTTTAAAAACAAATGTTTGTTATTCTGCATCATTTAAATAAAAAACATAATGAAATGCAAGAACAAAATATTTCTATCACAACAAATGAGTACAAATTTGCTCTACATTGCAGACAAGCAAATACCATAACATATATAAACTTAAAGAGGAAAAATTAAGGAAAAAAAAAATTCACAGAGGTGTAAGCTGCTTGACTGCCTTGTTAGGCTCTAATCAGGAACTCTTTATGTTACTACTAAAGCTAGGGGTGATGGATGTATGTTACTATTAAAGCTAGGAGTGATGGATGTATGTTACTACTATAGCTAGGGGTGATGGATGTATGTTACTACTATAGCTAGGGGTGATGGATGTATGTTACTACTATAGCTAGGGGTGATGGATGCATGTTACTACTATAGCTAGGGGTGATGGATGTATGTTACTACTAAAGCTAGGGGTGATGGATGCATGTTACTATTAAAGCTAGGGGTGATGGATGTATGTTACTATTAAAGCTAGGGGTGATGGATGTATGTTACTACTATAGCTAGGGGTGATGGATGTATGTTACTACTATAGCTAGGGGTAATGGATGCATGTTACTATTAAAGCTAGGGGTGATGGATGTATGTTACTACTATAGCTAGGGGTGATGGATGCATGTTACTACTAAAGCTAGGGGTGATGGATGCATGTTACTATTAAAGCTAGGGGTGATGGATGTATGTTACTACTATAGCTAGGGGTGATGGATGTATGTTACTACTAAAGCTAGGGGTGATGGATGCATGTTACTACTAAAGCTAGGGGTGATGGATGTATGTTACTACTATAGCTAGGGGTGATGGATGCATGTTATTATTAAAGCTAGGGTGATGGATGCATGTTACTATTAAAGCTAGGAGTGATGGATATATGTTACTACTATAGCTAGGGGTGATGGATGCATGTTATTATTAAAGCTAGGGGTGATGGATGCATGTTACTACTATAGCTAGGGGTAATGGATGCATGTTACTATTAAAGCTAGGGGTGATGGATGTATGTTACTACTATAGCTAGGGGTGATGGATATATGTTACTACTATAGCTAGGGGTGATGGATGCATGTTACTATTAAAGCTAGGGGTGATGGATGTATGTTACTACTAAAGCTAGGGGTGATGGATGCTTCATTCTCTCTATTTTGCTCAGCTGGGCCTTATACAAAAGACAAAAGAACATTTGTTGGAAAACAAAAATTTGAAGAAATATTCAGGGGGCATTAACCTACCCAAGTATGATGTGGAATGCTGAAAATTCCAGATCTCATCAATATAAAGGTGTATGATAATTCTACATGAAATGCAATATTTCTAAATAACTTGTGCCTTGGAAACCACATTAAGAGGATGGGCAATCAGAAGTTATAACGTTTCTAAATGAAAATGTGGAATGCTTGAAATTAAGCTTGCATAAGGTTTTGTCAGCATTATACTGCATGTCAAATTTGACTGAAATGAAACAAAGTTCATGAAGTCAAAAACAAGAAGATGTCAATCTGGAGTCATAACCCCTGGAAATGATGTCAAGGAACACTGGACACCGACTCAAAGTGTTGTCAATCTGAAACTATGTGCCAAATGTCACCCAAAAAGTTTTGTTAAAGTTATCTTGTGGAAATGAAAAATCAGCAGGCCAAACATCATAGAAACAAGACTAAACCTATAAAAGACAAGCATGTCTACAAGTAATGCTTATTATTTGACTAAACCTATAAAAAACAAGTCTACAAGTGATGCTTATTTGACTAAACATATAAAAGACAATTAAGTCTACAAGTGATGCTTATTATTTGACTAAACCTATAAAAGCCAAGTCTACAAGTGATGCTTATTATTTGACTAAACCCATAAAAGGTATGTGAAAGTCTACAAGTAATGCTGATTATTTGAGTGACTGATGTTTATCAGTTGTACTATATTCTTGATGGTTTGTTTGACTTGCTATAATAATCTAATTTTGAGGTATGATCCTTTATGAGACAAAATACTTAGTTCAACTGTTAATGCAATAAGAGATTCTTGTAAAGATCATTGAATGGACCAAAATTAAACCAGCAACAATTTCTAAAATCAATATTAATCTACTTTGTAACTGAAACTCAAAACAATGGCAAATTTATTTTCACATGGTTTTCTGAAAATAAATATTCTATAAACCATGATTATATTAAAGTGTTTTTAGAACATCGACTTTACCAGTTTTCTGATGCATATAAATAAATTAATTTTTGCCCCTGATATTCTCCAGCTAGCTTTGTTTCCAAAAAAAATGTGCATTTATTTCATGCCTTATTTTGAAGTGGGCTGAAACTAAGGATGCCCTAATTTCAAAATGTTAGGGTTTTAGATTACAGTATAGATGATTTGGCCCAAAGACAATTCAGCCCAAGCCAATTCGGTCCAATTTGGACCAAAAATAAGACAATTCGGCCCAACCTGAAAATCTTAACAATGATGCCAACTTGAAAAACAATTTGGCCCAACTCAAAAGACAATTCGGCCCAATTCCAAAGAAAATTCGGCCCAATTTGGATCGAAAATAAGACAATTCGGCCCAACTCGAAAGACAATTCAGCCCAACTCGAAAGACAATTCGGCCCAACTTTGTGATAGTTGTATCAAGTTTTGTTTTCTTCAAGCAACAATTAGATACTGAGTAAGATATATATAATTTAAGTAGGAGACGATATTTTTTTACAATTTTTATTGGAGGTAAAATAAATTGTGTTTTAGGAACAAAACTTGATCAAATATTAACAAACTAAGGTATTTTGATATTCTTTAAAAGAAAATAATCTTGCTTTGTTCCACACACACACATACACACATATATATAAGAGAAAAGAAACTGATATATATTGCGTATTCTAATTAAAATAATTATATACATTTACTTTTTATGTTAAAAAATATATACATCTGCACAACAACATTCTCAGTTTAAGTCATCCGGTCCAATTAACTATATTGATTTATAAAACAATAAAACTTAACTGATAATATTCTACAGAATATGTTTACATTTTTCATAGAGTAGCGATACCGTACATGAGGTATTATAACATATATTTAATTTCAGGCTTCAGATTGTAACACTGCTTCATATATGGCACACTCAATTGCATGTGGCTTTATTTAAGAATACGATCTATAAGCAATCTATTGTTACAAATTAGCAAAAGGAGCATACCTCTTGAAAACACTAATCCAACTTGGAGGGCTACTTTAAAGGGCTTTCTTAACTTTTCATGGATTTACTTTAAAGGGGCTATATTAATTGTTAGTAGATTTTTTAACTGATTCTTCCTTCAAATTCGTTTGATGAATAATTTATGTTTAGCATAGGCCAATTCACATGTATAGAACCAACCGAATGCACATTTATTATTTACAAGTTATAGTGTTGTAGATTTATAGTGTTATACTGTGTGACTCTATCTTGTATATTCCAACAATGCACTACCCATGTATTTGATGCACTAAGGAGTTGATAACTCATCAACAAGCTGTGGAATGCAACATCGATGGCAACACAGGACATGTGACACAGGTTAGAATAACTTGTACATTGTGTTACCTATATATCTGTTAATGGTTTCAAATGAAAATAGTATGTTTTTTTCAAACATAAACAAAAACCATTCATTTTTCAATTAGATGTGGACTAAGCAAGGGATTAAATATATGTTGTAGATTTATAGTGTTGCATTAAGGGATTAAATAAAAATTGAAACAACAGAGTAGAAACTTGAAATGTAAAATGAGCAACTTTTATTCATATACCTAAAATTGCGTTTCAGATCATTGATCAAATTATTCCTTATATTGGTCAATGATCACATACGTTGATACTTTCATATCAGGTGTGTGTGTGTGTGTGAGAGAGAGAGAGAATAATACTTAGTATTTTGACTGTTTAGTTGCTGCATTATCAAACTCTTACCAGTTAAGTTCATTGTTTTGGTTTTATTTTTATTTAAATATGTTTTATTTAATTTTATGTTTTATTGTGTGCATGCATAAACTGAAAGCTTGTCAGTACCAGTCAACATCATCAATCATATTTGCTCCATTGTTCCATACAAATTAGAAATTAATAAACTGATTGCTAGCTTTAACTATGGTATGAATTATCTTTATATATGTGATATATATATATCGCCGCTAGGTTTTAATTAACTTTCATTTGTTTTCATTGTCATACATTATTTTGTACTCCATGTTGATCGGGAAACTTTATTTGTTTATCACCGTTACCATTTTATCGTTTTACCTTCAGCTGTTTGGTTTCGTATCGCTGGTCGATACGAAACCTTTTACAACTTTTAAATAACGAAAGATATAATCTTTTGTATGGCGCTAAATAGCCTCATAGCGCTGGTGCGCCGTAAAAATGCAACCAATCAACCAACCTCTCATATGATAAACAAAATAATTGCTAGAAAGGGAGGACGTGAAACAAAACACGTCTGAGCCCATATACACAAAACTCACTAGCTTGAGTGCACATACATACATACATACATACATACATACATTAAATTGAGAATGAAACTGTGTTTTCAAGCCAGTGCATACGTTCACAGGAAGAAACTAATTAGTGTACATCATTGATATTGTTTCTCACTTTCAAAAACAAAATAAATACTAGAAAGGAAAAAGTGACCTTTCTTTATTTCATACATTACACTCATTATATACCAAATTAATAAAAATAATTCAGTTACCTAAAGCAAGAATTTTAAACTATACAGAAATGTAAAACATTATATAAGAATTGTACAAAAATAATTTGTCTTAGTTAACTTACGCATATATAAGTTATAAATTACTGAAAAATAAATTTTGAAAAATAAACGCTTGTTAAAAGTATTGTCAGTTGTATTATTAAATTGGGTCGATTTGTCTTTGAGTTGGGCCAAATTGTCTTTCAAGTTGGGCCGAGTTGTCTTATTATGGTCCAAGTTGGGCTGAATTGTCTTTGGGCCAAATTGTCCAATAGCCATGGTTTCATGTTCTGATGCCAAGTATTAAATAATTAATTTTTACAATATCTTATTTTGCATAGGTTCTAGGAAGTGCTTAGAAAAGCAACACAATTATGCAGAATGCTATGTATCACATGCTCTGTTGTGGAATACTAAAAAAAAAACTTGAAAAGTTGCTAGAAAAGTAGATCACTGTGATCTACATTTGCTTATGGCGATTACAATCATTCAAGATGAATACACTCATCAAATTTCATAACTGTACTTACAACTGTGGCAGAGAAATTGCTGAATGCAAAACCCTAATGTAATCACTGAAGTGTGTAATGTAGATCATTGCGACCTACATTTGCCTATGGTGAGTAATAGCTACAAGATGAATAAACCCATCAAGTTTCATGAGTGTACATACAAAAGAGTCAGAGAAACTTGGTTCCATGTGAAAACATTGCATGAAAAATTTATACTGTGACTTACCTTTACCCATAATAAGCTGTACCTTATAAGATGCTTATACCACCAAGCTTAAAATATGAGGAAACAACAACTTTATATATGAAAGAAACTGAACTAAATGGAAAATCTTAACAATGATGCCAACACAATCAGAAAGTTATCCTTATGTTTTGCATGCAAGACAAAAGTCTCTACAAGTGGACACTCCATAACAGAGCAAAGTGACCTTCAAGATCAGATACTTTAAATTTATTTATCAGGTTGGTTATAAATTTTCATGGATTTGCAAACATTTAGTTGATACTTAAATCTGTGAATGGGCGAAGGGATTCTATTTTCTTCACTGACAGATCATTGTTATCTGGGGTTTTAACTTCATTGTTTCAACCAATTTATCCATGAATACTAATAACCCTACCAACAGAAGTGAATTCAGTTATCTGTTATCAAAGATGGGATGCCATGATGGCAGTTGGATGGCCACATTTATTATATATCAAGCATGCTTGAGAGTTATGATCGGGAAATGAAAATGTTCACAAATGGATAGACAGACAAAAAAAATAAAATCTTCCGAATATCTGGAATAAAAATTATGATGACAATAAAACTTCCTGCATTAAAAATAAACAAAATTCACAAATAAACAAATGGATTGAACGGTAATTTTTCATCAATAATCCCAATTACTAATATCACGGAACTTATTTTATACACGTTTCTGAGGAATATCTGGGTATCTTGATTTATAAAGCTTTTGCTTCACAAAATAAGAAATAGAGCACAAAATAAGTGTATCTTCATCAATAATCCTGATTATTATTATCATGGAATTTATTTTATACAAATATTCCTGAGCATTTAGCTGGATATCTAGATTTATATAGTTTTTGCATCAAAAACAAGTGAAGCAGAAAAAAGTTTTTGACCCTGATCATTAATATCATGAGGCTAACTTTGCTCTCATGTTCCTGAACATTTATGTGAGTAACCCAATTTTTAACAGCATATAGTAAAATAGATTCTTGATTATAAAAATAAACAAATCTACAAAAATATCGAAAAGATAAAAGTGTACTAGATAGAGTTGATGAAACAAATTTTCATTTAAAAATGTGAGCTATATTTTGATTTGACACTGATAATGGCAAAAATAAAAATGATTAAATTTCTACTGATTATGGCTGACACAGACACAATGTTAGATGAGCTATTGAAAAGATCATGCTGCTTTTCTTAACCGGGTACTGATTACTTTCAATGATTAACATTCATAAAGCAAAATGACACTCTCATATCCCTTTCTGTTACTAGTAAAAATTTCTTATCTTCAATTAATACCTTTTTCTCATAATTTTAATCTGACATTTTCCTGATAAAAGTGTATAAAATGTCTTATTAATCTGACATTTTCCTGATAAAAGTGTATAAAATGTCTTTTTAGTCATATATAGTTTTTACTAATCGATGTCATGTAAAATTTAGTTCTGCATCAAACTTATTTTAAAATCAAAATCTTCAGTACTGCATATAGGTTTTATAATCATCTCGTGTCTGTTAAATATTTGTGATGGTTTATCTGCTCTGCTTTCTGCTATCATTAAACTCAATTAATTAATGGATTCTGTTAAATCTCCTTTGATTTTTGCCATCATTAATCTTATCTGATTAAGGGATTATACTAAATCTTATTCATTTCAAACAAGAACAGATGTCTCCTCCACTGACAAGATTAGCATATATTCCGATTTTCTCAGTACTTCTGCAATGGAAATAAACACATTCTCATCCTCAACTGTAGGTGCAATCTGAAATATAAATTTGAAGTCTCATACTCAAATGCATCAAAATGTGGGGATAAAAATGTTATAGTTATTGTTATTGTTGAGCTTAACGCCATTTTTCAGCACATGATAGGCTATTCATGGCGGCCAGTATTAATGGTGGAGGAAGAAACTGGAAAATCACCGGAAAGAACCACGACCCACGAGAAGCTACTGGCAAGCTTTCTCACATATCAACATTCGCTGAATCCTAGACTCGAACTCACGCAGACAGAGGTGAGATGGCAGTGATCCGTAACGGACAGTGCTTTAGACCAATTGGCCACTTTGGGCCCTGATAAAAATGTAATGATGGTAAATTAACAGAAACATGTACAAAATATATTAGACAGAGTCATTTTGCAAATTTAGTATATCAGTTGTGGTTTTTCAGCACACATGATAGGCTATACATGGTTCCCAATATATTTGGTGAAGGAATAACCACCAACTTATGTAAGTTTTCACACATACATTGGATGGGTTGAAACTTGAACCCTCACAAACATAATTGTGATGTGAGTGACTTGTAAAGGTGAGCGCCTAAGGTCACTCAGTCACCTGGGGCACCTAAATAATATTTATTATCGAGAAATAAACACAAGGAAGACTAAAAGATGTAGTACTGTAGTATATATTAATGTATTTATCAAGTTACTTCTCAACAGAATTTCCCTAAACTGGAGCTGTTAGTGATGGGTGGATATCAAGAGGTGACACTCATTTACAATTTGCTCAAAAGTGCAGTTTGTTTTAGAAAACCAAAGTTAGGCATTCAGGAGTCATGATGCATCTAAATAGTGAAGTGGAATGCTTGAAATCAACTCTTCTAGGTTTAATTAGTATAAGCAACATCCCAAGTAAAGTAAGCTGATCAACAAGGACAATAATTCTGTTCACAAGGGAGAAGAGCAGATAAAACCCATTAAATTGCATATATAGATCTCTGAAATATTGTTCACATCAAATTTCATTAGAAAATATTCAAAGGTTTTTCAGATATGCTAATTACAAGCAACATCCCATGCAAGGATATGAAGTTGATTAATAAGGGCCATAACTCAAGTTCAAATAATGCAGACCAAACAAAACACAGAGAAGGCATATCATTGTATAACAAGTAATATTTTAACAGAATTTCAACAGAATTTGTTTAATGGTTCTTGAACAATGATAACTAAGCAACAGATAAACTAATTCAATTTATTTCACTTTCATGACAAGAATCAAGAATCAATAAGTTATCTTCAGCACTAGAGGTGCTAAACTATGAGAAAAAACCTAATGTAGATCAGTTCTCTGAATGAAATGGCAGGTTTTTAGACATGTGTCACAATGAATAAAGTACAATAATCATTTTGATTGAGATGGTACAGGATATCAGGGCTACATTTAGTAAAGCAGCATTAGGTGTCAATTATGCTATGTCAGGATGTTATAGTTCTACCTGACAGGCTATTAGCTTACAAAATTTAACACCTGAGAAAGGTAGCTAGCTGCAAGCAAATCATGCAGTTTGTGTTTCTCTCAAAGATGAGTTTGCAATAGAAGATAATTCAACAATTTTCATGAATGTGGGTCAAACTGTATGTAAGATATTGAGGGTGTAATGAATGTACAAAAGTTACTTAATTATGGATATTAGGTCACATTGACCTACTTTATGTATGCTCAGTTTCTTTTGTCTGAATGTATTTAAATTTTCATTTGTAGATGAAATAAGAGTCCAAGATATTGATGGTATACCAGTAATGATTAAACAGCTGAAAATACAAAATTCACTAATTACAGGGATGCAATTAGGTAATACAGTAAAACCTGTGTTGAAAGACCACTGCTAGATGAAACCACCTGTCTTGAGAGACCACACTGTCATTGCACAAATTTATTAATTATATAGCATTGTTACCTGTTATGAGAGACCATATGTCTTGAGAGACCATAATTTTTTGGCAAAAGTGGTGGTCTTTCAAGACAGGTTCTACTGTACTGACCTAGTTTTGCTATAGCTGACTTATTGATTATCTATTTATAGATGTACCTATTTTTAAAGGTATCAGTGAAAAAGAATCTAAGATATTAAGGGTGTAATGAATGAGCATACAAAAGTCACTAAACAGCATGCAAATTACTGTAGTATTATTGATTTTAATGGAGTGAAATTTCATGGTTTTGCAAAAAAAAAAACCAAACTATTTGGTTGGTACTTAAACTGATGGATTGCTTTTGTCAATTGACTAATGGAAGCAAATACTTCAAGCCCATGTTGACATTATAATAATTTTTTGATGGATATGAAACAGCTTGGGGAGACAAAGAGTCATGTATGTTCTTCTTGCATTAAACAAAATGCACTGAACTTTTCCTAAAACGTGCTTTATAGTCTGCATGGCTTTACAGACGTGTCAAGAACCACAATAAAAGATCATCCTAAATATTTAAATGGACAGAATCCTAAATATTTCAATGGACAGAATCCTAAATATTTAAATGGACAGAATCCTCAATATTTAAATGGACAGAATCCTAAATATTTCAATAGACAGAATCCTAAATATTTCAATGGACAGAATCCTAAATATTTCAATAGACAGAATCCTAAATATTTCAATGGACAGAATTCTAAACATTTCAATGGACACATAATCCTAAATACTTCAATGGACACAGAATCATGCTATAAATTATGCCACAATTTCATGTGAATAATGGAAAGGTAAAAAGGAAAATTAACAAAAATCAAATATCAAAATAATTAAGTAAATAGAAAATGCCAAGTCCTAAATGTGGCATTAATCAAGGTAAACTTTAATTTAGTACAAGCAAATGGAAAGACAGTGTTCATTCCTGATTGATTATAAAGATGGAAAAGGAATGTTTATCTCTGATTTAAAACTGAAATTTTCACACCTGATAAAGAACAAACAGATATGGAAAGGCAGTGTTCATACCTGATCTAGCACTAACAGAGATGGAAAGTCAGTGTTCATACCTGATTTAACACTAACAGATGGAAGGCAGTGTTCATACCTTATCTAGCACTAAGAGAGACAGAAAGGCAGTGTTCATTCTTATTTAGCACTAACAGAGATGGAAAGGCAGTGTTCATACTTATTTAGCTCTAACAGAGATGGAAAGGCAGTGTTCATACCTGATTTAACACTAACAGATGGAAAGACCTTGTTCATACATGATCTAACACTAACAGAGATGGAAAGGCAGTGTTCATACTTATTTAGCACTAACAGAAATGGAAAGGCAGTGTTCATACTTATTTAGCACTAACAATGATGGAAAGGCAGTGTTCATACCTGATTTAACACTAACAGAAGGAAAGGCAGTGTTCATACCTGATTTAACACTAACAGAGACAGAAAGGCAGTGTTCATTCTTATTTAGCACTAACAGAAATGGAAAGGCAGTGTTCATACTTATTTAGCACTAACAGAGATGGAAAGGCAGTGTTCATACCTGATTTAACACTAACAGATGGAAAGGCAGTGTTCATACCTGATTTAACACTAACAGATGGAAAGACAGTGTTCATACATGATCTAACACTAACAGAGATGGAAAGGCAGTGTTCATACCTGATTTAACACTAACAGATGGAAAGACAGTGTTCATACCTGATTTAACACTAACAGAGATGGAAAGGCAGTGTTCATACTTATTTAGCACTAACAGAAATGGAAAGGCAGTGTTCATACTTATTTAGCACTAACAGAAATGGAAAGGCAGTGTTCAAACTTATTTAGCACTAACAGTGATGGAAAGACAGTGTTCATACCTGATCTAACACTAACAGAGATGGAAAGGCAGTGTTTATACCTGATTTAACACTAACAGATGGAAGGGCAGTGTTCATACCTGATTTAACACTAACAGATGGAAAGACAGTGTTCATACATGATCTAACACTAACAGATGGAAAGACAGTGTTCTTACATGATCTAACACTAACAGAGATGGAAAGGCAGTGTTCATACCTGATTTAACACTAACAGATGGAAGGCAGTGTTCATACCTGATCTAGCACTAACAGAGACAGAAAGGCAGTGTTCATACTTATTTAGCACTAACAGAGATGGAAAGGCAGTGTTCATTCCTGATTTAACACTAACAGATGGAAAGGCAGTGTTCATACCTGATTTAACACTAACAGAGACAGAAAGGCAGTGTTCATTCTTATTTAGCACTAACAGAAATGGAAAGGCAGTGTTCATACTTATTTAGCACTAACAGAGATGGAAAGGCAGTGTTCATACCTGATTTAACACTAACAGATGGAAAGGCAGTGTTCATACCTGATTTAACACTAACAGATGGAAAGACAGTGTTCATACATGATCTAACACTAACAGAGATGGAAAGGCAGTGTTCATACCTGATTTAACACTAACAGATGGAAAGACAGTGTTCATACCTGATTTAACACTAACAGAGATGGAAAGGTAGTGTTCATACTTATTTAGCACTAACAGAAATGGAAAGGCAGTGTTCAAACTTATTTAGCACTAACAGTGATGGAAAGACAGTGTTCATACCTGATCTAACACTAACAGAGATGGAAAGGCAGTGTTCATACCTGATTTAACACTAACAGATGGAAGGGCAGTGTTCATACCTGATTTAACACTAACAGATGGAAAGACAGTGTTCATACATGATCTAACACTAACAGATGGAAAGACAGTGTTCTTACATGATCTAACACTAACAGAGATGGAAAGGCAGTGTTCATACCTGATTTAACACTAACAGATGGAAGGCAGTGTTCATACCTGATCTAGCACTAACAGAGACAGAAAGGCAGTGTTCATACTTATTTAGCACTAGCAGATGGAAAGGCAGTGTTCATACCTGATTTAACACTAACAGAGATGGAAAGGCAGTGTTCATACCTGATTTAACACTAACAGAGATGGAAAGGCAGTGTTCATACCTGATTTAACACTAACAGAGATGGAAAGGCAGTGTTCATACCTGATTTAACACTAACAGATGGAAAGGCAGTGTTCATACCTGATTTAACACTAACAGAGATGGAAAGACAGTATTCATACCTTATTTACCACTAACAGAGATGGAAAGACAGTGTTCATACCTGATTTAACACTAACAGATGGAAAGTCAGTGTTCATACCTGATTTAACACTAACAGATGGAAGGCAGTGTTCATACCTTATCTAGCACTAAGAGAGACAGAAAGGCAGTGTTCATTCTTATTTAGCACTAACAGAAATGGAAAGGCAGTGTTCATACTTATTTAGCACTAACAGAGATGGAAAGGCAGTGTTCATACCTGATTTAGCACTAACAGACAATAGAAGACTACTGTGGATCTTTGGCATAACCTATCTTCTGGAGTGCCAATTTGATGGCTGGATACACTGACTCATCCTCAATTGTCACTGGAATCTGAAATATACCTCTGTCAATAAATATTAACAAATAATAATGTACAATGCTTATTCTGAAATAGGTAAGTATAAATTGCTTCATTGTATTTATTTTAGCTAACCAAAATATGTCATGACCTCAAAACTATTTACTCTCAGTCAGGGAAGAATACTCTTAATCCAGTATACACCCACCCCAGGTTTAATACACCCCCAGATCTTCTGGCGCATTATGTGACAGCAGCTTTGGGTCTGTGAGTTTGCAGTTGGACTGGATTTATAAATGAGCACATAGGATATGTACATTTTCCTTCCTAAATATCTTGGAACTGATGATGTACTATTTTAGTTTTTAAATAAATTTTGTCTTCTTTTCTCAAACAAGCTTACATCTAGTTTAGGGGGGCCCCCGAGTGGTCTAAAGCGCTGTCCGTTACGGATCACTGCCATCTCACCTCTGTCTGTGTGAGTTCGAGTCTAGGATTCAGCGAATGTTGATATGTGAGAAAGCTTGCCAGTAGCTTCTCGTGGGTCGTGGTTCTTTCCGGTGATTTTCCAGTTTCTTCCTCCACCATTAATACTGGCTGCCATGAATAGCCTATCATGTGCTGAAAAATGGCGTAAAGCCCAAGAACAACAACAACAACATCTAGTTTAGTTTACTATTCAACTTCCTACTTTTCCTACATTCATTAAACTTGTCATAGTCCCCATCATCATCATCATGTTTGTAGTCAATTTACTTTAATGAATAAGTTCATCCTCTCTTCCCATCTGTCACATTTGTGGTCTGCTTCATTTTATCAATCTTGTCGGCAATCATTTTACTATACTCCTCTACTTTTGACATTATTTCTAATCTCATTTTATAAGGAAAACAATTCAATATGGCTGATACAGTGTTAAGTTTAACATCTGACAGCATTGTAATGCAGTATGATCACATACCAGTAACTTTAATAAGCTTAATAACCCTTATTATAAACTCTCATGTCAACCAACACAATCTTTTTCTTATAGTATTTTTTTTGTTGCTCTAATTACATGAACTGATTCCTTTTTTAAAAAATGCATCTAAGTTAAGACATATATTCGGAAAAATTAGCACTCTATTGTATGTAACTTATGTTACCACTTCCAAATTTTTCTGGTATGGCCCTTCTTTACCTACAGTGGTGGGTAGGGGTACATATTTCCATGGCACACAACAAAGAACCAACTATTTCTAACTCAGTTATGAATTGTGTATTTTGGTACTATGAGGTCATTAAATGCACTGCTATAAAACAAATAATTTCAAACACATTCCAATGTATACAATTATTATTTAAAGCTAAATAATTTCAAACACATTCCGATATATACATATATAGTATATAAGCCAGAAAATTTCCAAGAAAATTCCAATGTATACATATATTGTTTAAAACCAAATAAATTTTAACACATTTCAAAGTATAAAAATGTGGATTTAAAACTGAATGATTTCCAACAAATTTCAATGTAAACAATAAAGGCCCTAAATTTTGGAATGGCCATGGATGGCAGCCTTGCAAATCGAATGTTTGTACATTATCTACCAAATGGAAAGAGATGAACAATTATGAAGTGTTTCAAAGATATATAGAAAGGAATTTCTGGAGGTCCAATTTCAAAGAGTAATATAAATAGTCCCAGAATAATTGAAAAATATTTGTAAGTGATGCGAACGCTCCAATTTTAGCATTTTACTAAAATTTCAATTCCTAATTGGTCTAATAATATTTTTTCAATCATGGATACAGACCTTATTTCCATTAAAAAAAAATTGCTGGTGGTTTATCTGAATAGGTATTACTTGTCAAAATATGTAAAATATGGAAAAAAATGTCTCGATAAATAATTCTGTATTTGCACAACCTGTCAAGCATAATATGAGCCAATGATCAATCATATGTGCCAATGATAAATATAGTTCTTATACTTTTACTTAGTCAAGTTTCAAAATCACCATATCCATGAACCATTACAATAATGCTGGTAAGCATTTTTTAAATCATTTGGGCTATCACATCCATTTTTTGTTATGTATTTTGAATATAAAAATTAAAACTATCTTTTAAGTTTCACTCGCATGTAAAAATGTCAAAATTTACAAAAAAGATAAATACTTTGAATAAGTTATGTTAGAGTTGCAAGTATGGAAAGGTTCTTGATTTGTGGAGTTTTCAGTGCAAATCTACAGTACCTATGGTTACAGTGGTTATGCACAAGTCATGACCTATTATTACATAAGCATATTTTCTATAAACTACTGTAATTTGAGTTACAAAAGTATTGCAAAAATCAATATGAAATACAAAACGAACCATTCAAAGCAAATAATAGAATTTAGCTGTAAAACTTAACAAAATGGGAATGTCATACTGAAACTAAAACTGAAAAAAATAGTGTTAGGTCATAATGCAAGTTACAACAGTTTGTCTTAAACCCTTTAATTGCATGCCACCAACAAAGGTTGGTCAATAAACTAAAATTATTCAAAAACTATTTTTCTTCTTTGACTCACAGTGACTTTGACCATTAACTTTTTTGCACCAAAGTCATTAGGCCTTTTTCTTATTCAAAGAAAAAGTTTCTGAAGGTACATGGTCAATAAGAGGAATTTGTCTATATTAATCTTTGTTAGTTTTTCAACCAATGACCTTGACTTTTAATTATATTATCAACTGATTTCTTCCTTACTCCAAATACTAACAATCCACAAAGTTTACTGAACTTAGTTATTGTGCAGAAACCATTTTTCTTCTGTCAGTTATACTTTGACCTTTTGACCATAACATGACAGTGACCTTTGACCTTTGACTATGACATCAAAAAGCTTCCCTTAACCAAGTGCAAGTCATCCACAGTTTGTTGCAGGTCTGTGATGTTGAACTAATGTTACCAAGTGGAAAGGAAATAGTTTAGCAAATTGCTTTTCCAAGAATACTTACTTGATCGCAATAATGTTAGGAAATATATTTCACTACCTCCTAAATCCAGCTATTATACAACATATTGATGAAGGTGAATAAAAAAACTCTACTCATTATTTCCCTTGCCACCACTACTTGGATAATCCATAATTGTATACATTGGATGGAAGCTTACCAATGTAAGCTGTGATATATCAATCAGGATACTTGCGTATGGAAGACTGGTGAGCAGACAGGTTTAACAGTAATATCATCAGGTATGTATTCTTGGAAAAACATAATTTTCCAAAACTTCCCTTTCTCTATTGAATTCCCCAATTTGATTAAAATCAGGAGAACATGTAATAAGAGGAGGAGGAAATGCATGAGCATCCTATCACAGCCACCCTTCCAGGGAAGAATAATTGTTACGATTTTTATATGAAGGATAAACCACTATCCTAAAAGGAGGGCAGGAGAATTGATGGTCAAATAAACCATGACAACAGTATTCACACAAGGAAAAAAACAACTTTTCCCTACCAAGCAAACAAATGTGGGAAAATCCTGAAAAAGTGCAAAGACTGCCATCTATATGTAGATTGAACTGACATCAAACTGGTCTGGAGGTAGTCTCGACTTAAGCCATAAGACATGCCAGAATCAATTAGTCTCTGTGAAGCTAGATAACATGATTGACTGTGCCTGAAAGCTAATGGCTTCTATTATGTCTTGGACAAAAATCTACATCATAATGTGAAACTTATAGTGATCCCTCTTACCTTTTCAGTCGAAATCTCATGAGGTATATATGATCATTTGAGATCTCAGGGCATGCCAAGCTTTTACCTACTAAAGCCATCATGCCAAGGCTAGAGGGGATCTATCATCTTTCCTATCATTCTGATACATTGCTGGTCCCATGACCCTTTTCCATGCACTTTAAGCAGTGCTTAACATGGTCACACTACCAGGCCTCTGCCTCCCTTATGAACACGACTCACTAGTGTGCTCCCCTACTGTACAAACATGGCTTCCACTGTTCATTGCACCAATGATGCAAGAAAGATATAACTTTGGTCAGTATAATATTTCATTAAACATGTCAACCAGAAATGAGGTGCCATTGGGTCAGCAGGGCCATTTACAATGGGTGCATGGAAGGGCAGTAAAGAATTAGAAGTTCACAAAATAAATATTGCAACATATCATGTAAATCATAAAGTATGATAGAGTTCATACCATATGACATAGGTCACACAGTATGACAGAGATCATACAGTATGGCATAGGTCACACAGTATGACACATCATACAGTATGACATAGGTCACACAGTATGACAGATCATACAGTATGACATAGGTCACACAGTATGACACAGATCATATAGTATGACAGATCATACAGTATGACAGATCAAATAGTATGACAAAGATCATATAGTATGACATAAATCATACAGTATGACACAGACCATATAGTATGACATAGATAATACAGTATGACACAGATCATATAGTATGACAAAGATCATGCAGAAAAAAGCTTAAACTGATAATATCTGGATGATGAGCAGCTGCCTAGTGGTGGCAAATGGAGGTAATGTGCAAGGGTTTGTCCTTTTTGTCAATATGTTATACAGATGGTTATTTTCGTCTTTCTGGGTAGGCTGGATTTGTGAAGTGGTGAAATTTATTTCCTAAAATTAATCTAATCGGGGAAAAACTACTGTCTTTTTTAGGCATGAGTATAGTTTAACCCACAAATCAACTGACTTTTTTCTTAACCAAACATCAAGTCATCCACAATGTTTGGTCAAGTTAAATGGTGCCAAAATTAAAGTTTTTCTGCAGAAAAAGAAAGATTACAGACAAATTGATGGACATTATAACATTATGATCTGTCTTTTGGTAGGCTAATATAAAGAGTATATTTCTTAATCACAGCTGACTATAAAAAAGGATGAAATAATTTACTTTACTCAAAAGTCCATAACTGACCTTGAAAGGCTTCCCAGCAGCCATTGCAGCAATGGTATTTCGGGCAATTTTTCCTGAACGTGTTTTTGGTAACTTTGGAACAAGAACAGCAAGCTTGAAACTGGCAACAGGACCAATAGCCTCTCGTACATGCTTGATGACCATCTGCACTACTTCTTCATCAGACAACTTTACTCCTAGATGATGAAAATTTGTTTAAGGACAATGCAAATAATGGTTCCTTCTGCAACTAACAAAAGAAAACTTATAAAGGGATATTGTCCAACAAAACATACATATTGCAACTTTTTAAGAACTGAATAACCAATAAAACGAAAACATCAAACCATTTTCAACCAAATTTCTCTCTGATACATCTACACAAACGTGTATCTTTTGGATGTTGCTAAGTAACAGCTATTACAAGATTCATTACGTTTATAGATCTCTATTAGCTGTGAAATTTCTGATTAAGGCGAAACATCATTAATTAGAGATATTTGTTTGAATATAAACAAGTGTTTTGCAGAACACAAAGCATCACACATACATCATATTATGAGTGCTGTAAGTGTATCAAAACTAGTAACGACTTCAACACTGAACTTTACGATATATGCTCGCTTACAAGTCAGGTTCAACTGAAGACCATATAAACCCAGATCTGCCACTGCAAAATGGCAGATCAGCATCTATGCTAACTGTTAGGAGAAATCAGTAGAACAAATAGATCCTGATCTGCTGGTGTGTTATGCTACAGCAGATCAGGGTCAATGTTGTTTGCAGTTGGCCATGACTGATAAATGAGTATATACAGTAAACTGATTCCATCACAACTGGTAGAAAATGAATATTCTGATATTCCCATTTAATGATGCAGGTGAGATGACTTATGACTTATCTCAATGTACCAAATGTAAAAATGACCCATATTCTCGAAACTTCTCAAGCAAAAATTTCAATCTCAAGGTTCTATAACTGAAATGAGGATGACATTATAACATTATGAAGATTCCTAACTTCTAGAAGCACATATAAGTTACCTTCAATCATGTTTGGATATTTCACTTGTCAAATCTAATTATTAAATTGGAATTTTAACTTGCATTTTTTATTCAAAATGTTTCCAGAATATGGGGCTTGATTTTCTTTATTTGTCGATCAAATCAAGTTTCTAGGAATATGGGGCTTGACTTTCTTCCTAGTAAGTTGCCCATCTAATGAAGTTTCCAGAATATGGGTCTTAACTTTCTTTGTGATAAATTTCTTATGCTAGTCAAAGTCCTGCAAATTAAGCATAGCAGAACCTTAAGAGTGCAGTCTGAAGGAACCAAATATTTATGCCACAACAGGCAGACAGCAGTTATAAATGTAATATCTGTATTAAAATCAATTATAAATGTAATATCTGTATTAAAATCAATTATAAATGTAATATTTGTATTACAATCAATTATAAATAATATTTGTATTACAATCAATTATAAATGTAATATCTATATTACAATCAATTATAAATGTAATATCTGTATTACAATCAATTATAAATGTAATACCTGTATTACAATCAATCCAAATAAATTTCTGAACTAGAGCAGAACCTCATGATTTCAGGTCTTTCATTCTGAACTGTTTTCCAATACAAATTATAAGAAATATTTTGCTGCAATGCATGTTTGAACAGGGATGTACCTGTTTTACGAACACAGAGCCCTAAAGGGATCTCTCCTTTTATGGAATCAGGAACCCCAACTACTGCAGCCTCAGCTATCTCTGCACATTCAGTGATGGCCTGAAACAAGGAAATGATTCAACATGATGGTAAACTATTTTTCCAGTCATCATTTGGAAGTCAAAAATGCACTTTAACTCAGATCACCTTTTCAGATGGCTTTTTCAAAGAATAAAATAAACTTGTAACAAGAGATGGAAGCCCCCATTGATACATCTACTTTTGATCACCAATAAAAATGTCACTTTTGCTTCAAATCCTCTTCCCAGCCCTCACTTTCCACCTCCCTGCCATCCATTCGGGACTTTCATTCTGAACTGTTTTCCAATACAAATTATAATAAATATTTTGCTGCAATGCATGTTTGAACAGGGATGTACTTAAGTAACAGAAAAGAAGCAAATCAAAAACGTTTTGTAAAACTAAATAATTTAATTATTAAAGAAATAAATGAAAAAATGTGAGAGGAACTCGCAGTATAATGAGTGAATCCTAATTATTCCTTACGAAGGTCCATGAAAATTCTGAACAAATGAAAAATTTCTTATAATTTTCAATACCAGAAATGTGCTGCTTTTCCAAGAACCATGACATCAAGATGGCATTGTCCAGAATTCTTTAGAATAATTTATAACAGTTTCAGAATAATATTAGAGTCCAAATAATAAGCACTTTCTATAACCACTTAACAGTCCAAACAAATGTTTTCCCTCTCAAAAATTTACAACATAAAATATGTCTGCAGACTTACAAGAGAACATCAATTGTAAATGACTCCAGAAATCAGAATGAAACTGCTTAATTTTCTCCTTATATACATGTAATGAGACTGTAGTTCACAAAAGACCCACACGTGACAACAAAAACTACTGATTTTTGACAAATAAACTATATTTTCATGACCACACACAATCATTTGGAATCCACAAAATTATTCTGGAAACAGTGATATCCCATAAGTCACTGAGAAAATATGCCATAGGTGCCATTTTAAGTCTTAGGATTAGTATTACTGTCAACATGTATGCAAACATCTATTTATAGATACTGTCATTTGCATTTTTAACAAAGCCAAACTGAATACACAACTTATAACAAAAGACATCCTATACAGTTTGCAACCATGAATAAAAATTACAAAATTAAATAAA
Organism: Potamilus streckersoni; assembly: GCA_016746295.1. Taxonomy (NCBI): domain Eukaryota; kingdom Metazoa; phylum Mollusca; class Bivalvia; order Unionida; family Unionidae; genus Potamilus; species Potamilus streckersoni. The sequence goes on along the minus strand of JAEAOA010000695.1, from coordinate 2,396,708 downwards.
ATCATATATTAGAAGTTACAGAAATATAGACATACATAAAATCCAGGAAGACAAACATTATCTATGATATTTTCATTCTGATAGGGTTTATTTTTTAATGGGTTTAATGCACATGATTATACATGGTGGCCATTACACTTGGTGCTGGAAGAACCTGTGGAGACGGAGAAAAAGTGCCAACCCACGGGAAGCTACTAGAAAGCTTTTACACATGCATGCATTAGCCACAAGAACTGACACAAAATATCCATAATATCCATAATAAGAACCCGACAAAAAAGGTGAAACTGGGTGCAAATTTATTAAATTTTACATACTTTTTAATATGATCTACATGTAATTTAAACATTAGGTCAATAACCTGCTTCAAGCTTAACTTTTTCATCAATACAGACAGGAAACAAGTACAAAATCTGTAAAATCAGAAGCAATTCAGTAAACAAGAGTCCCTTGAAGAGGCTGATGCTCTAATGGATGAAAAGAAAATCCAAAAAGTCATGATAAGACTATTTTTTTATTTTAATGGTCAAGTGTTCAAACCATCTCTGATATTCTTCCCCAATAAAAAGATTTTCAAATTATTTGCTGTGGTGGACATAAAATGGAGGACAGATTGGTACCATTTTCATTTTGAACCAAGCTGACTTCATTAGAAGCCTTTTGGTGAAAACTCCATGTCAATATAAACCTTCAATCAGGGTGAATGATGACAGCAAGATCTTCAAGACTGTTGCTATGGCAGCCATATTATAAATGGCACCATTTTCATTTAGGACTTACTAGGTATCATAAGAAGTATATCAGTGATAATCCCATGTGGATATAATCACATGCACACCAACCCCACAAATGGTATAGGTGGCGCTCTACAGTTTCGTATTTAGCATAGGGTTAGAATTTTTAAGAAAAAGAATTTCCCCAGGTTTCCTCACTAGTTATACTGGCTATTTGAAAAAGACTTTGTCTATCTTAGGTATTGTAGAAAGAACCTTTCATTCCCTTTATTTTGGTGTATGATTGATGGGTGTAATATGAGTTAGAGAGTATACAGCTTGGCCTTACTCCAGATGTGCACCTTTCAAAAAAGTGCTAGCTCTACTTGCTCATTTTCACTTCTTGAACTTCAGAGGTAAATTGTAAAAAAAAGAGCCAATAACTTTTTTACATTTTATGTATTTGGTAATTCATTCATTGCACTTTTAGAAGCTGGTATTGTCTAGTCTGGCAAAATTCATTTTCCCTATTTTAATAGCTGCCAAGAATAGTGTACTTTAGACAAATTCAGGTTGATTTTTGGAGCACAAGGGAGCAGTCATTTTAGTTAGCAGTGTGCTAAGATCATTTAAAATGTCAAAAAGTACAATATCCAAAGAAAATTCAGTCATATTACATGAAAGTAGCATATAGGTATGACAACATTCTCTCCACTGTGCATGTTTAAAATGCAAACAACTTCACCTGACATACATCACTCTCTCATAAGTACATAATAACAGGTGAGTGCCACTATAAGCATAATTAATCCTACTATAAAAGTCCTAACATGCCAGAGTTACAGCATGTATGAAAAAAGATACATTTTTACTACTAATCTGGTTCTGCAGCTGGTCAAACATCTTATTAACATTCTAAACTCACACTCTAAAGTGTTTCAGTAAACATCTTGCACCATTTCTTTAAAAGTATAGACTGGTTTGTTAACTAATTAATATAATGAATCTGTAAGACAAAGTTCACATATGAAGAAACCTGTCTGTTTTCTTGGCAAGAGGTCATATACAGTTGCAATAAATTGCAAACAAGGAAGTACTCTTATGCTATTCCAATACAGCAGTCATCTTTTTAAGAATATTCTAAAATTTATACAAGTTGACTTAATAAAAATGACAAAAACATCATTTTTGCTTTATTTATATTTTATTTTGTAACCAAAAGTGTAATCCATATACAGTCTAGCATAAAATGTAATTTGGTGAAAATAAACCTGATGATTATGCCAAGAGTATAATTAGTTGGCATGTATGTAATTACCCATTTTGATGGAGCAGAGATAATATTTTTAAGGTGGTCACCAAGATGACCATTTTAATGATCAATCTGCACAATTTTCATTTAGGACAAACTAGACATCACATAAACTATTCCCATGATAATCCCATTTCAAAATGACTTTTCATTTAAATGGAGTAGCCATATGTTTTTCAAGATAGCCACCATTATTTGATGTCAGATTTGCACCATTTTACTTTAAGACCAATAACATATAGGTCTTCCAGTGAAAATCCAATAATGATATGACCAGAAGATATTTGCTGTGGCTATCCTGTGGCTGTCATTGTGGCTATCCTGTGGCTGTCATTGTGGCTATCCTGCGGCTGTCATTGTGGCTATTCTGTGACTGTCATTGTGGCTATCCTGTGACTGTCATTGTGGCTATCCTGTGGCTGTCATTGTGGCTATCCTGGATACCATTTCCATTTAGGACCAACTAGACCACAGAGGTCTTCTGGTGAAATCATTCTGATCAGTCTCATATCACCACCACATTAATAGTGAAGGCCACTTAGGTTTTTCTTGGATTATCACCTTGTTTCAATTTTTGTGTCTAAAATTGTTTAGCTAAAATGAAACGTTTACCAATAATTAAATGCAGATTTTTTTTTTATAATATAAATGATTTTTGCAAGCTTTCTAAATGCAACAAAAAGATATTTTTGTTTACAAATCATATTCAATTTATTGCATTCTGCAAGTCAACCACTTTGTTCCTTGTGGTTTTAATGGTATTTTTTTAAAAAATTCTTGGTTACATCATGCCAGGATATGTTAGTGCAGTTCCAAAAGACAAACTAAGGCAGTTAAACAAGGGCTGGCCTGGATGAGTATTGAACTGTGACACTTCAAATCATGAGTATGATGCTCTACCAACCAAACTACTTTGGTCCCCACGAGTCATTCAATGAGACAGCAAAGAGAACTCTCCAGTTCACACCAATGTAGCAAGCTTGAGAATTACAATCCTCAAAATTAGGAGCTTTTTCAAATACTAAATCATGAAATTCATTAGTAGTAATAATTGATCTACCATCAGTGTGTGGCTTTACTACCACAAAACTGTATATATATGTCTTCATTCTCATGATAGGTTTAATTCTTAATTAAAGTAACTTTTACCCATATGAACTAAGTACAAACAGTGGCCTGAAAAGTCTAAACATAAAATGCTAAAACTAGACAGCAAATTTTAAGTAAATTATGTTTCTCCAAGAATATTTACCCAATCACATTATGCTTTCAATACTAGTCCACTACTTTGTAAATCATGCCTAACTAAAAAATGAAAATAGTCTTTTTTTCATTCTTAAGTAGACAAAGGACAATAACTATTGCACATTATCTCCCCTTGCCATAGCCAGGTGTCATTAGCTTTTTAGCTGAATGATATACTAATGAGGATGCTAAGTAATGAGGGATTTTAAGCAATGAAATTGGGTAAGTATTCTTGTAGAACATAGTTTACTTAAATATTTGCTTTCTCCTTCAAATATGTTATTCAATCACATTATGTTAGGGGAATAGGTAACAGGAAGGAAGGATAAGCCTCCAACTGCTACTCCAAGTATCCTTCTAGGGAATGATGGCTGGATTAAACAAAAACCCATTCTCCTAATTATATATAACACTGCCTAGGATCAAATAATATGTGACCCCTACATATGGTTCAGAATGTAATTACTGAAAACTTTTTACCTACAAGGCTTCAATGGTAAATCCAGTGAAGCTGATACTCTGTGTTGATTGTTTTGGTCTGGTGGTCATTTGTATTGCCACCACTGAACCTACCAGATTCAAAGTTTGCCTCTATTAAGCTAAGTCTTTGGGATAAATACTTGAGAAGGTTGACTCTGCATGCAAGCCACTACTGTAACTTGGATCAAAACATTACATACAAAAGTGAGGCTCACACTCTAATCCCATCAGTTGTATGGGCAGGGATGGAAAACCTGTGGTGGCTTTTGTAGGTTTGTGTTGGCAGGAATATTCCTGGTCAGATCTATTGCTAGAATGTGGGGTGGGTAGGCCAATGCTCAAAACCCTTCCCTAGGGTGGATAAAAATATGTGTTGGTCACATTGAGACTGATGGTATACTCATTCTATTGGATAGAGAGATGGATTGATCAGACCATCTTCATCTTGAATTTCAGTGGTGAAATGAACTGGTGAGGCAACTCAGGTTGATGATTGGTCTCCAGTTGCTGTTTGCCTTCAGAATAAAAGAGCCTTGAATAAAACCCTGGAGATTATGTGCTTTGCACTCCTCTTCCTGTTGTTCAATGAATGACTACATCCTGTTGTAGAAAAGCATCCTTCTCCCGATCTGACAGTGTCTCCATGAAAGGGGAAGAGATGAAAATTTGATCCAAATTTGATCTCCCAACTGGTCTGAGGGAGTAGAGAAATCCAGTGATCCTGAAACTGAAGGAGGCAGCAATCTACAGGTAGCCTGTCTGAGCAGTGGGGAAGAGATGGTAGTTCAATGTCTAGATTGTGGAGGTTCGAAGGCATAGAAACTTGGTTTCTTGCCACCTTTGTATGGTTGCCTCTAGCTTGGTTAGATTGTTGCCTCCTGGCATGTGCTGGGATCTATACTGCACCTTTGTCTACAAATATCTCTTGTCCCTAGTCAGCTTATTGTCCATCCATAGGGGTTTGGACTGATTGTGTGAGTTGGCGATGTTGCTAAGCTGCCACCCTCCAAATTTCTTTAAATTTCCTCTAAAGAGTAATGGTTACCCAAACAGGGTCATTCATACAACTAGGGTAGGATGAGGCTTGAGTGACATCAAATGCAGACATTAGTCAGACTGTATCAGCTTGAAGTATGCTGAAGCAGTCAGCTGCATCAGCCTTTAAATTTAACATGAAAGATACAGTGACAATATTCCAAACAAGCTTGGATGTCACATGGAACACATTTTTATCCACTTTAAATCAGTGAAGTGGACATGTGACCTGCTTTTATATTATATTTTTAATCAAGGGCCTGGAGATAATTACTGAAGGCATCCGAGTGTTGTACCAGTGAGCTGAGATTGTTGCAGATACTCAGCTCCCAAAAAGGAAAACCTTAGAATTCCTCACATCTACAATTCTGCCATCGAGGCACTTTATTGAGCTTAATTTTATCTGATTGGGCAAGAAGCCAAATGACAGCATTTCTTCCTCCTGGTCAAAATCTATCGATGCTTTAACTTTATAGTTTTGAGTTATAGTTTTGAGTTGCATTAAGGGTAGAGGCCATTTTGAACTTGCCAACATCCTATAAATGTCCTTGACTTGAGGCTAAATTAAGTCCATTTCATGGTCAGATCTGAGTACAGCTGATTTGTAAGAGATTTATCACAATCTTTGTGCGTTGATTCCAGACCTGGTTCCATTTGCAGGTCTGGATAAGCCATACCTGGTTGCATCAGTGACTTAATGAGTCTTCTTTGAAAATATCACTAACTCTCCCATGTGGATAAGTAGTGAACATATGGTAGTCTAGCACTGCTGGAACAGCTGGCTGGTTGCCTGGTGTATTGTTGGCTGGCTGGTTGCCTGGTGTATTGTTGATCTAGATGCTGGTGGTATACATGATGATCCTGCTATCATTGAAACCAGCCATTCCAAGGGCCTGGCTGGACGGACAGATTTATCAATGAAATCTCCATCATAGTGAGGGTATGTCACTGACGATGCAGCTAAACATATGGATCTATCACTAAGATCCCCATCAATCCTTTTTGGCGAAACTATCTCATCAGAAAAGTTCCCATGCTGAGACAATTAGACAGCTATCACTGGTACCATCCTTTCCAAGGGTCTGAATGGATGGACAGATCTCACTGAAATCTGTCATAGTAAGGGTATGTTGCTGACAGTGTAGCAAAATGGACAGATCTGTCACTAAGACCATGCTAGACCAATGGTGACAGCTAGTTATGGCAAGGTTGTACTATGATATGGTTCCAATGGATCTGGCTCAAACCACATGCATCCCAACTTACAGGACCAGAGACATGGACAAGACTATAAGCCTCCTCCACTGACATGTTCCTGGAAAACACTATCCTCCACAGATAATGGACCTGGAAAATACTATGTTTCCTCCATTGACATGCACCTGGAAAATACTCCATGTACACTCCATTGACATGGACAAAACTATATGCCTTCTCCATATATATGGATATGAATAACACTTTGTGATCCCTACATAGACATGAATAGCACTATATGCTCCAATCATATACAAGGATAACACTATCTACTCCCTTCACAAACATGGATTCTACTACATATTCCCTCCACATACATAGACAACATTTTGTCATTATGTATTCCCTCCACAGATATTGTATGGAAAGCACTATATACTCCATCCAGGCAGGGACAGGGATAACATGAGATACTTCATCCACACATATTGATAGCACTATAAACTACCTCCACAGACATGGTCATGGAAAACAAATTATATACTCCATCCATGGACATGGATAACATGAAATGCTCCCTCCACATACATGGATACCACTATATACTCCAACCACAGACATGGATAACACTACATACTCCCTCCATAGACATGGATAACACTATATACTCACACCACAGTAATGGACATTGATAACATGAAAAACTCCCTCCACAAGTATGGATAACACTATATACTTCCTCCACTGATATGGACATGGATAACACTATATACTTGCTCCACAACCATGGTTAATCTGATGTCCCCTTAACAGATACATAGAGAACACTATATACTCCCTTCATAGATATCCCTGAGACATGAAAGTGTAAAGATAATAAACCAGATTACAATTCTACACTACACATTCCATGAGTGATGATCAAGGTAACCGAAAAAACAAATCAGTGACATATGTGCATGTATAACATTTAATGCTACCTCAGCAAAATAATGGCAATATGCTACCAATGAAAAGCAAGTACCCCAAATAATTTTTAAAAAGGGAGATGCATTTAACCTGAGACAGACAAGCACATTCAGATAAATGCAGACATTAAGTATAATAAAAAAATAAATAAAAGGCAAAGATTTTCAAAATCTGTATGAAGTATTAAAATAGAAAGATCAAGGAAAAAAATGTAAACTGTGAAATTGCAAGTAAAGAAACAACTGTAGCAGGTACATTTACATGCAACTTAAGAGGACATGAAGCAATGGCACCCTCTCAACCGTCAAATCTTGAATATTTTAAATCATACCTCCTCTAATGCTCCAGTGGATAGGCGATGTCCTGCCACATTGATGACATCATCTGTTCGTGACATCACAGCAATGTAACCATCCTTGTCTCTATAACCAGAGTCCATTGTGTCATAATAACCCTATATTTTGAAACAGTGTATATTTTAAAAATTTTCCTATCTAACACGAAATGGCAAGACAGAAAGAGACATAATGTTTAATTATATGTCATATACATGCATCACTGGCAAAGTTATCACATATGTACAACATATGCATTACATAATGTGTAGAGCTAAGCTCAAACATATAAATTTTAAACATAATGCAAAATTCCAAATAAAAACTAATCAGAGATTTATCAATTACAGGTCTTACCCAGAAATTATGTGTTTTGCATTATATTTTTATGTTTTATATATGCACGGTCCACATCTGAGCAAGATTCAGACAAAATAGTCAGTCTTGAGTGTACAATATTTGCCTATACCCCCCTTTTTGTTTCAATATAATTTATTATAATCAAAGCAAAATGTTAAATTTTGTGACCATTTTCCACTAAAAATTGGTTGGGAGTAAATTCAAATATGACTATTTACATTCTGTAGCCAATTTTGCTGCTAATTTGATCATCATAAATGAAACAAACTACACTGCTATCTACAAAATTCCCACAAAAAATTCACTTATGTGTTTTGATTGAAAAGCTCACCTCAATTTTGCTAAAGTATGTGTGTTTAAATCGGTGGTCATTATCCCAAAGTGTGGAAAATGCACCTGGTGGCAGTGGTAATCTGAAATAAACAATTTATTTTATGCTAAAAGAAGTACATGTAATTGTAATAATTCACTGGAGTAGTACTGCTCATGTAGCCTAAGTGATCAGAGTGTCTGGCTTCAATGAAGGAAGTCACGGATTCAAACCCCATTTGAGTCATAACAAAGACTTATAAAAATGGTACTGGTGGCTGCCTTGCTAGGTCCTAAGCATTGAGTGGGTAGTGTTAGGATTGGTTACTGGGTGGGACATGTCTGCTACTAGACCATTATTAACTGCCACACTGCAGACATCATAGAGATATGACTGAAAATGTTTTAAAGCTCCATTAAAAATCTAAATCACACACACACACACACTGGTGTGGAATATAAATTTTTTCACTGCCAAGTTCATGACATTAAAGACAATTAGTCTGAGCTATTTTCAGATGCTTTCATGGTCAAATGTCATGCATGCACACAAATCATGTTCAAATTCCACAGTGTGCATATAATTTTTTACTTCAATTTCTTTTATTTCTTTATTTTAATGTGCTGTTTTACCATAAATCGGGAAGGAGAATTACAATAGTACTGAAATTTTCCTGGTGAATATAAAAAGAACACTTCAAAACATAAACCATAAACCACTGACATTATCATGCAAGATACAGTAAAATAATCTGTTGATTCAACCTATTATACTAAGCATCAATGATTTTGAACCAGCTCTAGTATACTGAACAATCAGGTTCTATGCATCTAACTAGTGACATCTCTGTACTCATGAAAAGTCCAGCCACACTGAAAATCTTATTCACATGGGGTTTCTGTATGAGAGGTCATTGGGTTAGGAATATGATCTTGTGTTTGGCAGTCTACAATAGCAATATAAAAAAAAAAATCTTAAAACTGATCATGTTTAGACCTTGGCCTGCTAATAAGTGACTTCTCATCTTCCAGGCTTATCCTAAATTATTCTACTTATACACAGATATATAAAGAATATAAAGAATATAGTTTTTATAATTTCCCTTTATTATTCTATTACAACTTTCTTTTTGACAAATGTTGTGTTAAATCATTTAAAGTAAAGGGCATTCAGCAAAATGGTATGGATCTCAAAGTAATAATGATGTGATGATAGGATTTCATGTTGGTGTCATGTTAACCCATTTTCAAGCTTATTTATCTTAAGACACATACATAAAACAAATTTTAACATCATATTGTACCAGTGCATGATGTAATGAAATTATGTCTAAAGCATATGAATTTAATGCTGACATTCATTTATTATTTATTGCATCATCTCTTCCAAAATGATAGCTGATTTTTGTGTATATTATTTTTTGTACTTTGAAAAAAAAAAATTTTTGTTTACAAAAGCAAATTTTCTAAGTAAATTGTGTTTCTCCAAGAATAATTACTCAATCACATTATGTTATTAATATTAGCCTGCTACCTCGCAAATCCAGTCCTATTGAAAGATGAAAATCAACTTTTGCCCATTACCTCCCCTTGACACCACCAGGTGTTGCCAGTTTTAGCTGAGCAAGGTATTAATGCAGATGCTCGCATGGTGGGGTGTTTGGGAGGGTTTTTAAGTAATGTGATTTGATATGCATCCTCCAAGGAGAATAAATAATAGGAGGAGGGGATGCTGAGAATTCGACCTCTACCTCAGGTATCCTTCTGTAGATGACCCAAGCAACACAGCCATAGATCCTTTGATCTGCGACTCTTAGATATATATGGCTGAGAACCTACCAAAATTTTCACTGGCAAATTCAGCAAAGCATCCAACATTTGTCTCTGCAATGCTAAATCTAGGTAAAAACTCGAAGATGTGGACTCTGCATGCCAGCCAACTGCAGAGTATCTTGGATCAACACGTTGCATTCCAATGTGAGGCTCGCAGAAATGGCTCTAATCTTATGAGCTGCAATCTAAGCATTAAACCCACCTCAGCCATGAAGCATGTTTGCATGAGCCACAACTTGTCTTTGGATCTGAAGTAGTGCTTCAAGGCATGTACATGAGCTTGCATGGCCACCGCTTTTAACTTGTTTATGGAAGAGAGAGGACAAATGACACTTTGATGGTTACCTATGGATGGCAAACAATTCTTGGCAACTAAGCCTGGTTGTGTAAGTTGGACTACCAAAACAATTAAATCTGAACTGAAGATAGTTAAGGTCAATTGAAAAGGCATGTAGCTCACTGACCCTACATACGGAAGCTGAAGCTATCATTAATTTTCTTGTATGATAGGAACTTTAGCAAAGCATGAGAGAGAGAGAGAGAGGTTCAAGCTTGCTTGAGTTGAGCCAAATTAGAACCCAGGACAAATTCCATTTTGGAAATAATGTTATGGATTTTTGTTGATGGAGATCAAAATCAGCTGACAGATCTGACAGATCTTATCATGCCTAATGTCACATCTGTCATGATGAAGAAATGTGTCCGAGATCATAGATCAATAGCCTTTAATAGTGATCAAAGTCAACTGTTTTTCCTAAAACAGAAAAAAAGTGACCCAACTGAGGGATAAGGCATGCAAAAGAATGATGTGATGGGCTTGGCTTGGCACCAGTCCCTAAACACCCTCAACTGTGGTTGCATGAGGAAATTTGGATTGGCAGGGATCTCCTGGGTAGATCTATCACTAGATCAAGTAGGTTGGTTGACCAGAACATGTCCCACCTGAAAGGGGTGATCAGAATTTCTTGCAATTCTGACCCTGTAACTTCTGAATTATGTTTGGTATGAGGACTGTAGGAGGGAAGGCAAAGACCCAAAGCCCCTCCTAACTGATGACAGTGCATCCATGGCCCAGGCTTCAGAGTCTGGAACAGGACAAATGAAAGTGGACAACTTGTGGTTCCACCATGTCATAAAAGGATGGATTATTGGTCATCCCCAGAGGATGCATGTATGGGCAAAGATCTCTGGGTTGAGAGACCATTCCATGTGAAGGACCTGACCTCTCCCGTGTCAACCAAGACATTGAGCCTGCGGGGCATATGATCACTTAAATTAATATTTTGCAGAAATAACACAAAAGACAAAACTAAAGCAGAAACTAGTACTATGTTAAAATTACAAGGTTGTTAAAAACACTCATTCAGAAAACCTATAGCCTTTTTTTAATGTATACTGCATGCTTAATTAAAAGTTAAACTTAATTAACAGTTAAATGATAATTCTATCAAAAAAACATGAAATATGAATAAACAAGTCATAATTATCAAGTAGCACTACAAAAGTTTGCTATTGAGAGCTCCGTAAATGTAGGCTAACTCATAACGACATTGTATTAGGTCAACAACAGCATGGTGGGACATTGGTCCTTCAAATCAAAGTCAAGTGACATATCTCTCAAAAATTGGCAGAAATCGTAAAAACAAAATAACACACAACCTGCAGTAGATTGATAAATCTGCACCATAAGTGCAAAATGAATGTTAGATGGGTCCACAGGAACACAAAATTGAGCTGGACGATAGGAGGCTATTCCACTGTGTATGTCTCAACATACAGAGAAGTTAAAAAACGGCAACCTCTCTTGGTATCAAGGGAAGGTAATGGGCAAGAGTTATTACCCTTTGTCTAAAAATAGGATAAAACAGTTTCATCTTTAGTAGTGCTAGATTTGCATGGTAGCAGCCAAATATTTATAATGTAATGTGATTGGAGAATGTATTCAATGGAGAAAAAAATTACATGAATTACAGTATGGTACTAGTTTAGCTGTTGTTGCTAGATAAGCACTAAAATTTCTAAGGACATTCTTCCTTTTCCTGATAGAAACATTATAAGACATCAAACCACTGTGTGCTGACACACTGAGGACAAGTAAAACAGGTCCCAAATACTATATTAATTCAAGGATGATAAGGTAATTCACAAATGACAGTGATTCCAAAAATTTACACAGTACCTACCAATCATTTTATCTGCTATACCACAGGTATGAGAGAATGACAGAGAGATAAAGATAAAGAAAGACTGAGTTACTTGACAACTATGTCTCCAAGCTCTACATCATCTGCTTCTTTAGTTTTGTCACCCTGCTTCACAACCATCACTAAGATATCAAAGGGAAAAAATAAAATATATAAAAGGCATCACAAAAAAAAGTTTAACGAGTTACGTGTTTTCTCTGGTTGTTTTCATTTCTTACGCTGAATTCAAGGTATAATATTCTGTTTCATAACATAAACATTTTCAAACAATTTTCTACCTGGATGCTTTGATAGAGAAGTGATGATGACTTTTTAGTTTTGTACTCACACAAGGATAAGCAGTGAATGTCTAAATTCCATTTTAATTGTTATTCAAAAAAATTATTAATTATATTGATAGCATTAAATACAACCCATGCAATTCCTAGGAATGAATAAAACTATTTATAAATGAGCCACAAAAACCTAACACTACACAAATACAAAACTAGATTCTTTCTTAGATTTGTCAAATTCAGTTCAGCAGTCTTTCAAAAAACAGTTTTTTTTATAAAAATGTTTAAAAAAAATAAAAACGGCATCCATATTTGATGGCAGATTGGCACCATCTGAACAAATTTGAAACCATTCATGCAAGAATGCTGTCAGATTTGGTCAGTGAATTTAAAAAAAACCTTCTGAAATAACCTGATGCCTGATTCCTTTATAAAATCATGACAAATTGGTCAAGCTGCTTATGAGAAGCTGTACATAACAAAGATAAAATGGATGATGCATGCTGCATGAAGGAATACAACATCAATTGACATGGCCTCACAGCATAGATAAGTCAAAAGAGGGAAAAAAAGGAAAGTATGCAATAATAAAAAAAAAATTAAGTTAACTGAATCAAGGGTTATGATCTTGTAAGAAAAATAATAAACCACATCTCCAAAAAAGAGCTTTTGAGTTAATATCAATCCAGAAAGAAAGCAAGGAAAATTTAGCTGGTAAGTTAAAAACACTACCTATTAAAGACCAAATCTGTTTAAGAAAAGCCAAATTAATATACAGGATAGCCAATAATAATGCTCCTGAATATTTACAATCACTATTCAAGTATAGGCTACCTGGAATTACGAACAACATGCCGACAATGTCTACCAAACATTACAAAATTCCCAACCAAATAAGGAATTATTTAAAAAAAAGTTTCCAATACTCTGGAACTTTGCTCTGGAATAATATTCCAGTTGAGATTAGAAATGCCCACTCTATTTCCTCTTTCCAAACCCAGTATATACAATGGCTTCACAGATGCAGCAAAAATACATAAATTCCTTTGAATGAGGGCCTCAAGGTAGATTAGATCTTAGCTAATTGAGTTACCCTCTTTAAATAAAGTCATAATAATAATAATAATAATAATAATAATAATAATAATAATAATAATAATAATAATAATAATACTTCTTAACCCAATTGCATTATCCAGGGACATAACCCAGGGAACATCTGTATTATTGACAGAAAATAAGTTTTTGATCATTTCTTGTTCCATATCTGTAAGAACCTGATAACAATTTTATCAAAACAACAAAATTTAAATAAAATATACTCTACATATTAATGCAATGCATGCAAACAAGGAATCTGATCCCTGGGAGAGAAGCTGCAAGGACAAAAATATAGATATTTGATGCCAGGGATAGGTGTGGCAAGAATTGGAAGAAAAACTGATACGGACCATTGTGGGCAAGCAAGTTTCAAAGAATTCTTGAACAGGCACTAAGAGATATCCTAAAGGATGATAAGAAGTTTCATTATTACTTCCAATGAAATCACGACATTAATACTGTAATAAATGAACATTGAGATTTGACGTAGATGATTGTCTCAAAATAAATTTCTTTTGTTTTTTAAAGAAAGTTATCATGTTTGGTGGTGTATTTCCTGGGGCCCCACTCATCACTTGCTGCCTTGGTCCCTACACAGCCTAGTCTAAGCAAATGTTTTTAATTTTTGGAGGTCCCATGGTAACTCGTGCTCTCGCTTATAGTGCAGTCTATGTTTCTGGACCCTGTTGTGCATGAGTTATGGAGGGAGAGGTGTATGATTTCTTTTATTATTTTCCAAATAAAAAAGTGAATTGTTTAAAGGGATTATGGAAATGTAGTGATGAAACATATTAATCAGAAACTTCAATGAAAATGTTTCCAGAATATAATACTTGACTCACTGCCACACTCTGGGACAGGACCAGTCCCTGAGAGAATGGAAGTATATGATGATAATGTATTTTAAATGTTAACTATTAACTAAGGAAGGAATCTTAAAAATGTAAATCAGAAAATATATTTCACTAAAACGTTTAATTGATATATCTTCCCAATATAATTTTTGACCCCACAGCCTCATCCATGGCCAGGAGTGATACTGAGAGAAGTGTAGTATGTGATAATGTTATATTTTAATATGAAGTAAACTTGAAAATGGTTACTGAAATAGAACTGCTGAAAAAAACTTTATCCCAGGCTGTTAACATGCACACCCACTCAAAAATAAACACATAAACTCTTGATGTTCTGTAGGGGAAAAGCCAATTCTGATGTATTCTTTTTTTAATAACTGTTAAAGTGTATTCTGGCTCAGTGCCTGACTTGGTAATATTATATTACCACATTCAAAACAACAGTAAAAGCCTGCAAAGTACTCAATCAAGCTTAAGACAAGTAACCCTGAATAAATGCCAGGGACCTACCATTCCATCCAGGCACAGGTTTGCCAGTCACACCAGGTGTTGGATGCAGAGACATTCCAAGCCCCACACAGGTAGATGTGATAGGCCAACCAGTCTCTGCAAGTACAGAAAATATTCAAATACATTTTTGCAAATTAAATTTCAAGGTCAGACAAACCTTCTAATTTAAAACATATTTGAAGCATCCAATTATCTTTAATAGCTACAGTTTAAGTCTCACACCTAGATCATGGGCAAAAATGAACCTATATTAAAATGCTACCTGAATTACCTTTTTATTATGACTTGCAGCTTCATAATCAAGGCATAACTTAATGACTTGCTATTAGCCCAACTCAGTGGTTGACTCCCAAAGTACCAACAAAATCTACAAGACCACATGTGTGCCTATTATGGCATTTTAAATGTGTTTTATAGGCCTTTATGTAAACATATTAACTTCCTTTAATCTGAACTCCTCAGCATGAAATCCAGTATATTAAGCACATTTAATATAATGCTACAACTTTCAGGGGCTATCAGACAATAACTTAATAAAAAGTGGCATTCCCATCAATGCATTTTGAAGTACATGGCCACCAAGAATATATTGCCATTACATTTGCTGTTTCATAAATTGAAAATGTTTCTAATTTAATAATAAGAACTAGAAGTTATGCTTCAGCTTTTATTTTAATTCAATTTGAAGCAGTATATAAAAGTCAAATTACAATTTTGTACAAAGTACTTTCAAATTTGATGAAGCCTGTGAGTTATTTCAATATATGACAATTCTACAAGACAGCAATGTCAAGTATCTTGAAAGAATGGCCCAAAATTAACATTAATGTGCTAATCTCATACAAGTGAATTTGCAGATGGATCACTAAAACCCAATCCCTCAAAATTCCACTGGAGCAGTACAAATTAGCAAGTGGACATGTAAAGAATTAATCTTATGCCTTTTCATGATTAATTGATTGGACTGTAGTGTTAATTGAGTACCTGCCAAAACCCTACAACACTTGAGGTACAATGAATGCAAGTAGCAGAAATAGCCATGTGTTCTTACATGAATCAGATAAATAACAATAATATAACCTCCCACATCCAAGGCAGATGGTCTAACCTCTAGAGCATAGTATTATGAATACCACAATGCAAGGCACACACTAACAAGGTGGTCATTCCACAGACATTTAGCATCATGTCCCAGCCAGTCACATTATTCTGACACCAGGATGACCAGTATTAACACTAACCTCTTAATGCTGAAATAGCAAGGCTCTTTGGTATGACTCAGAAAAGATTTGAACCCACAACCTCCCACATCCAAGGCAGATGCTCTAACCACCTAGGTGGTCCGATTAGTATATATCTAACATATGTGTAGATACATGTCCTCTAAATGGATTATCATTATTAAAACATTTAAACATTGATTCAAGTTATATACCTTTATATATACCATGCCTTGCTCATCAATCACACAAAGTTTTTAATTTGTATATTGGCAGCAGTCATTGTTAATATGTTCCACTGACTGTAGAAGACAGGGTGAAACTGTTTAGTTAAGACATATAAGGCCGCTGACCATTGAAGTCAGGGTGAAACTACTGCTCATGTTGAGAAATTTGTTGCCACCGTTTGAAAAAGACAAGTGACTATTGATTATATGACATTTATATAGGAAATTGGGGGAGGGGAATTAGAATGGTCAATATGACCAGGTCACCAATGAACTTGGGAGACCATTAAGACAGGTTTGACTGTATTGTAGAGAAAGGCCACAGGCAATTCCTCCTCATTCCCAGATGTATTTAACTAAAATCATTATGCAGAATCTGTTATATCACATTGCTCCTAAGACTGGATCTGGACTTTTAGATTCCTATGGATATGGATTTTTAGGTTATTATGGATCTGGACTTTTAGATTCCTATGGATAGGAACATTCTGACTCCTACAGATATTGACTTTCAGATCCCAGCAGACAGGGACTTTTACATTTCTATTGATATGACCTTTTGACATTGACTTTCAGATACCAACAGACATGAACTTTTACATTTCTATGAATATTGACTTTCAGATGCCAACAGACAGGGACTTTTACATTTCTATGGATATTGACTTTCAGATGCCAAAAGATAAGGACTTTTACATTTCTATGGATATTGACTTTCAGATGCCAACAGATAGAGACTTTTACATTTCTATGGATATTGACATTTCTATTGATATGAATTTTTGATATTGACTTTCAGATGCCAACAGACAGTTTTTTTACAATTCTATGGATATGAACTTTTGATATTGACTTTCAAATGCCAACAGACAGGGACTTTTACATTTCTATGGATATGAACTTTTGATATTGACTTTCAGATGCCAACAGACAGTTTTTTTACAATTCTATGGATATGAACTTTTGATATTGACTTTCAAATGCCAACAGACAGGGACTTTTACATTTCTATGGATATGAACTTTTGATATTGACTTTCAGATGCCAACAGACATTTACATTTCTATGGATATGAACTTTTGATATTGACTTTCAGATGCCAACAGACATTTACATTTCTATGGATATGAACTTTTGATATTGACTTTCAGATGCCAACAGACATTTACATTTCTATGGATATGAACTTTTGATATTGACTTTCAGATGCCAACAGACATTTACATTTCTATGGATATGAACTTTTGCTATGCTTATACAATGATGATGATATCTGATGTAATAGCAGACATCCTCACCTAAAGGGAACTAACTCTTGATTTAGAAGCTAATGTACAAAATGGCCAGTGTGGATGGTCAGTAAGAAATCAACAATCCCAGATTGTGACAAAAGCTCAAGAACATGATCAAGAGACAAGGAACTGACCTGTTTGCCACCAGTTGTCCAGCACTGGACAGCCAAATGCCTTCTTGGCCCAGTGCATGGTCTCAACATCACAGTGTTCTCCAGCCACAAACATGGCTCTGAATCTGGAGTGCAAAAAATATAAAGATTTTCAAAAGATATTTCATCGTTGACAAACTTATAAACCTACAAATTCTTTTACCAGTTGTCACTTAATTGTTTACTGAAATATCTAATTTCCTTTTGCCCATTCTAAAGTTAGGCTACATGTAATTTATTATGTAATAATATTTAAATTATTTTGTAATAATACCTATATTAGTTTGCAATAATACCTATGTGATGTAATAATACCTACATTATTCTGTGATACTACCTACATTATTATGTAATAATACCTACATTATTTTGTAATACATACATTATGTAATAATACCAATATTTTGTAAAAATATATTATTTTGCAAAAATACCCATGTTGATGTAATATCATTATTTTGTAATAATACCTACATTATTATGTAATACCTACATTATTTTGTAATAATATCTATATTATTATGTAACAATACTACATTATCATGTAATAATATCAACATTATTTTGTAATAATACATATGTGATATAATAATACTTATATTATTTTGTGATAATACATACATTATGTAATAATAATTATATTATTATGTAATACCTATATTACTACTATTAAACTCTTATTATGAGCCATAAGTTATCCTCTAATAAAGTGGTTACATTTTAAAAACAAAATCGTTGAAGTTTTTAAAAGGTAAATTTTTCATAAATTATATCTGCCAAGTTATAAATTATATATAGTATTGCTAACAGCTATAAATTATATATATATATTATATATTATCTGATCACATTAATTTTAAGCATACAGTATGGAGATTTGCACCGAGAAAAACCAAACTAATAACAAACAACACCATCAAAATTAGTGCAGAAATAAAAGTCACTGGACAGAAGCTGGAAAGAGTCACATGTTTGAAATACTTGGGATCAATTATCACAGATGAGGGCTCCAAACCAGAACTACTTTAAAGGAGTGCCCAGACAACAGTAGCAATAACAAGGCTGAGACCAATATGGAAAGATATCAACACTGTTTTTAGTTTCAAAATAAGGCTGATGTATTCAATTGTTATATCCATCTTTCTGTATGTTTGTGAAACATAGATGCTCACATCAGATCTACAAAGAAGGATTCAAACGTTCAAAATGAGATGCAACTGCAAGATCTTGGGCATCTCATACATTGACATGTAACCAACAGAGAAGTCCACAACAGAATCCAATGAGCCATCGGATCCTATGAAGACCTCCTGACTACTGTAAAAAAGGGCAAAGTGAAGTGATACAGTCATGTCTTAAGATCATCTGGACTGGCAAAATAATCTTACAAGAAACAGTTTGAGGATGAAGAAGAAGAGGCAGACAGAAAAAGATTTGGGAAGACAACATTAAGGAGTAGACAGGCATGGGATTTGGATATTCCCAAAGGGCAGTAGAGAACAGGGAAAGATGGAGAGAATTGGTTGTAAAGTCAAATGTGGAGCACCAATGACATCTTAGGTTTAAGGATTGATGATGATGATGGGCTTGGTGGTCATCTGGACCACAGTCACTGGATTCACCTTGAGATAGAAGCTCAAGAAGGTTGACTGTGTATGCTAGTCATGGCTTCAGCAATATCTTGAATTCAACCAATGTATTCAAACATGAGGCTCACTGATAGCTCAAATCTCAAAAGCTGAAATTTTCATGAAGTGTATGTGTCTCTTAACAATCTGATCAGAGTATACTAAGTGTATTACTAGCTTAAGCCAAAACATCACAGTGTTATGTTTCCTGGCATAACCAGAATAATGAAGAATTATCAAACCCGATGTCTGTTTTCCATTTTCCATTTCAGGTAAAATATATGGTCTGGGTCTTGCAAATGAAAAAATGAATGACCACCCATTGGTTTCCAATAGATGTTAACCTGTTATTTGCCATGAAACCTGGTTGCATCACTAGGGTCATAGGACCATTCAATCTGCACTAGAGCTAGTTCTGATGAATGAATCAAGAAGGTTGCATGCCAAAGCTAATGCTGTCAATAAAAATGTTTTGTAGATAGCAGCTTCTTCAAGTTCTGGCTAGTGGTTCGAGTTCAGCCATATCAGAAAACAAGAAAGGCTGGGTAATGTTTCATCAAAAATGTGTGGATAGAAAAAACCATAGGGTAGTAAAAGTTTCTGGAAAACAAATAGCCAAACATTCTACATATATAAAATATTTATGCAGTTATGTTTTCCTTTTTTTTTTCTTCATTTCTAACATTCAGTTCTCAAGTATCTTTCATTTAAACCTGACAATGAAGCAAAATTGTTTTTGCCCTATGGTTAAAAGTACACACAGAATTCTGTGTCTAATTTGTTCAAAAAAAAGAAAAGAAATAAACTACACCTTATGTTATAAATTAAATGGAAATTAAATGTTAAACCTGGATTAAAAGGCCTGTGATGGTGTATAATTTGGTCTGTTTCAGATGTCCTTATCATAACTATATACATTTTTTTCTTAACAAAATTGTTCAACTTTCATGAAATTTTTTAAAAGGATTATAGTATTGCTAACTGCTATTTCCTTTTTAAAAGAAACTAAACTTGTAGAACATTTGGCCAATGTGACGAGTCAGTTTTGTTTCCTTAAAGAAAAGTAACTGCATGCTGACAAACTTTCTTGGCTGCCATCATATTTGATCCAACTGAAATGGTGCACAACAGAGTTTAAAAAACCAAACAACTTGATTGTTTTCAGATGTATTTCATTAAGGAAAACAGCCTTACAATAATCAGTACAACTAAGGCAATTAGATGTTAATTGGCACAAGAAGGTAAATATGGGCTGCTAGCAAGACCCCTAATAATTTGTTTGACAGGCTGGGGAACATGCATCACTGCATTGCTCATTCAAGCATTAAGACTTTAACCCAATTCCATCATAAATACAAGGTCAACATCTTATGCTGTAGGACTACTGTTATGTACACACACAAAAATGTGGTCATTAGACCCACAGGTTTTATTACTTTACAGTTAAGTTCAAGGATAAAATTTGGAGGTCTCTGGCATGCAAACTACTGATTTGTCCACCCAGGTCTCTACTCATTCTCATACATACACAGTTAACCTGGTAAGAGTAATATATCAATACATACAATATATAGTCTCTAAAATAGAAAGCTGACCATTTAATAAACATATTTAATCCAACCTTCAACTGCAGGTCTTATACTAAGTGTAATACATCCGATGATCAAGTTTCATGAGTGGAATCTCATGATGTGACTGCAAGGGACTGATGCCCTACTTGGTGAAAAGAATTTTTGTGAATTTACATTAAGACCATTTCGTCCTTTTAACTGCAGAGTGATAAAGCTATCTTTGATATTATTCAACATTAACAAGATTTTCAAATTAGCTTCTGTAGTGGACATACTGAATTTCAACTCTGAACCATTTTCACTTAGAACCAACAAGGCAACATTAATAAGTTTGCTGGTGGAAACTACACACTGATGTGACTTTGCTTTGGAGAAGCAATGATAAGATATATGACATGGTGGCATTATTCAATATCAGATTGGCAATTTGTTGTTGTTGTTGTTCTGGGGCTTAACGTCATTTTTCAGCACATGATAGGCTATACATGGCAGCCAGTATTAATGGTAGAGGAAGAAACTGTGAAATCTGTGGAAAGAACCCCTGACCCACGAGAAGCTACTGGCAAGCTTTCTCACATATCCACATTCCCAGAATCTTAGACTCCAACCCAGAAGTGAGGTGGCAGTGATCTGTAACAGAGAGCACTATAGACCATTCAGGGTATCTGTCAGCATTTGTATTAGCACAAATAAAAGCATCTGTTTGTGCATGCATGTGTGTGCACACACTGCTCCCTCATTTCAGTTGTAGGTTAGAATTAACCATCTTTTACCTCTTCACTGACTTGTATTAAATTTTCAGTTTGATGTTCATTTCTTTTTCACAATTAATGCTGGAATTATAAACATGATGAGAATATGCAAATCTGTTATTACCACACTTTTAAAACAGAAAAAGCTCATCATGACCTACAATTTATCCATTACAGGCTTATAACGTTTTGCATTTGCCTCATGACCACATGATGCTATTTTATCTCAAGTTATGAAACTTTGTAAGCATACATTTCTAGTTTCCATTTGGTCAAAAGAGGCCTCAGTGACCTATATTTCATGCTCAGTGACTTTATTTAAGTTTTATTTAAAGTTCATTTCTTGGCTTTTGGTTTATTAGTTCTTCTAGTCATAGACCAGAAGAGCTTGTGGCGTGATCTAGTGTTTGTCATTTGTCCATTGACATTATCACTATTCCTCCTAAATTACTTGGAGGATTGCTGTGAAACTGTACACACACATTCATTCCATGGTGTTGTTGTTGTGGCCATCTTATAAATATAATAATAATTATTCCTCCTGAAAGAAAAGTCTGATTGTCATGGGGTTTTCACTTGAAGTCTTCCTTATAATGTCTGGTTGGTCCTAAATGAAAATGGTTTCATTATCCAATATAGAAAACATAAAGGCTATCTTGGAAATCTTGTTATTACTACTCTTTCAAATAAATTGTCATATCAACTTTCACTAAAATATTAAAATGCTTAGTCGGTCCCAAATGAAAATCAGGCTAATTCTATATCCAACATGGCCACCAGAGCGTCCATCATGAAATCCTTATTGCTACTCCCCCTGACCAAAAAGTAGCATTGCCATGAGGTTTTTACAAGAAGATGTATAGTTGATCCAAAATGAAAATGGTGTCAATCTGATGTTCAATATGACCACCGCTTTCTTGAAAATATTGTTTTGCTACTACTTCTGAAATGAGAGCTAGTGCTTTTCCTAAGGACCCACTGAGCTAGATGACACAGGCTGGCTCCAATGTGTATCAAATTCACAACAGTTTGATTATGAGTCAAATGCTCTACCAACTCTTCTACCATGGCTAATGAGATTAGACAAGCTTAAGCTGATGTTACATAAAATATTAGCAAAAACTAGTATGACTGAGTCATGATCTGCACTTGTCAATGTTAATTTTCAAAAGATTTATGGGAAAATTATATAAGTTAAAGTTGCTTACAAAAAGAATTATTGTGAATTCAGTCATGTTCTTCACTGAGTGATAATAAAATATTTTCAGTTCCTTATTAAGACATTATTAGATGCCTAAATATATATAATATATATATAATTTACTTACATTGGCAAAGGCATGTATTTTTTCCCATAATAAGCTTCTGGGTCCTGTTTACAAAACAAGAAAATAAGAAATCTACTATTCACAGACAATAACACTAATTATAAAAAATGATTCTGCCATACAAAAGATATCATTTTCGTAAGGTTAAATCTTTTGAAAATAATAAAAATGCTTTCTTTGAAAATAATATACATGCTTTCAAGAATGATTCCATATTTGAACACTGAGATTATTAGATCTTATCATCTAGTGATACTGAGAGTATTATTTGGCCATCTAACACACACCCATCTGCAAACATTGTACATTCAGATTTATCAGGGAAAACATGTAACAAACAACCATCTACAAACATTGTACATTCAGATCTATCAGGGAAAACATGTAACACACCCATCTGCAAACATTGTACTTTCAGATCTATCAGGGAAAACATGTAACATACACCCATCTGCAAACATTGTACTTCAAGATCTATCAGGGTAAACATGTAACACTCACCCAGCTGCAAACATTGTACATTCAGATTTATCAGGGTAAACATGTAACACACACACATCTGCAAACATTTTTCCTTCAGATTAGGGTTAACTTGTAACACACACCCATCTGCAAACATTGTACATTCAGGTCTATCAGGGTTAACATGTTAACACTCATCCAGTTGCAAACATTGTACATTTAAATCAGGGTTAACATGTAGCACACACCCATTTGCAAACATTGTACATTCAGATCTATCACGGAAAACATGTAACACACACCCATCTGCAAACATTGTACATTCAGATTTATCAGGGTAAACATGTAACACACAGTTGCAAACATTGTACATTCAGATCTATCAGGGTAAACATGTAACACACACCCAGCAGCAAACATTGTACATTCAGATATTCTAAACACTAAGAGGAGGAAAAATACAAAGACAAAATGAATCATAGCATTATGTAGTTAACAAAACATACACTTTTATACATAGACAAAACTTTTTAACACTTCGGGATTGTAGCGCCATTTTGGAAAGAACAAAGAAAAATATGGAGTTAAACAAAAATGTAGGAAAAGTTACAACTTCTGGAAGGAATTTAATTATCTTGAATGATAAGCAAGATCCATGATAGACTAAAAATAATTTGGGATCCAATGACTTCTTTCATGTGCCAAAACAGCGTGAAGTGATGGAAAATCTGAGAGAGGTGAACACTAACTGGTCAAAATTTATAATCTTTCATACCGTCACTTAAATGGCTGTTGTATTAAACCTTTTAATCAAATAATAGAAAAACAAAAAAGAAATAGCCATTCAACTTTAAAAAAAACAGTGCAACTTTCTTGGTTTAGTAAGCAAAACCATGACTGTTTTTGCAAAAAATGCAAAAAACTCAAATGGGCAGCAGGTACTGAGATACAAGCCATGATTTATTAATTGTACAGGATCAAATATCAATGACTAAAAATCAACCTGTACACCCCAAAGAGTAATAATCTGCACTTAAATGCATGGAATGTCACTAATTACTTCAATCTTTATGTTTGAATTTTCAACAGGAGTTTAAAGTTGAAATGTAAATGCAGATGTAAAGAATCATAAAATCTGCACAAAAATGTATTAAATGCATGACAATAAAAGTGGAAACTGTTTACACTGCCTTAACAGAAAAAAAGACTAATATTATACAAAAGCATTAATGGCAAAAGACATGGAGCGAAAACATCAAATCAACTAATGGCAAAGCCAACTTTGCTTTCCCTGCATATCTAGACAAAATGACAGCCACTGTTGCAAAGATTTAGATTAGCATGGACCACAGCAAAGGGTTAACAAAAAATCCAGATTAGGGTTATCATTTCTAAATGTCAGTTAAATAGATTAATACTGCAGTTCACAAATAAGAGTGTGTGTATATTGAATTTTTAACATAGCTTTAACAATTTTTTAGTCATATCGCTTTGATGTCTGCAGTGTGGCAGTTTATGTTGATGTCTAGCACTGGGGCATCATGCTGCAGACACATAGCATGATATCCAACCCAGTCTTGATATCTTGACCCCAGGCCATCCAGTTCTAACACTAACTTCTTTATGATGAGCGCCTAGCAAGACAGTCACTAGTATGAGTCCCTTTAAAGGACTGATTCTCTAAAGTTAAAAAAGATATTTCAGAAGTTCAAGATAAGACCATGTTGAAATCATCTTCGATATCTCGAGTGATTTTTAAGCCATTTTGGCAGCCATACTGGGTGTAAGCCAGTAAGCCAAATAAGCCACTTTGGCAGCCATACTGGGTCTAAGCCAGTAAGCCAAATAAGCCACTTTGGCACTTTGGGTGTAAGCCAGTAAGCCAAATAAGCCACTTTGGCACTTTGGGTGTAAGCCAGTAAGCCAAATAAGCCACTTTGGCAGCCATACTAGGTGTAAGACTAGCATTATTTTCATTTATGACAAACCAGACACAATTAGAAGACTTTGTAAAAAAGACAAAAAAAAACATGCCAATATAACCATCCATTCTGAAGAATGACATAGTTTTCAATATGTTGATTGTGGCGATTATATTGGATGTCTGCAAGGCACCATTTTTACTCAGGACCAAATAGATTTCATAAGAGGTATGCTGATGAAAACCCTGTTTTGATTGGTCAAATCTTGAGTATTAGCAATAGCAAGATTTTCAAGATGGCCACCAAGGTAGACACACCCATTTTCATTTTGGACCTAGACATCCTAAGAATTCTTGTGATCAAAAAACCTAATGTTGATATGACTTTACATGCAGGACAAGATTTTCAAGATGGACACTATGATGTTAAATCAGTAGAAATTTCATTTACAAATAATCATACACCATAAGAAGACTTTAAGCGTAAACTTTATCTGGATATGACTTTTCCTTCAGGAGGAGTTACAAGATATTTAACATGGATGCTTTAGTGGCCATATTGGACATCAGACCATTTAGGACCAACTGGACATAATAAGTAGCGGAAATGATGATCCATTCAGGAGAAGTGGTAATAACATAATTTTAAAGATGGCCGTTGTGACAGCATTAAATTAGAAGGACCATTATCATGGCATCAACATGACATCATAAGAAGTTTTTGAGTGAAAACTCCATGTTGATATGACCATCCATCCAGGAGGAATGGCAATAGCAAGATTTTCAAACGTTCACATTTTTCACTTAAGACCAATTATGGATGAATGTGTGAGTAAAGTTTCTTGGTAATCTTCCAAACAATTTAGGAGGAAAAGCAATAAAAACTTGATTGACAGATGGAAGGACAACTGATGACAGATGGAAGGACAACCGATGACAGATGGAAGGACAGCTGATGACAGATGGAAGGACAACGATGCACATGCCATAAGTTCTTCTGGTGCATAATCAGTTAAAGAGCAGTTAACAACAAAGTACCAAAAATTTATCAACTGCAATCTTAAGTGTTTAAATGCAATAAATAAAAAGTTACCTGTGCAAAAGTGGTAAATCATTATTCACAAGTGGTGTACCACTGTTTAAAAGCAATTGACCACTGTCCGAGCCGTATTGCAGTGACCCCCACAATCTGTTTACAATTCTTTCTGTCTTTCTTTTTGCACTGCATGTCGGTAAACTGGAACACTTTTATACATTAGAAATAACAGAGTATTGAAGCAAAACTCAGATACAAAAAACAAACACATGATGCTTAAATTTGACTATACACTTACATCCCTGTTGATAGCTCTCAAAGCAGTTGGAGCCAAAAACATTCCTGCTACATTGTGTTCCTTCAGTATCCTGAAATACACTCCAGGATCTGGGGTTCCCACTGGCTTTCCCTTCAAGAAAAAGGCCATGTTTTAAATTGTATCATGTAAAAATTATTTTATTTTTTCTTCTCTTTGGTAAGAAAACTTGAGACAGATCAATCAAAATTACTCTTGTTCTAGCAAGCATTATTTAACCATATCAACTGTACTTCTTCACATCAAAACAAAGAGAGTTTCCAGAAATTCAAGACAAAACCTTTTTTTCCTTTTAACTGCCAAGTGTTGGAACTATCTCTAACATTCTTCAGCAACAACAAGATTATCAAACTAGCTGTTGTAGTACACATGTCAGATATCAGCTTGGCACCTTATTCATTTAAGGATAATGCATTAAATGTCAGGAGAGTAATAACAGAAAGATTTTTAAGACTTATTATTGTAGTAGTATTGCAAGTATGACTGGTACCGTGATGATTTAGGACAAACTAGGTAGTATCATCATAAGAAACCAACTGTTACCATGTTGATGTAACCATCCTCTGAGAGGAATACAGATAACACTATTTTCAAGATACAATTTACCCTTCAAGAGTATCAATAACAACATTTTTAAGATGATTGCTGTGGTGGCCATAAAATATATTAGATTGACAACATTGTCATTTCAAGTCAACTGGACATCATATGACGTCTTCTGGTGAAAACCCTATTTCAATATTACTTTTTACTCAAGAAGAGTTGTGATTTTTAAGATGGCTGCCACGGTCGACCTAGTGGATGTCAAATGGATATCATTTTTATTTTGGACCAGCTAGTAATCATAATTTTCTTCAAACAAATGCGGTGTATTCACTTTGTACATTATTAATTGCAGAGTAGTGATACTTCCCAAACAGAAGAATTACAAATATTCAATATATCTGCAACAAAAGCTACTTTGTTTATGTATCATGTTCAGGGGATATGGGTGGCTGTGGGGAAGCTCTCTTTATGTTATTAATAATTATGACAAAAATGTTCCTCATGATGAGTGATTTTAAAAATGTATATATTTGAATTTTTAATGAGAGAGAGAGAGAACGACAGAGAAAGATGGGGGAGGGAGAGTACAATTGCTGTGAGAGAGAGAGAGACATAGAGAAAGATGGGGGAGGGAGAGTAAAATTGCTGCAAAATATAAAGTTTGTGAGGCACTTACCATGGTGTAACCAACTTAAACTCAAATTTATCTCAAATTTTTAATTTCTTATCCAAAAGGAGTATTTAGCCATTAAGTTCTATATATTCAGTGGATAATATAATCAGGATATGGCTTTAGATTTTGTTGCAGAAATAATTGTGCCATTTTGTAGCATTTATTTCCAAAGTTTTTTCATTTTATAGTAAATAACTTGGAAATTAAGAATGGTCTATTATAAATATACACCATAGCAATCAATTCCTCTTTGCAGCATGTAGTTTGTATTTCCAAAACCTTGTACTTCAAATAAATAAGGTCAAATGGCAATGAATTTCTACATGACATGGTAACATTTGTCTTCTTGTAAACAGAGAATTAAATTTTGAGAGATGACACTGACTTTATATAGGAGGACATTTATTCATGGATAAAAAGAATTTTGCACCAGAGACAAGATCTGCAATCAAACTGACCATTTATAACTTGTTTTAAAAATAAATAGCTTTAGTCAACCATCTCACCTTTTTATGATGATCCACATGTACATATAAAACAAATATACATTTACACATATACATTTTAAACTTAAAGATAAATAAACATAAGTATATGACATCAAAAGTCCAACAAATTAACACACTCACACTCTCTCACAAACACACATTTTAAAAACTCACTAAAACCAACTCCATTACAAATGGATTAGGTGAACAAGTCAGTCATGATAACTTGTAATGACCTTGCTGAAGTCACAAGGAAAAGATATGTACTAATCAGCTGATGGAAATGATAAACATGAGCTAGATAATAACAAATCTTAGCAACCAAATAAAATAGTATTCAAAAACAAATTTCCTTCAGGGTAAATTTTAATCCATTTTAAATCTTTGGATAGATAACTATTTCAGTTATTTAGCAAAAAAACTGACAGGAGAAAGAAAAACAAAGAAATAATGCAAGAGGAACAAGCAAAAATTATGTCCCAAACAAATCTGTTCTCCATTTTGGAAAAAGCAAATTTTTACGTAAAATTATGTTTTTCCAAGAATACTTACCCAATCACATTACATTAGAAACATTAGCCTACTACTTCACAAATCCAGCCTTACTAAAAGAGAAAAATTGTCTTTTTCCGTTAATTTCAATAGACAAAGGCAATAATTCATTTCAATTACTCCCCTTAACACCACCAGGTGTCACTAGTTTTTAGCTGAACGAAATGCTAAAGAGAATGTTCACAGGGTGGGGTGGTTGTGACAGTTTTTAAGTAATGTGATTTGATAAGTATTCTCAGAGAAACATAACTTACTTTAAATTAATTTGCTTTTTCCTTTAAATACATTCTCCAATCACATTATGTTAGAAGAATAAATAATAGGAGGAGGGGATGCTGAGCATCTGACTTCTACCTCAGCTATCCTTCAAGGGAGGAATAGCTGGATTCCTTATGTGAATAATAACCCATTCTCCTAAGTGCATAAGCAACAACATCTGGGGTCACTTGACCGGTGACCGTAACAAATGGTTAAGAAGATGAATCTTCTTACAAACAAAATTTCATCAGAAAATCCAGAAGTTAACAGACTGTGTTGATTGATCTAGCTGGATCTTTTGGCCATCTGTGCTGCCACTACCAGACCAACCCGATGCAATATTTTCCTCTGCAAATCTAAATCTCTGAGATTAAAACTCAAGAAGGTTGACTCTACATGCTAACCAACATTTATCAGATGAAAATGTTTGAGAATATCAGAGAAATGGTTCAATGCTACTGAGCAGTCATCTTCATGAAGTAACTCCAATCTGGTGAGACATCAGAATACACTCAGCCTACAACCCACTTCGGCCAAAAAGCAAGGGCTTGAGAATTGACATCCTGTGTCCTGGCTCTCACTGGAAGGAAGAGGAATTTGTTCATGCTATGACTTGTCTCTGTGTGTTTGAAGTAGTGCTTGAAAGTGCAAACAGAATCTTGCATGGCTGCTGTTCTTGACAAGACTGTGGAGAAGAGTAGTGACCAACAGACAGTAACTGATATTGGCTACAAAGCCTTGATGTGCCTGGAGAACCATCAAACCACTTGATTTCAACTAAAGATAGCTTGGGTTGATAGAATGGGCATGCAACTGGCATACCTTGCATGCTTTCAGGGAACGTGTCTTGTATTGTGGTAACTTCACTGAAGTGTGAGCTAGAGACTCGAACTAAATCAAACAGCTAAATTAAAACCCAGGATTGGTTACATTTAAAATAGCGAGGGATTTTGGTCACTTTAGACCAAAAGGACTAAAAGATCCAACAGGTCTGCATCATGCCCAAAATCATGTCTGCCATCAGAATGTGTCCAATATCATGCGGTGGTAGCATCTGATAGAGATTAGGCCCAACTATTTCTCCTCAAAGAGCAAGAGAAAAAAGTTGGCCATTTGAGGGATGGAGAAACTTGAAGGGATGATCCTACTGGTATGGAACAAGTCCTTTAAAACATGCCACCTTCCTTCATAAGCCTTCAGAATTGAGGGCTTTGCTGTTCTTGAGATTCTTTCCACAATCAAAGGTTTAAACTGTCCTGATAAGAACCAGAAATGGAACACCCATGACCCTTGTTGCTTTGTAAGATTCAATTTGGCTGGAATCCTCAGTGACAGATTACTACATTGAAATGATTGATGACCCAAGACTTCTCCCATCTGAGAAGGGCTATCCAAATCATCTTGCAAATCTGACCAGTTAACTTTTTGGTATCAAATGTGAGAGGGTTGGCAAATGCCCATAATCCTCCAAACTGATTGACACTGCATTCATGACCCAAGCTTCTGGACCTGGGACTGGAGAGACGAAGGTAGATAAGGTCAATCATTTGATGACATCAAAATGAAAAAATCTGAGTGAAGACTGATTGATGTAGAGACTATCCCATGTGAAGGACTTGCCATCTCCTGGACAGGGTCAGCCAAGACAGTGAGTCTGCCAAGAATGTGTACATTCATACATTGAAAATGAGGTTGTCGCACCAATATAGAAACTACCAAATAAGAACACATAGATTGGGTGATTTGTTGTCTCCCTGTTCAATGAATTAGGTTACCACCTCAGAATTGTCAGACCAAATGAGAACCACTTTGCCTGAGAGTCTATCTTTTTTTTCAGCAATGAAAGGCGATGATGACAGCCTTCATTTTTTGGATGCTCAGGCACACAAGGCACCCAAATCATGCACAGTGGCACTGGTACATACTGTTATTTCTGCTTGGGGCTTCTCCAGTTGGATTCCTATGGTCAGCCAATCAGGGCTGCACCATTGACACAGGAATGATTGAATGTCAGATGTGATTATGACTGTTTGATTGAGTGGAGTTAAAAAGGGGTGCCATTGTGCTTGCATTATTATCTGTAAAGGATGTTTAAAAAGATGGCCAAACAGGATCATGTCTGCCACTGTGCAGAATGAAAAGAAGAGTTGCAAATGGACTTGACGAGCTTGACAATTCTGATTACACAAACATGAGAAGTTTCCAGTTGGTTAAATATTCCATACCCAGATGGACAGAGGTCTGACTTTTCCAAGTTCACTAGAAAGCCTGGAAGATCTACAGGAATGACACACTGAAAGGAAAAACAAAACATAAATTAGCAATACAGCATGCAATTAACTCGCTAAAACCAACTCCGTCATAAATGGAGCAAACAAAAAGGTCAACATCATGCTAACTCATAATGACCTGACGGAGGTCAACAATAGCATGGATGACATGGTCTTAAAAAGACAAAGTCCCTAGAGGTGACAAAATCACTCAAACTGGCAGAAATTATAAAAAGTCTTTATACAACCTGCATCTGAATGATGAATCTGCATAATAAATCCAAAATAAACATTGGATGAGTAAATTAAACACAGAAATGATTTGGATTTTAGTAGGATAAACTGTGCAATATTATCCAGTATCCACCACAGAAGCAAAGTGAAAAAGCAGTGACAACTAGCAGTTCCAAGGGGAGGTAATGGCAAAAGTTAAAGCCATTTGTCTACTGAAATGGACACAAAAAGACTATTTCCATCTTTTAGTAGGGCTGGATTCGCATGGTAGCAAGCTAAGATTTCTAATGTAATGTGATTGGGAAACAGTCAAAAGAAAAAAAAAATACTTTGTACATCTTTGCATTAAAGAATAACACAATAAAATTCTCTTCTTCAATAAATACCTAACTGTGAAATACTGCATTCAATTTTTTTCTACTTGTTATAGTTAGTTGGAGATCAAATGTTCAGTTTTCTCTATTGCTTTGGTTCCTGTGAAGTTGTATACTAAAGTGATTCATTGAATGGAAAGCATGAATAATAATGATAAACATATTGCACTTTAAAATTACGGATTGCACTACTTTCATTCCTGATTATTTCATATTCTATTGTTATTTGTCCGAGTTCAAGATTGTGTACTCATCCAAGTGTAAAATACAAACAAATTAAAACAATAAATAATAAAGATGCACAGTATTATTATTTCTACCATTGTTCATTATCTTTCAGACCCCATTAGTAAAATAATACTGTAAGCTGCTTTTTGTTTTTGTTGTGGATCAATTTTCTTCATGTGCCACTTCTATATTTAGCTACCCTCATTCCAATATTTGGATTTTCACTAAACACTGGGCCATAACTTGATCAGAAAAATAAGACAGAAATAACACAAATGACAGCCAATTTGCGATGTCAAGTTATTTGGGAAGAAAAGGTGGAAAAAGGCTTCTTTTGACGCTGTGAAGACCAATATGGTGATGGATATAAGGGCTGAGTAAAAATCAGTTTGTCTTCATCTTTCTTTCCATTAAGGAGAAGAACTCAAAGGAGAAAACATGAAATTTATACATGTCTTATATGGTTAAAAAAGGTTCTTCTGTTAAAAAAAACAAACTTTTCTTTATGGTACAGCTATTTTTGGAGGTCTTTGAAGATGCTGAAATAAGGGAAAATTTGAAGTTTCTGATGAGCATATACCCATTTAGTAACAAAATTATAGGTTAATTTCACAATGTTACCCAATGCCATATGCATATAAGTTACAGTGGAAATATAGCTATTGTGGTATTATCATAACAAATATTGTTATGACCACTTAAATTTATCCCTAATTTGGGAGACAAATTTGGCCTTTATCCAATGCTATCCTGTATATTTGATGACATAATCATAAATAATGTAACAATTCTTGTTAATACAATTATTAAACATGTCTGAGAAAGTTCTTGTCTGTAACAAGATCTTTATAACATTGGCTATTTCCTTAGAATGTCTCTGAATTATCTCAAAATCATTTTTTGTGTTGCTTATGTTAGAAATTCCAATTTAGATGCAGTTAATACTTTATATTGTTATAGAGATGCAAGGTATCAGAGAATATTAAATATGACATCATGTGCATATGACATAATATCTAAAAAAATTTTAACGATCAACTGCAATGTTAAATATTTCAAATGTCACTAAATTTTGTATTGCCATAGTAGTCTCAGATTGACAAATTCTTTAACACTTTTTTCACCAAAAAGAGGATAATACACACCTTGTGGCTAATGTTTTGGTAGTATTTCTGGGAGCCTGGTTATAACTACTTGTTATACAATAAATGTCAGCATGCCATATGTTTAGCTGAACAGGAAACAGAGATGTTTAATCAGGCAGTAAACAGACCTTTTCAGAAAACATCTTGCTGATTACGGAATAAAAGTTATTTCATAAATGATAAATTAGTCATACCAGTTGAACACAAACTATGCCTACACAGTAAAAGTGTTCCAAAACTTTCATTGCATCACAAAATTATTTTGACAATATCCCCATTTAATTTTCATGTAAAAGTCACAACATTCTGCATTCAATTTTCAGTAAAATTTATATCTCTCTTGTATTGAGTGGGTGGGTGACTAACAAAGATATAACTATCCCATATATAAAATAAATCTTCAAGTACATGCACACTGTCATCTTGGTTCTGGTGTAGGTTTCAGGTAATTACCTCAAAGAGAACAGTGGTGTTGCCATTTAACAGAGGGCCGTAACAGATATAGGAGTGCCCTACAACCCAGCCCAAATCAGAGGCTGCCCACCATACCTGAAAATACAGAACAAACATTTATTCAACAGATTCTGCAGAGACTCTCAAAATGCTCAGAATCATTATCATCATCATTACCATTATTAGTATCATTATTATCTTCTTTATCTTCATCATTATCTTCATCTTTATCATTATCATCATCTCTATTATCAGAAAACATATAATCAAAATCTAAGCCATAGTTTCACTTCACATGTTCAACTTGTCAGTGATCACTAACAGGTTAGACATGGGAAAAGGTATGCATAAATTGCATTAAGCATTCTGAACAAGTAAAATTAAACCCCATTATAATGACTTTGGGGTTTCTGTGAAATTATTGAGTTTTTATAACTGCACACTAATGAGGTTTAAGCATCAATTTTCACTTTGACAGAATATGTAGATTTAATATGAATGCACAGTTTAACACCAGAAAAAAGAAAACAGATTTTACCTCATTTATATGGTGGTAAGCTTTCAGTTGATTCACACCAAATTAGAAAAAACATTGTGTTTAAAAACAGGATTAACCTTCAGCCAGACAGGACAAACAATGTAGCAATACCATTCTAATCAGATGAATGGAGAACTGGGAGGAATAATATGGGATTTCTCCCTCTTGACAAAGAATTTAATATGCAACAAACAAATAAAAAGTATTTTATGTCTTGCTAGAAAAGGCGATGTTTCAACATATAAGGTCTCCATCCTTACCAGAAATGGGAATATCATCTCAGAATATCCTTTGGTGACTGAAGGCGATTGTTAAACGAGTTTTGATCTTTAAAAGACCTGAATTATAATCCTGATGGAATGTGTTGTGCAGTAGCTTAACCATTATTTTCATGAACAAATATGTTTTTCTAGATTGATTCAGAAACAACTCTCTGCTCTGTTATACTAAGAAAGAGCAACACTGACAAGCCATTTTTCGCAAGAAGGCTGCTAGTCCGAGTTTCCTCTGACCCTTGACACCCCATTTTTGATATTTGGTTTTTTTATGTTGGGGTGTAGGGTCAGAGTCTATTCCCTATCAAAAACTTGGAATTTGCCGACACCATTTGGTGTTGGCATAGGGTACTCGCCAACTATCAGGCCTAGCAAACTTAAATGACCTTACATTGACCCATAATTACATTAAATCGATAGGGAAATCATTTATTTTCTCAGAAATTACAAGCATAACACTGATTTTATCTTTAATCCGTGGTCAGACTAGACGTAACTACAGCGTTGATGAATTTTGACCTCGTTTGCACCATTTTAATTGCTAGTCACATGACTAACTAAATCTCACAGCCGATATGCATAAACGTCATAGGTCAAATAGTCACGTGATAACAACAAAAAAACCGCGTTTTCCCATACCCCTTGTGGAAGACGGCAAATGTGTCACCTTCATTGATAACGGATTTTATTACATCATACTGTAGTTCTTTAATATTAAAATAGTATCCCTTTTCTTAAAGTATCTCATTGGCAAGAGCTTCCGTGTATTCGTCTTTACCTGCCATGTTGCAATATAGGTTTATGCACAAAACCTTCCATTCCAGTATTGCAGAAAGAAGACATAAACTCGAAAATATTGAATGAAAGTTGCGCAATGTATACAATAAGAAGAAAAAACACGTATTATTCAACATATTAATTGGGATAACAGCAACCCGAAGCATATCGCTGTCGCATCTTCCTGGAAAGAGGCTGACTGATCACGCAGAAACTACACGTCAACGCTCTTTGTTGTTACCACGTGTCTATTTGACCTATGACGTTTATGCACATCGGCTGCGAGATTTAGTTAGTCATGTGACTAGCAATTAAAATGGTGCGAACGAGGTCAAAATTCATCAACGCTGTAGTTACTTCTCCTCTGACAACGGATTAAAGACAAAATCGGTGTTATGCTTGTAAATTCTGAGAAGATATATGATTTCTCTATCGATTTAATGTAAGTATAGGTCAATGCAAGGTCATTTAAGTTTTCTAGGCCTTATAGATGGCGAGTACCCTATGCCGACACCAAATGGTGTCGGCAAATTCCAAGTTTTTGATAGGGAATAGACTCTGACCCTACACCCCAACATAAAAAACCAGATATCAAAAATGGGGTGTCAAGGGTCAGAGGAAACTCTGACTAGAAGGCTGCTTGAGTCACGTATTACTTCAATGACAGAATATACATTACTGCATTACTGGTCCAGCTGAGCCATGATAACAGCTCTATTGGCCTGATAGGTTATGCCATGATATATTTTGTCTATTGGCCTGATAGGTTATGCCATGATATATTCTGTCTATTGGCCTGATAGGTTCTGCCATGATATATTCTGTCTATTGGCCTGATAGGATCTGCCATGATATATTTTTTCTATTGGCCTGATAGGATCTGCTATGACATATTCTGTCTATTGGCCTGATAGGATCTGCCATGATATATTCCGTCTATTGGCCTGATAGGATCTGCCATGATATATTTTGTCTATTGGCCTGATAGGTTCTGCCATGATATATCCTGTCTATTGGCCTGATAGGTTCTGCCATGATATATTCCGTCTATTGGCCTGATAGGATCTGCCATGATATATTTTATCTATTGGCCTGATAGGTTCTGCCATGATATATCCTGTCTATTGGCCTGATAGGTTCTGCCATGATATATTCTGTCTATTGGCCTGATAGGATCTGCCATGATATATTTTGTCTATTGGCCTGATAGGTTATGCCATGATATATTTTGTCTATTGACCTGATAGGTTATACCATGATATATTTTGTTTATTGGCCTGATAGGTTATGCCATGATATATTCTGTCTATAGGCCTGATAGGTTCTGCCATGATATATTTTGTCTATTGGCCTGATAGGTTCTGCCATGATATATTTTGTCTATTGGCCTGATAGGTTATGCCATGATATATTCTGTCTATTGGTCTGATAGGATCTGCCATGATATATTCTGTCTATTGGCCTGATAGGTTCTGCCATGATATATTCTGGGTTTTTTTATTATAAAAAAACATAATTAATTTAAGAGAACATCTCACATATGATTTATAAGAAAACAATATCTGGGGATTCAGCAGAATGCTGGCAGAGTGTTAAAATCTCCCCCTCCCCAATTAAAGAGAAAGTTTAACAATAACTGTTTTATTGCACTAAAACAGATATTAGTCAAATATATACATATACGAATATAAATACATACATACACATCCATACATACATACATACATACATACATACATACATACATACATACATACATACATACATACATACATACATACATATATACATACATACATACACACACACCATCCATTCAAGTACATGCAATTATTTCTGAGTGCAATTAAGAAAGATTGAATACATGTGTTGTTGTGATCTGTGTACTGATCTGAAAGGTGTTTTGATAATTTTATGCAGGTTTGTACTGCCATAAAATCTTGCATTTTAGTTTTTTTTCAGACTACATAGGATTGCCAGATAATAATCTCTTACTTCAAAATTGATTTGGTAATGTGATGAGAATTCAATTTCTGTTGAAGCTGAACTGAAACATAACAAAATTTACATAATACAGGTGCTTACAATTTTGGAAGGATCTTAAAAGGGCACTCAAATTAAAATAATGTGATGTGCGTATGATTGGATATTAAATATAGGTTGAACAATTTTTCAGTCATGTCGCTATGATGTCTGCAATGTGACCATTTATAGTGTTGTCTAGCACTGAGGAATTATATTACTGCAGACATGTAGCATGATGTCCCACCCAGTCACATTATACTGACTCCAGGCCAACCAGTTCTAACTCTAACCTCTTAATGCTGATCATCAAGCATGGCAGCTGTCAGTATTATTTTTTAAGACTTTGGTATGACTTGGCCAGGGTTGGAACCTGTACAACATTCTATTTACAATATTTGTAAAGGTCGAACAACACAAATTTTATACAATTTGTTTTCTACTAATGAACAGCAGTATTTATTCATCAATAAGAAGTATATTTTAAAAATATTTAAGATAAAATTATGCCTAATTTGCGAATGTGG
Organism: Potamilus streckersoni; assembly: GCA_016746295.1. NCBI lineage: Eukaryota > Metazoa > Mollusca > Bivalvia > Unionida > Unionidae > Potamilus > Potamilus streckersoni. The sequence continues at coordinate 2,358,711 of JAEAOA010000695.1, read as the reverse complement.
CTTTGATCCTATTTTCTTCACAGACTGATCAATATTTATTGGATCTATAAATCTGTGGATTATGGTAGCCACAAATTTAAAACTGGTACCACATGAATAAAAGTGTGTTCACATTTTATGTTCTACAACCTCCTGTGGCTTCATGCCATAGATATTCCACATGGACCACTTCAAGACCACTGCATGTCCACCACTTGGCCGAACTACAGCCTACAAAAATGAGATCACTTTGAATTATGTCTTGCCTGTAAAGTAAACATTAATATAACCTCTGTATAAAGATTTGCACAAACTCTCAGCATCTATTACATGATGCATAATATATAAGGTCTAATTTGCAAAACACCATGACATAAAATCAACAATATGCACAAAATATAAAGTATCATTTTGCAAGCCCTATCATTCTTATTTCATTAAACATCCCCATTATTTAGAAAAATGTATACTTTTTCAAATTTTTCTCCTTAATTTTCAATGTTAAAAAGATCCTGATTACTGATATAGAAATTTAGCATTGATGAAGAAACTGCTCTCTTGCTCTTGCTGCTAAAGGTGAAAGGCCATACCCATGTCTCAGTGTTTGTTATTGTAGACACTGGAAAAGTGATACCCATGTCTCAGTGTTTGTTATTGTAGACACTGGAAAAGTGATACCCATGTCTCAGTGTTTGTTATTGTAGACACTGGAAAAGTGATACCCATGTCTCAGTATTTGTTATTGTAGACACTGGAAAAGTGACATTCATGTCTCAGTGTTTGTTATTGCAGACACTGGAAAAGTGATACCCATGTCTCAGTGTTTGTTACTGTAGACACTGGAAAAGTGAAATTTGTGTCTCAGTGTTTGTTTTTGCATACACTGGAAAAGTGACACCCATGTCTCAGTGTTTGTTATTGTAGACACTGTAAAAGTGACACCCATGTCTCAGTGTTTGTTATTGCAGGCACAAGAAAAAGATACAAAAAAATATCCCAGTCAGAAAGAACAATCTATCACCATAAATAAAATAGGGGTGAAACAATACACCTGTGCAACATATTGATACGATTCATGATATGCAGCCTATGGGACGATATATATTGATACACTTGTTGGTCTTCCCATCTTTAAGAGGTTGGTGGTGCCCTTTTATGTATTTTGACATAATAGTTGTATCTCCAGTATGCAGATTACAGATAGAGATATAGTTATCATATGTTTATAAGCAATTTTCATTGATGACAAGAAAACAAAAATACTTTCAAACAGACTACCTGTTGGTTGTCAGTGAGTTTTATTCATCATTTTAGGTCATCTAATGGTGTCTCCATTTAACTCACTCTAGCCACAAGGCCCTTTTTCTCTGCACTGCATGAATGCTATTAAAACATCTTATTACCAATTTCATGTCTAACATAAATTTGGAAGACTTTACAATGTTACATTCAAAACAGAAGAAATAAAGCCAGTTTCCTTGTGCAATGAAACTCTTTATCTAGAATAAATCTGGGTATGGGAATGAGGATGAATACCAACAAAATCTTTCACTTCCTGCAGATGCAAAAGACTGTTGGGGCCAAAGGTACAGGTATTTGTTAATGAAGAAGGAAAACTATGTCATCACACAGTCCTATTCTATATTTTTTATTTTTATTTTACACAAGGTGATAAACTTCAGCTGCTGGTAATTTCATTTATTTCATGAGCACCTGCACTGACTGGTTAAATATCTCTGCATAACATGTGAAATTCAAAATTTGTTCCCCATGTACAATTTAAATAGAGATGCTGCCAGGACTTTGTCTTAAGGGGAACTTCACCCTGTGTCACCAAAGGAAGGGAAAAGTATAAAAGGGAGGGGGAGAACAGTCATGGTTCAATATTTACCTAACACTGAATTACTCCAATTCTTTTTTAGCTCTACTGAAATCAAAATCTTTAAACGATGTCACCTCTAACTGTATAGGTATTAATCTGTTAACTATTTCTGGGCATACTCGGTTCCTTATATGTGGATGAATATTTTTTGGTGCTTCTTTCTGAAATGGCACATACACCGCTAGCCTTGTCTGCTTGAAGATGTTGGGAAAATGGTCATTGTGGCTGTTATTTAAAATTTTCCAGAGCTCACAAATCTTGCCTTTTGGACACATCTGTTCCATAAAAGGATTTTTTACTAACACAAACTTACTTCTTAAACAATTGCACACCCTGACAGCATCTCTGTTTAAGTACTTTATATATCAACGACTTTTAGTGAAGTTTCTCTGTTGCTTTGCAAGTACGTCCTGTCTGTCATGCAGGAAATAAGATACACTGATTCCTGATTGTTAGTCATGATTTAACCTCGACCGGAACAAGCAGTAACCACCAATAAGATCTGAATGTAACATAATTCACTTTGTAACACACCATTAGTGTAGCTTTCAAAACGACCAAATTAAACAAGATCAAATTCAATGTTAAAACTTCGTGTAAAACTGGTTACTAAATGATAAAGTACTAGCTTATATACATTATGAGCAGGAAATACATTTGGAATGTATCCGTTATGCTAAACATGCTGCTGGGTTAAGATAATTAGCGTGGAATTGGGGGTGGGGACAGATAACAAACCATGTACAGACCATGTCACTTGGTTGAATTTGCAAGCAAGTATTCTCAAGTCTTTTTCGTTTTCACTAATAAAATGAATGTCTAGGACTGTAAATGCTGTTTATAATGAATTCTATATTTCAAGAATAAGAAGGTGAACTAATAATAATTATTCATAACTGCTGAAGACTAAAATAACATATATATGGTAAGTATCATTTTATATTGATTCTCTCTCTCTTGTACTGATATGTGTATCATTCCAGGAAAAGTATTGATGCCTCAATATATCAATGAATCATTTCAATCTTAAATTAAATGGCCTGGCTGTACACATGTAATTAAAACTAAACAAATATGTATATTCAGCCTGAAAATTGGTCATTACATGATTTTTAAGATCATAATTTGCTCTTGTTTCCTAAAACAAAAGTGACTGTCAACTGAAATTTAATGTCTACACCTAGAAGATTATTTTTCATGTTTAAACTGCAAGATAAATTGACAGTGTTCAAGAGAAGATCAATGTGGCATGCCTCCCATCAAATCAATACATAAGTTTGTTTAGATTTCTTTGAATAAAGTGTTGACATATTGCAATTAGAAGATGATCAACCTTCTCAAAATATACAGAATTTAAGACTTTTACTTTACTGTTTTTATTGTCCCAATACATTTTACAGAAATTGAGATCATTGGATTCTTTAAATGGTGTCTGAAATCACACATAAGATCTGGGTCTTTCTATGGTTAGTCATCACTGATTAACTATCCCAAATGTCTATCAGCAAAACTTCCGTTGTTATTGACTTGACCATAATCTGCTAACAGTGTTTACAATGGTCACTGCCTTGTCTTTTGCTGAACATCCACTAAAGATAAGTCTCTATTAGGGAGACCATTTCAATTTTTAAATGCTTGAAAAATATTGTCTTATTTTAACTTGTAGTATAAAAAGGACACTATGCCATTCTTTGTTTTACTTGAAACAAACTTATGTTGAAATAAATGAAACAATACAAAAACACCACATTCGGAAATAATAATTTAGCAACATAAAATTAAATAGCCAGTCCCTTAAATTTCACATGCATTCAGGATTTAACTAGTTGATAGTTGTGTACTTGTATATTCAATCCTGTAACTGGGCCATAACTGATTAAGGACAAAACACCTGGTTCGCATTTAAGTGCAACTTCTGTGTTTTCGTTTTTGTTGTTTGCTTTTTTTAATAGAAACTGCTGCTATCTGGACTTTAATTGTCCATACTTCAGTGGATTACTTTTCATGTTTAAATAGTAGGATAAATTTTAACTGTTCTAGAGAAGCTCAACAAGGTGGGCCTATCATAATGTCAATGTGAATGTTTTCTAAATGTACAAAATATACAAGACTTTGAAAATCAATTTAAATTGTCCATATATATATATATATATATATATATATATATATATATATATATATATATATATGATCAAAATAAAAATCACTAATTTGCTGAAATTGTATTTGATTGTCAATCACTCATGACATAACTAAGTTTTCATGGGTGTGTCTTCATTTATTAGCTGTTCAAATGTCAATCAGTAATGCTGATCAGTTGCTCTATGGTGGAGATGCCATTGGTGTGCTGGCTGAGGCACAATGGTGTTTTGTAAGTATTTTATTTCTCCATTGCACAGTGTTATCACAGAGTGAAAGTGGAGGGATTAATTCCTCCATCGCAAAATGTGGGGTTCGGAAAATTCATATAAGCTGTACTATATCATCAATAGACTTCCTTTCGCCTATTCAAAGTTTTACATTGGAATATAAATGTCTCTATTTTTCAAATTTCTAATTAGATTTTAAATCATAGTGCAAGATTTATACAAAACTTGATGAAACCATCAGTATAAGATGGAAAAAAAAGATGAATGCCAGTACATATTTAATCAGCTCTTTTACCTTGGGTTGACCTGTGGTTCCAGAAGTATACAGGATGTAGACTGGGTCTGTGGCAGACACTGGAACACAGTCTGTCATCTTGGAATCTGACATCTCCAGGTTATAGTCATAATCTAGGCCTCTTTTCAAAGGGGCGATCTCAAACTGTGGATATAAATTAGGACAAAAGGAGTGGATTCATTCTTTATTGAAATGACATTATTAGAATAATGTAAATCACTCTTTCACTGTGATTATTTAATGCAAAATCAGAAAATTAAACATTTTTTTGTTGGCTTTTGGTAAAAATCTTTGAACAAAAACTACATGTCAATATGACCATCCATTCAGGAAAAGTAAAGATAAGATTTGCAAACTGGCTACCATGATGATCATAGTGGACATCAGCTTGGCACCATTTTCATTTAGGACCAATTAGATATATTAAAAAGTCTTTCAGTGAAAACTACATGTATATATGACCATCCACTCAGGAATTCCTGTTATAAATATTTTCAAGTAGGGTGCTACAGTGGCAATACTGGGTATCAGATTAGCACCATGTTTATTCGGACAACCTAGAAATCATATAATGGTTCTTAGTGATAATCCATTCAAAAAGAGTAGCAATAACAAGATTTTCAAAAATGGCTGCCATGGTGGCCACACTGAACATCTGATTGGTACCATTTTCATTTAGGACCAACTAAACAAATAATAAGTCTTTTAGTGAAAATTCCATGTTGATATCACTTTCCAATCAGGAGGACTAGCAATTACAATTTCAAGATGTCCACTGTGGTAGCAATAGTGGATGTCTGATCAGCACCATTTTCAATTAAGGCCAAGCAGGCCATGGGATGAATAAAGTTTCAAGGCAATCCTCCAATTAGCTTTGAAGGAGTAGCAATAACAAACTTGTGCTAATGGATAACTGAACAAACAATGGAAAACAAACTATCCCATCTACTCTTCTGGTTAATGATCAGTAGAGCCAATAAAATCTCAAGTTCAAGTTTTCATATGCTGGATAATATTGTAAAAACAGCAATAGCTGGTATCACTAAAAATGACTTCAAAAAATTACTGGGCATCCAACCAGAAATCTTAGAATGTGCAAGGGAGGTAATCAAGTATAAAGTTATCCTTCAAGTCTTTGAACTTCTATGTAACATAGAAGTATGATTTTTCAGTGAATGAGAGAGAAAAGACATCTAACTGCAAACATTTTCATGGATTAAAACCACAAAATAATTTATAATTTATAGATTCTTCTGTTTCAACAATGAAACAAAGAATGAACGTATAAAATATTTTTATATACTCACTTTCTTCAAAGTCCTTTAATTTAGGATTATCCCACTCACTGTGTTTGTACTAGCATATAGTCATATACCAATTCAATTTCAGAGAAAACCACTCTTTATCAATGACACTTCTCCAATTAAATGGAATTGTTGTTCACTACACTGACCTATATTATAATGCTTGCTATCTGAAGCTAGAACAAGAGCGGATGGGATTTCTAGAGTAAGGTAACAAAGATGTAAGTAATAATTACATATAAAGCAAGAAAAAATCTAATAAAAATCACATTCAATTTAAAGAAATAACAAAAAGAATCTTCTTTGACTATCATTTAAAATAATTATGACTTATCTTCAATACAATATCACATATCTCTTAATGAGTTTCTGGCAATAATTAGCAAATGGTCACTCGTCTGGGATAAATTCAACAATGGGACCACTTTAAATAGTCAATTGTGTCAATATTCAGTTATTAGCCTTCTTGCAATCACATTCCATTGCAAAAGAACTTTCACACTATGCATTGGGGCCATCCCCAATACTTGGTTCTGTTTCTGTGTGAAGACCATTTTTTTTCTTTCATTTACAGTGACCTTGACATATGTCTCCCAAATCTATAGCATCTTTCCTACCACAAGTGCAGGTCATCAACAAATTGGTCAGGTTTAAGCTCCTGAACTAACCTTTGATCTTTCAACTCCAAAATCAGTTGGATTCTTCTTTACCAAAATGCAAGCTATCCACAAAGTCTGGTAATTATAGATGATGCTGTCCACAAAGTCTGGTAATTCTAGGTGATGCTATTCACAATGTATGGTAATTCTAGGTGATGCTGTCCACAAAGTATGGTAATTCTAGATGACAGAGAACTAACACAAAGTATGGTAATTCTAGATGATGCTGTCCACAAAGTCTGGTAATTCTAGGTGATGCTATTCACAATGTATGGTAATTCTAGGTGATGCTGTCCACAAAGTATGGTAATTCTAGATGACAGAGAACTAACACAAAGTATGGTAATTCTAGATGATGCTGTCCACAAAGTATGGTAATTCTAGATGATGCTATCCACAAAGTATGGTAATTCTAGATGACAGAGAATTAACACAAAGTCTGGCAATTCAAGATGATTGAGAACTCAAGTAATTGTATAGAAACCATGTTTCTTCTTTCAGTCTAAGTAACAATGACCTTTAACCTTTCAAGCCCATGCATAGGACTCTCATGCAATTCTATCGGGCTCAGCAAGATGTAGTCCAGATGTTTAACCTCAATGCTTGTTGCACTAAAATGTGATCTTGAGATTAAAACAGCATGCACTAAGAATCATTAGTGAAGAAAGTAAAAGAAACAAATGAGTAAATGTTGATCTGACTTTAATGAAAAATGGAGAAAATATTCCCTTGACTGGAATACAACGCATTCATTGGGATTACCAGTGTGACTTCTGATCTCGTGATTGTGAAGACTGCACAAGTGAATAATCCCTTGGTGATAGTGTTCAAGAATTTTTAAAAATTTGCCCTTGATCACCACAAGATATCTTTTGAATGCATTATTACCTAAGATATTCTTTCAGAACAAAGAAATAAGTAAACTTGCAAAAACATACATTATTTGGATTACAAAATCAGTGGCTTGTTGCAGATTTTGTTAACTTTGCTGCAATGAAAGAATTATCAAAAAGTTCAAGTGTAACTTGTTAAAGAAGATGAATCATTAGCCTCTTTGATTTTTGGATAAATGTGTTTTAGGATGAAGTACAATGAAACCAATGATAGTACACATTCTATGACAGGTAGTAAATTAACTGTCATTTGGTTAAAAAGATTTATAAGGATTTTTGTATTGGCTTATATGTAATGTGTTTTTCTATAATTCTGCTACAAAAAGATTATAACAAGACTGTTAAAAGTATGACTTTAAACTTAAAGGAAAATAATAACATTATCCTTTAATTGGACAATGCATTTGTGTGTTAATTGTGCATGTTGGTTTATTTGTATTTTAGAGAGAGAGTGTGTATGTTGTGCAACTTGTAAGATCCTATTTCAGCTGAAAAAGTATGGATCAGATAAAAATTTGTCTGACCCCTGCATTTTTTATTTGACCCCCAGTTCTGACACCAAGGGGTTTTATTTACCCTAAGTTTTACACCGTTGGGGGATACACTGATTGCCTAAAGCTAGAATAAAATTAGATTGATAGAAGATAAAGATTAATAGTCGGATGTGAAGTACTTACATGCAATCCTTATCCTTAAACATAACTTAGCTGAACTGAAGTAGCCTGGTAATTTCAATTTCAAATTAGCCAGAGCTGACAAGTACCTGTCAACTAGCAGCACAGTTAACTGTTGCCATCATCTCATTATTTGTATTAGTCCCATTTATTTGTAGTTTGTGTTTTTTAATGATGAATATTTGACATAATGACTGTGCTGCTATTAAAGAATGGATTAATGTACTGTATGACCAATGTCTGGCTTGGTATTTTTATAAACAGACATTTGATCATATCAAATAGTCATGACCAGAAAAAAAATCAATGTTTAGCAAAACTTGGAATGAAAAGAAATTTCATGTGTTAAGATAAATAAATGGGGTTCCTTACCCCTGGTCTGTTGTAGATGACACAGGCTTTTGGTCTAAAGCTGATTTGGCTCAGCGCTCCATCTAGCATTGGCTTGTAACTGACAATCCTTCCTGGCTCAACTCCACAGTTAGCACTTACAATCACTTTAGGCTAGGAATGTAAAAGTACAGAACAAAATGAAACAAGAGACCTAAGTGGGCCTGATACTGCTCACCTGTCTTACATAATTAACATAACAGTTGACCATTTCACTAAGCAGGCATATGTAGCACAATAAGAACATAACATTAATATGGCTCAGTGGTTTACCTAACACTAGCATGTAAAATCCACGTTCAACTCCAGTTAGCTCTTACACATACTTTGAGCTAGGAATATGAAATGAAATTACAGAACAAAATGAAATAAGAGACCTAAGTGGGCCTCATACTGCTCACCTTGTTTATATAGCAACTTGGCAATCGACCATTTCACAAAGCAAGCTTATGTAGCACTCAATGAACACAACCTTCTAAATAATCTCTAAATTTCATAGCATGTTGCTTTAATCAATTTTACTATATTATGATAAAACTTCTCTCTAAAGGCAATATTAATATTCAAAGTCTCTTGCACATAACTAAAGTCACCTAAAATGTTGATAATAGAAACACATTTACCAAGTTTTACAGAAATTTGATGACAAATATAGTCTCTAGACAAATGAGCTAACAAGTTCAGCCTATCAGATACAGGGTATCTCATTAGGTTATCTGCAGATCTCACTTATTTAAGAACCTCTCTATGACAATGATACTATAAGCTTATTTACCAAGGTAGAGCAAAATCTTACTGTAATTCAGTCTCCTGAGTAGTAACAAACTTAGCCAATCCAATACAAGTTACTTCATTAGTAGATATAGATCTAGTTCACAATAAAACTTGTGCTACATGTTGATAACATAAGACAGTCCAATGTGTTGATAATGTAAGACAGCTCAACATGATAATAATGTTAGACAGTCCAACATGTTGATAATGTAATACGGCTCAACCTGATGATAATGTTAGACAGTCCAACATGTTGATAATGTAAGACAGCTCAACATGATGATAATGTTAGACAGTCCAACATGTTGATAATGTTAGACAGTCCAACATGTTGATAATGTTAGACAGTCCAACATGTTGATAATGTAAGACAGCTCAGCATGATGATAATGTTAGACAGTCCAACATGTTGATAATGTAATAGTCCAATATGTTGATAATGTTAGACAGTCCAACATGTTGATAATGTAAGATGGCTCAACATGATGATAATGTTAGACAGTCCAACATGTTGATAATGTAAGACAGTCCAACATGTTGATAATGTAAGACAGTCCAACATGTTGATAATGTTTGACAGCTCAACATGATGATAATGTTAGATAGTCCAACATGTTGATAATGTAAGACAGTCCAACATGTTGATAATGTTAGACAGTCCAACATGCTGATAATGTAAGCTCAACATGATGATAATGTTAGACTGTCCAACATGTTGATAATGTAAGACAGTCCAACATGTTGATAATGTTAGACAGTCCAACATGTTGATAATGTAAGACAGCTCAACATGATGATAATGTTAGACAGTCCAACATGTTGATAATGTTAGACAGCTGGATTGTTGACAAGCATGGCCAATCAGATGCACGTTCAAATCAATATGCATAGATCTCACTCATATTCAAACTGCTCATATTCATATTCATCATATTCAAACTCCTCATATTCAAACTCCTCATATTCAAACTGCTCATATTCATATTCATCATATTCAAACTCCTCATATTCATGTTCATCATATTAAAACTACTCATATTCATCATATTCAAACTGCTCATATTCATCTTATTCAAACTCCTCATATTCAAAATCCTCATATTCATACTCCTCATATTCAAACTTTCATGACCCACTGATACATAAACCATTATTCCAATTTGATTAGAATTGTATGATAAACATGGTGTTCAGAGTGATAACAAGAAAATGTTGATGAGTGGATGACAGAGAGTGTGATACCATAATCTCACTTGGCCTTACAGCCAGGTAAACAAGAAAGGTGCAGTGACTAACAGGTACATATTACATTAAATTTAAAATTAAGCACATTTTAGCTTATAGGGAGGCAATAGAAACCATAGTAACTTTGATGACTCCCAATGCTTTCAACACAGGCCTATAATTTAACAAATTTTGTGTGGACAGAAGGACAAGTAAACCAAAATATTTACATATACTCATACTTAAGCTTCACTAGTTATTCCACACATGAGCAATGACCAAAACTTTACTAGCCATGGACCAGATGACTTTAAGAAATCTACTAGTCCAACAAGATATGTGCTAGCCTCAGGCTAAAAGACACTGATAATTGTGAACCTGTGACTTGTAGTCTATTGCACAGCTCTGATTTCCTAAGTGGTTAGAGCATCTGCCTTGGATTCAGGAGGCTGTGGGTTTGAACCCTGGCCAATTCATACCAAAGACTTATAAAAATGGTGTGTACTAGCAGCTGCCTAACTAGGTGCAGGCACTCAGCATTAAGAGGTTAGTGTTATAACAGGTTGGCCTGTTGTCTGAATAATGCGACTAGGTGGGACATGATGCTACGTGTCTTCAGGATGATGCCCCAGTGCTAGATATCACAATAAAGTATTAAACTGCAGACATCATAGCTTATTTGTAACCCAAAGTTGCTCTCATCTCCCACCACTCCCTACCCTGTAGCATGGCCCATGGTTAACATAAAAATAGATTATTTTTTAATAATTACCCAAAATAACTGGACCTCCAATCATTTGAACACAATATTCAAAATCTGCAATAATTTTAAACTGTACAACAAATTTTCTCAGACCAGGCAAGTGCTTTTCGCAAGCAAGGGTATTATGCAAAATGGCCTACCTAGACCACTTCTAACCAACATTCCTTGTCTGATGCATCAATACACAACAATATATTCAGGAAAATTGATAATTCTAATTAGTAAATAAATTATCCAGACTTAGAAAAAAATAATTACTTCTTTGTATCTGAATAATTAGGTGAATGATAGGACGCTAAGTGGTGTCTTTTTGATTCTGATTAAATCTGACCATTTAATTTCCCCTAGGGACCCTCAGAAAAGGGAGGTACAAATAATAAAATAAAATGACCAGAACCTAGCAAGCCCTTTGTATTCAATCAATAAAAAAAGAACTCAAATATTATTATGACAATGGTCATTTGTAAAAAAAATTTCCCACTTGTTATTCACAACTTTTTACATTTTACATAGTTTAAAAAAAAAAAACATATAGCCTTATGCCTTGTGGTCACCCTAAATATAAACTGGACCCTTCCCATGAGTTGCCTGTTGGGCATTTGATTAAAAAAGGTATTTGCCTGAAAGTGACTAATTTAGTAATGCATCACTGTTTGAACAATAATTTAGTAATGCATCACTGTTTGAACAATAATTTAGTAATGCATCACTGTTTGAACAATAATTTAGTAATGTATCACTGTTTGAACAATAATTTAGTAATGCATCACTGTTTGAACAATAAAGAGATGTAACTATGTGATTCTTTTAAAACTAAGTTATGCTAGTGACTAATGAAAGTTCCCAATACAATATTTATCATCCTAAAGGAGCATCCACAGTACTATCACACAAACTAATTATGATGCTAATGATTTTAGTGATTCACATAAAAAAGGACCACCATCACGCCAACTTTATTTCTGTTTTCAACTATGCAGCATTCAGAAATTAAACTCCAAGGCCCCCAACAACATGAATAAATACTGTACACTGACCTGAAATAAAGATCAAGGTGTTCAGTCAGAAACCCCTTTAGCAGAGGTATATGCAACAATTATTCATTAATATACAGTGATCATGTAAAATTTGTGAAATCATTTAAAAACATGATAGCTGTGAACCCCACCACAAAAGACTGTGACTCCGGGTTATGTTTCATAAACATTATCACAAGCATAATTGACAAAACCATTTATGTTTTTCAGGAGGGGGTGGGTGTTTCCAAATAATAGTAAAAACAAACATGGCCTTGTTGGGCAAGTGGAATTTAAGCCAAAACAAATGATATTTTAGCCATTTGCCCTGGGCATGTATTTAAAAAAATCTTTCAGCACTGCATTTATGCAAATATTTTATGTGTCCTTAGTGAATTTTAACACAAGAGTTTCTTAATGTGCCACATTTACAATAGGGCTCAAAATTTCCATTTATATGCTTGTACTTATGAATGACAAGTGAGAAAGGCCAAGAGACTCTTTGCACAATTGGATGAGTGCAAGTTTAAGCCAATTATCAAAAAAGGAGAAAATATTTGTTTTTTTTATCAACTGCATTCTTCATTCCTAATTTATCTCAGCTGAAATAACATAATTGACAGACATTATGCTGTTTGTTGCTGTTTGTTTACTAGCATTTGAAATCAGTCTCCATCAGTTAGATGCATACTATATAATATTAAAACTTAACATAAATCAGATTTACATAAGTGTCTCATACACCAGGAATACTCTATTACTTCCTATGTCTTTACAGATGTATTTTGAATTCAGTAACTGGTTACAAACAACTATGAAGTTAAAGCAGTTCATTCATAAATGAAGTGAAAGAACAAGACAATATAGACTGTTTTGCAAAGTAGTTATTTCTGAGTTTTTTTATGGCATGCTGGGAGAATAAACAAAGGATAAAAAAAAGACTAAAGTTGGAACAGGCAAGAAAAATTATGAGTCCCATATCCTAAGTTTGTCACAATTATCCATCAATGTCAGACAGAATATCTTTCTCAGTTATATGTTCTGAGGCTGCATTTACAAAGAAACTGCTGAAATTGCATGATAAAGTAAGAAACAACAATTTATAGTGCATAGAAGGCATTATAAAAGTCTGAATATACTCACCATGCCAATTCACTCAAACATCGACAATGAAGTTCAGGTTTTGAGACTTCAAGTGCAGGACATGTAAAATTGATGCAGGATGAGTAGAAGTTTCATGTTATTTGTCCTGCAAGGCAAATGGCTAAATTGAAGGTTTTTAGCCCTTAACAAAGATATTGATAGTCAAATTCTGGACGTCAGCATGACAGGTGTTCTACAGAAACTCTGACCAATCCTATAGAAGATACATATCCCTGTTTGCTTAGCCATCCACCCTCTGTAACATTTACCTCTGGCACAAACAGAATCAAATCAAAGAGCTGTTTACCTTGGCATGTTCAATTCTAACAGCAAGTTCCCTGGCAGCAAATCCCCCAAATACAAGAGAATGAATAGCACCGAGTCTAGCCGTGGCCAGCATGGCTACAATAGCTTGTGGGATCATTGGCATGTAAATCAGGACACGGTCTCCTTTTTTCACCCCAAGCTTCTGTAGCACCCCTGCAAACCGGCTCACCTATAAGATAATTAACTTAAGTTTAAGCATACCAGCACAACTTAAGCTACTGACAGTCTTTAAAAGCAAAAGATTATCAGTGAAAGAAAATAACATTTATCTAAGATATATCTTTGCTTATCAGTTGGGAGTCCAACTGCAAACTGCATAGACCCAGATCTGCCTTCGCATAATATGCTGGAAAAGATAGGTCTATGCCATGTGTTAGGAGTTATAAAAAGAATGAACATTATAGACCCTGATCTGCCAGTACAATATATGACTGTGGATAAGGGTCTATGTTGTCTGCAGTTGCACTCGACTTATAAGCAGGTATATATGGTATATAAAAGAATTTTCAGAACACAAAGCCCATAATTTCACATATCAGAAAAGATTTGATTCAAACTTGGCATTAAACATTTCTTTTATAATGTATTTTAACACCTTACAGCCTTTTTAACTAAGAAGAATGTCAGCTGATAGTGTAGAGCAAAAGGTTTTGGTTTGGTTTTGTTTGGTTTAGCTTCCTTTTTCAGCACATGATAGGCTATCTACATGCTGCCCAGAAAATTTGAGAGGAAGAACCTGGAATGACCCTGGGAAGAATTCCAGAATCACAGAAAAATATTGACAAAATTTCTCACCTTCCCTTGCTGGTTGTTCTAAGACTTAAACTCATGTAAAAAAAAAAAAAAAGGTGAAATGTATGATTGATCTATAAAGGCAAGCACCTTAGACCACATGACCACACAGGACACCGTAAAACAAAAGAAAATATTTTTAAAATGGGTCAATACAAGCTCATCCGAAGTAAAGTTTCTGAATCTATGCAATACAGAAACATTAGACAATTTAAAAAAAAAATCTTATATGCAAGACAAGAAGAAAACAGAAATACTAGTACATGTAATGCATGCTCAACCTTAAATGCATATTTTTGTTGAAACTTATGATTTGGGTAACTTTAAATAAATTCAGTTAAACAGTATTTGGTGAGAAAGTATTTACAAAATATTGCTTAAATCATTTGTACCACCAATTTAATAAAAGTGCAACAATGTAAATAAAGGTGTACAGTGTGTAACAAAATTGCTATAATCTGAAACATATTTATTCAAGACTTCTTTCCTGGCATTATTTCTCAATTTGCTTTCAGTTAACATTAATCATTTACATAAATCATCCAAGTTTTAGTATCATATTAAGAAAAATTGATTTCAAAACCTATTTTAAGAAATAAATAGATAGTTTGTAAAATAAAATATCCATGCAATTATCTACTTTATTCCAACAATGCCCGAAGTCAGAGGGCCTAAAGTCCAGTCTCAAGGCATAAAAACTGACTCTGGGGCCCATTTTAGCTGTATATCTAAACTTATCTTTCCATGCCCTTTAAGTGTACAGTGGGTGGCTGAATCGTCTAAGGCACTTGCCTTGACCAATCACTCCTATCTCACCTATGTCCAAGTTGATTCAAGTCTCTGGCCCAGCCAATAGTGGTATGTGAGAAAGCTTGCAAGTAACTTTCAGTGGGGCTGGTGTTTATTTTCTAGCGTTCTTCCAGTTTACAGATTCTCCAACTTTCTTCATCTACTAGATATATTGGCTGCCATGTATTGCTGAAAAACGACACTATTCCCACAAACATCAATATGGCTACAGGCTGGGAAACACAGTATCTTGCCTAACAACGGCTGTACACTTTTATCATAATATCACAATGCTGTCCATACTAAGCATGATTGTTGGCTACATATTCACACTCAAAAACAATCTATTGTGCATGAGAGTCATTTCATCACATGCCATCCAGAAAACCACAGGTAACCATCTCAGATATCCAAGAAATTGAAATTTTACAGGTGTAAATCTATATAAATGATGTCCGCATGCAAATATCGTTAAAAACATTCAAATACCTATGAAGATATGATGAACTGAATTGGAGAGGAGTAGCATATTTTGTCACTCAAAAATTAATCTGTTTACAACAAAGGATTTCAAATGGAATTAACTTTATGTATTATATCAATATCAAGCTAAAGTTTATAATACTACATATTTGTGACTTGGGGAATCTGAATCAGAGCTTCAGATTTCAGTATCTGAGACATTTGCAGAGATATAAAGTTATCCATTTGTTCATTAGAGATTTTTTCTTCATATTTTAAGGTAGTACTGATCATCCACCACAAACAACAAACATGACTTTATTTGCAAATTATATCTAAAGCGAATTTTTAAAAAAATTGATCTCATCTGTAACAATTTCATTGTTAAGCTGTATTTGAAGTTTAAAGTGGATAAAAATCGCACAATGTTAAAACTGGGCCCTCATAAAAGAAGTGGTTTGATTTCAACCAAGTCTCTCTGTTCTTTCACCCTTAAATCATTTTGCTCTTGTAACAAAATTCTGAGATGGCACCAGTACTGAAACTCAGCATACATAGTACCATCAGAAGCAAACAACCCCTGTAAATGCTTGTAAATTATTAAGTTCTTTTTCATTTAATCACTGACATGCATAATTAATATAAAATAGGATTTATATAAATGCGTGTGTGATTTGTATTTTTAACATAGTTTTAACAATTTTCCAGCCATATCACTACAATGTCTGCAGTGCTACAGTTTATAGCAATGTCTAGCATTGAGGCAACATGTTCCAGACATGTAACATAATCTCCCAGCTAGTCACATTATCCTGACACCAGGCTGACCAATCCTAACATTAACCTCTTAAAGCTGAGCACTAAGCGTTATAGATGCTAGTACCATTTTTAAAAGTCTCTGGTATAACTTGGCTGGGGAATATTAATGAAATGGTTACAAAATATACACACACAAGGCAGATAGACACTGAGTAGTTATGATGGTCTCCATCAGCATTTTATTGACAAAGGTCAGTCCAGAAGGAAGATCTCTGGAGTAAGCCATTACTGAAAACTTCAACTTCATTGTCCAAGATGCTATGTACCATCAGTGAGATAACTTGAAAGCTACACTCCATCCATTTTTGGTATATTACAGAATGGAGGGTGAGCTAAAATACCAAAACGACTGCATTATTTCTGATCACTTCAGGAATGACACCACCACTGTACATTCATTTATTTCTTCCCTTGTACCTAATCGCAGGACCATGTTACCATCCATCAAGACAATATATTTTAGTGATGGGGCACCTCACAATTTTAACACTGTGTGATTTGTATCCAGTTTAATCCTCATGTACAGCTTAACAATGAACTTGAGTCAGGTGAGATTAATTATGGGTAATCCCCTGCATGCATAGTTTTAAAATCTGTGATGGATAGTAGTACCACCTTTAAGTCTGAAAGAAAAATTTTATGTAGTGAAAACAAAAAAACAATTTTACTGGTGTATAGCTTTAAAAATATTTCTGATATTGATTATATGAGTTCAAATTCAGATCCCACAAGCCCCAAAAATTTATTTATAGTAAAATGCAGTCTGATATCCATGTAATACAAGTAGTAAATAGCATTCAAAACCGTTCCTTGTATACCAATGAATTTTTGAGAAAGAAAATCATGTTACCCATCATAACTTCAACTGACCATAACTTCATAAGTTATAGGATTTTTCTATAAAAAATAAAATTTTTGCATGCAGCCATCATTTACATAGACACCTGAAAAAATGTCATGCATATCAAAGATTTTTTGTCACCTGCTGAATTTTGTGTTATTTGTTATGAAATGACCCAAGAATAAGAACTTATTTTCACCATGCATTGTAAATGAAGATACAGTAACTTCATGTTAACATTCAAAATTTAACCATGTTGACGTAATCCATAATTCACATACTACCCAAAGCATCTTTCATTGCTCATATGAATCTAGTATTAGCCACACATCTAATCAGACCTATGGCTAATAAGAAATTTAAAATAAAATGCTGGCATCTATAACAAAGTATACTGAACCAAATCAAATTCTTTGTTTTCTCACCTCCTTCAATAGTTCTCTGTATGTTATTTTTTGTACATGCTTGGTTACCGGACTGTCATAAATAATTGCATATTGACCTCCATTTCCAACTTCCACATGTCGATCCACTGCATTGTAACATGTGTTCAGCTCACCTCCCACAAACCTGGAAAAAAATAAATACATTTCCAAGAAGGCTGAATTTAAACCACAGATCTGCATGCACCCATTAATCACTGACATTAGAGTTAATGTAACAGTTTATAACATTTACCCTGTTTTTGTAGTAAAGTTACAATTGTATTATTTACCTGGTTTTCATAGTAAAGTTAGAATTCTAACATTTACCAGGTTTTTGTAGTCAAGGTTCATCTCAGCTGTGGCCCATTATTCCTGGGTCGCCAATTCAGCTAAATGGTGTAAGGCATTTGCCTCTACAGATCACTCTGTCCGTGTGAATTCAAATCATGGTTCAAACAATGTAGGTATGTCAGAAAGATTACCAGCAGCTTCCTGTAGGTCTGTGGTTCTTTCTGGGTTCTTCCTCCACAAATATGCTGGCCTTAAACCCCACAAAATCAAACCAATCCCATGACTAATGATCAGGACATGTTTAACAGAAACTGGAGAAGCAAATAAAAAAAATGGCCCAATAAGTTAACAAATGTTTACACTAAAATTTGAACAATTGCTATAATGGCCTGAATTTCTTGACTTGATAAGAATATGTCACTTGTCTTACGTTAAGTGGTTTAGACATAATCTTACTAATAATTTTAAAAATGGATAAACCAATCCAAACTTCTGCCATTGCAAGCAGTGCTGGGGGAGGATATATTGGTATATGTAAAGCAAATATTCAATGGAAAACCAGTTCAAAACCTGCATCCATATGTATCTGACTTTCATTAACTTTTACACAAAACTTTAACACTAGGTGACTATGGAGATTCTGCAGAAGTAGGGGAGACAAGCAAGACATGATCTCTTAGTATATCAACATATAAACTTGGACCAACAGTAATTGATATTATCCCATATTTCAACTGAATACAACAACTGATGTTGAAGGAATCTGACTTTCAAAAAATATAACACAACACTTTAAATTTATTTACAGTAATGAAGGATACTTTTGCTTATGCAGGATTCTTTTTGCTTATGTAGGTAAAACTTCCATGGTAACATCATACCGACATTTCAATTCGGTGCAGAAATAGATGTTGAAGATATGTGACTTTCCAAAAACTAAACACAAAACTTGATCATTATTTACAATGAACTAAGCTTTCTGATAAAACATGCAAAGCAATCATTACAATAAAGACTAGACCAATGGTTCTTAACTGATTGGTTATGACCCAAAACTAGGTCGACATGCGGTTTTGAATGGGTTGTCGAGATAAACTTGAATAATCTGAAATTTCCTTCCCAACTGCTAACACCACAAAGACAAACTTAACCTGGGTCACTGATCAAACTGCTACTTTTTACCCATGATCCTACAGGTTTAAGGACTGCTACCTTTTACCCATGATCCTACAGGTTTAGTTGAATCCTGCCACTGATGTAAAAGATATATGACTTTCACAATATTTAATATAAAATTTTATATTATTCAACATGATGCTAAGCAGGTGAGACAAGAAGGACAGGAACTCCTACAATATCAAAGATGTTAGATCTACAATGATAACATATCACAGAATTTAGACGAACAGTGATAACTTCTAGAATGAACTTTTGATCATCAACCTGGTCCTCATCTAGTTTCTTAGTTTTTTTTTGTACTAGGGGCAAAGTAGACAGAAACTCTTTATTCCTATCTTAACATCAAAAGTGGAATCAGTCTTTTAGTTGTGTTCAATTTTAATTTGGCAGGATTTATTTATTTAAATTATTCATTGGAATTGCAGTTTTAATTTGGACAGAATTATTTATTTATTATTCATTGGAATTAAAAGTGTTCATTAATACTTTTCAGACTAAATCACTATATGAGAACTATTGTGAATTTATTTAGAGACACTGGATATAATATCATCGAGATATATCAAGACTGTTAGCACAGCAACACTATTGCAAGCTAATGGTGCTTCAGCACATTCAAGATTGGAATTCATTTGGAACACTCCATACTTTTAGACTTCTTAAAGAACATTTAGTACTGTTTAGAATTTAATTCAGAGTACTTCAAGTTCTTTTTAAATTTTCACTTTGTAGTCTAGGGAGAGACATTATTTATTGAATTTTACAAAACTTTTTAATTTTTTAGTTTAAAAACATAGAGTCATAGGAAAAGGAAGGAATCAGAAGATAAATATCAATGGCAAGAAAAAAATAAAAGCTAAAACTGTTACATAAAATGCAGCAAAATAGTTGCACACAAAAATCATAAAAGCAAAATAAGATAATACAAAGTCATCACTTTAATTTATACCATCTTTATAAAGTTAAAGATCTCAATTGGAACACCAACACATGATCACACCAGTCAATCATATCGCACAAGTACAATTGGAATGCTAACACAGATCACAATAGTAAATCATAATGCACTAGAAATAATTTGGCAATAATATTTCTATGTGCTGGCAATGATGAAATTGTTAGCATCAGGAGTCTCAGAAAGAGATTGTGATCAATTTGTATGTTTTATTCCTATAAATAAAATGGTGCTGCCTTTTGGTAATAGTTGTTTTTGATGTTGTTGGGCAGCTTAACACCATTTTTCAGCACACAATAGGCTATACATGGCGGCCAATATTAATGGTGACGGAAGAAACCTGGAAATCACCAGAAAGAACCACCGACCCACGAGAAGCTACTGGCAAGCTTTCTAACATATCCACATTCGCCGAATCCTAGACTCAAACTCATGCAGAGGTGAGATGACAGTGATCTGTAACGGACAGCGCTTTAGACCACTCAGCCACTCGGGGTCCCTTTGGTAATAGTCATATGAAAGATCAAAACTATTCTTCTTCTGATCCTTACTTTCAATATTCCTCAAGTGCAAAACTTTTTACCATTAAAGAACCATGTCATTAAATTGTCTGTTTGAACTAAATTATTTACATATCTAGAATAATTGTGAGACTTTTGGGCAACTTCCATTATCATCATGACTCAGCTCATAACATAACAAAGTTATTCCAGAAGCATCCCAAGATGGAGCATTTGTTTTTAGTTTCATGGCTGGGATTTCATTACAATAACACAATAATCTTGATGCTCAAACTGTATGTGAAATATCATCCTTTGACTTTGCTGTTTATTCATTTTGTTTCTTAAATGTGTTGATACTAATTATGCAGTCTTGCTTTCCATGTAGTTTATCTGTAGTACACCTTAAGAAGCATATCCAAAGTAGGAGAATAAAGATGATGGTTGTGTGATAACAGGGAATGGCATATTGTACACAAGCCCCAAACCCACCAGATACTCAAATGTATGTATGTATGTATGTATGTATGTATGTATGTATGTATGTATGTATGTATGTATGTATGTATGTATGTATGTATGTATGTATGTATGTATGTAGTTTTAGCACATGTGAAGATAGAAATGTAGAGGTTTACAAACGCAATGTTTTTGTGTTTATTTGTTTGTCGTAACTATGTTTTGTATTTGCCTTTGAAAAAGACTCATTAAGAGTCGAAAGCGCTTAGGCTAGTTAGTTACTAGTTTCGTACTGTTCGTCGTCAGTTTATTGCATCTATTTTAATTAATCCCTGACAAACGTGATCCCTTGGTGGATCCAGTACGCTTAACAGGGTTGTTATTCGCCATATGATTTGTATTCTTTATATATATATATATATATATATATATATATATATATATATATATATATATATATATATATATATATATATATATATATATAATGTTATTTACTGATGCTTTGCAAAACTAACTATGAAATTACCTTTCTGTTTAAAGATATATACTCTGAGAGCAGGAAACTGCATTAAAAAAAGAAGCTATCGCCTCTATTCAATCAGAAACAAAGCTCTCTGACCAAACAAATCGTTCCTTCACACACTATTGGTATTACTTCCATGTATTTAATATGTAAGGTATCCATTTATAAATTGGTTAAGCACTATACAAGTTCATCAAATGATGATGATGATGATGATGATGATGATGATGATGATGATGATGATGATGATGATGATAATGATGATGATGATTGATGATGATAAGGTCAACATAAAGTCTCTCCCCTGTCCCAACTACAAATGCCATGTGTATGGAACTGCAGCAATTAGATGGATGAAGTCAATGACACTGAAAGCAGAGGTGTGCAATTCTTACTCTTCCCCATAAGGTTTAATTATATGACAAATTAGATAAATGCAAGACAATCAATTATGGACTGTTACATATGAGATAATGACAATTTAATGCAATCAAAATTAAAGAAAATTACAATGGTCAAGGCTTAAAAATGCATCCAAAATGGCAGGACATTGCCAAATACCATCATTTAATAGGGAGCTATCAAACCACCACCAATCAGCCACATACAACATATGATTGTGTCATACTTCATACATAATGTAATTTATATATGTGTATGTATGTAGCAATAGTGACTAGATGAATCTAACTGAAGGTAAATGTTAAAAGAAATGTAAAAATGAATTGCACAAAAATCCCAGGAAAATAAATGCTTTTAAACAAATATAAATGTGAAGGACAACATAAAATATAAATCGAACTGCTACCGTGGCCTAGTGGTTAGAGCGTCTGCCTCAGATGCTAGGGGTCATGGGTTAGATCCCCGGTCGAGACATACAAAAGACTTACAAAAATGGCACTAACAGCTGCCTCACTAAACTCTCAGCATTAATAGGTCAGTGTTGGGACTGGTCGGCCTGGTGTCAGGATAATGTGACTGAGTGGGACATCATGCTACATGTCTGAGGCATGATGCCCCAGTGCTAGACATCACTATAAACTGCCATGCTGCAGACATTGTAGCAATATGACTGAAAAATTGTTAAAGCTACATTAAAAATCATAATCACATCACATCACATAAAATATAAAACAAAATGTCTGCACATCACTGGACCTGCATTAAGCAGTGTACTAAAATGAAATCACAGCTATAAAATAATAAATTCAAGTTTGCTATATTTGAAAATTTCATAGATTAAGTTAAATTGTTTTTACTATGAAATTTGACAATAGGTTTCAACTTATTTCTGAAAAAAAAAAAGTAAATTATTTTTTAAAACAGCCAATTTAACTCCCTGGAGTTTGTAATCATTCTATAGCCAAACCCAAAAAAAATTCATTATCACAGAAATGATTATTGAAGATTAATTTCCCATTTGAAACTAACTGCTAATTTTTTTAATGATAACTGTTCTGTTTTGCTCATTAGTGTCTTAGATGGTCAAAATTAACCCAACTGATCAATAATATGCATTGGTGAAATTTTTAAATAAAATTGTCCTGGCATGTCTTTTCATTATTTTGCACATTACTGTTATGGCTCTATTTATGACTTTTTTTTATTGTGGACACACATCATACTAAGCATTGGTTTAACTGTCATGCTTCCATTATCCTGTTAACCATGTGTTACTTTCAAAATGGACACATCCTGATGACACCTGAGAGGCAAGAGACAATAAGGAATGAAATAACCTGCTCCTGGCAATGACTGATATACTGACCTTTACCCCATTTACATAATTCATACACAAAATGACAAGCCATACTGTATTAAGTATTATGCAACTGATGATAGCTGTAGCATCTAATATGTCAGCAGATGGAATTACCCCACAGATAACACAGCTTTAACAAATTTTAAGTCAAATCACTAAGATGTTTGCAGTGTGGCCGTTTACAGTGATGGATAGCATTGATGAATCATGCCACAAACATGTAGCATCATGTCCCACCCTGTCACATTATCCCAACACCAGGCCGACCACTAACATTAACCTCTTAATGCTGAGTGCCTAGCGAGGCAGTTGCTAGTACCATTTCATAAGTCTTTGGTATGACTCAGTTGGGGTTCAAACCTGCAATCTCCTGCATTCAAGGTGGACATTCTAACCACTTCGGCCACTGAAGCGGTCCAGATTGGAATTTGCCCAGCTTACCCTACTGCTGGTTGTAGTCAATGTTACCATAGCTTTAAAAGTTCCTAGCTATTTAACTGGTCCCCACCTTCAGCACAATGGCAGGAGACTTGCAGACATAACAAACCAGACCATATAATTAGGGTAGGTGCAAGTGTGTACTGGTACATTTTTGAAAAACATGCAGATTTCCAATAGCTTGAAATAAATTCTATATAAGATTAATAGAAAAATGAACAAAACCAATTATATCCATTACTTGACAATTTGAGGTAAATGATGAAAAATAACCTGGCTCTAACGACCCCTTGGACTAAAACGACCCCTAGTCCTAAATATCACACCTCGACGCTGATTAACAATAAAACATAAATAACATGTGATACATCTTAAATTGTAGGCTAAGACAACCTCTGCCCCATCCGAAATTAAATGATCGATCCCGATGGTAAACTAGAAAATGTAGGCTATGCAGCCTTCACAGGTCGGGGAAACGAATGCACAACTTCCAAGTGCACAACTTCTTTAATTTAGCATATCATATGCAGGTGTTGGAACGCATTGAATTAATCTTACCATCTAGTGAATGGGGGGTTTGAATTGTCTAGAACCTTCTTCCATTTCTTGTCCCAGACAAGGTTCTGGGCCGCCTCGGCCCAAAAATCTTCTGGCTTATTTATAGACCGCCTATAGACTTCATCAAAAGAAGATTTGGTGGCACTCGAGTAATGTTTTTTGTGTGACAAACAACATGTAAGTCGATGAGATTCTGCTATCCTCTGTTGCAAATTCCACGCCAAAGCTTGCTTCAATTTTGGTGAAAAGTTTACAAAACAACGAGCAACTGCCATATTTGTCACAATAACCTTAACTTTTTTTTGCGGAGGTCAAAGGTCATGCAATCATCGGCATATTACCATCATATTACTTACGTCCTAGCGAATGAAAATCGGGACGTGTTTTTTTTTTCCATTTTTTTTTTCTCAACACGCCAACCCCCCCCCAAAAAAAAACAATTAAATAAAATATAGGTTAAAATGTTAGCCCCTCATTTTTAATTGATTTGTTGTTTAAATCCGTTTACAGTTTATCGTATTAAAATGACAATAAGCCCTTTTATTCACAGGGACTCGTATCGTTGCTAACAATTTACCTGTCCTACATGTAATATATAATTATTATATAGTACATGTATGACAGGTATATTGTAAACAACCATACGAGCCCTGCGCTTTCATACAAATTATTCAACCTGGCCATGTTCCGAGTAACTGTTTCGAACACTATATTTTGTTTGTACCCCAAGCCGAGAATAAAAAGGAAAAGTATCAAGGAACAATAAATTTTCAAGACTTGGTAATTTCGTTCATTATTTTATAATTTCAAACCTGACTTGCGCTTCGATTTATTGGCTTTTCTACGCAGAGGAAAGCTGAGCCAGTGTGAACAATCTGGTTTCTAGAATAGTCTATTCAGCAAAAATGGTGTCATCTGTGTCCAATCATAGCCGTTTTAAGAAGTTTGGGGGCCTCGGCACAAACTCAGTCTCTCTGTCTCAGATATAGAGTATTTCATTGCATCTCCATGTGCATAGGTGTCATTTTGTTAAAATTATTAATATAGTACTCAACTGCTAACACAACCTACACCGAAATTTTGTTTTTGGGGCCTTCGCGGGGGCCCCTGCTGCGCGGGGTTTTAGGCACGTGCCTCGCGTGCCTATGCCTTAAAATGGCACTGGTTGCAATATCTAGTTTTAATATTTATAAAACAAATTTGACAAATAAATATAATAAACTGTTGTTTAATGAGATTTAAATCCAACATTTTCGGAATTGTTGAGATTTTCAAAGATTATGAACAATATAGCATCTGTTGCTTGAAAATATCGACTGGCCCATGCAAATACGGCCACCATGTTACTAAAGAAACTCGTGTTTGATTCCAAACGCCAAGAAGTTGATAGTGTTTGGGACTGGCGACAATCAGATTAGAAGTTTTAAATAAGTTGATGAAATGACTAAGTTCTGTTCATGTTTTAAGTTTTTTATACCTTCCAGAGGCGTAGCTATGATATTTTGCGCCCGGGGACGAACTATAAAATTGGTGCCCCAGCCCTCTCCCCGTTTAATCATTTACTTATTATAATGTAACGTTGTAAGCCTCATTTTGGCGCCCTGTACCTTGGCACCCGGGGACATATGTACCCCCTGCCCCACCCTAGCTACGCCTCTGATACCTTCTGTTCTCCAAGTAGGTATGGAGTAGAAAGAAACGGGATGTATTTTTTTATATACAAATATTTCCTTGATTATTTCTATGTTGCATTTTTTTTTCTATATAAATTTTTCCAACGAACCAACATACACCCTCCCTTACTGGAGCTCAAGTTATCTGCGTTTTGTATCAAATGTGCACATTCGGATAGCAATATCATTAAATTCTTGTAGACCGTACTATTAGATTTTATTGATTTTTTTTTAATATCATAAATGTTTAACCGTACACCAAATTTTATCAATTTCGCCTTGAATCCTACACCTTATCCAGTAACCTGTGTGGTCTACTTCTAAAGATTTATTTTTTTTTTAAACAATGTTAGCATTAATTTACGGTCCAATGTTTACAATGAAATAATTAAATCTATTAAATATTCAGATAATCTAAAGTCACCATAGCAAGACCTTTTAAATTAATTTGTGCGTGTATTGTCATGATTAATAATTCTGTACAAATTTGCAATTTATAATTACATAATACTTTATATAGATACATTTGCTGTTACATTTTAAATAAAGATTAAATTCGGGATGTGAATGTTTCAATTCCTCAACATACTGTCTTTAGACTGGAATGCCAGAATGTATCGGAATACTTGAAAAGTACGGTGGCTGGATAGTGCCACGAAATATCTTCTTTAAACGAATAATATCTTGATTAACAATATATTATCTCACTTAAACGAAATATCTTCTTGAATAAAATATTATGTTATTTAATCGAAATATTATCTTGTTTTAATAAGGTAGTCAATCTGATAGTTATGTAATAATTGATGTATCAACGGCTTTAAAGATGCATTATTTGGATAAAAGTCTTTGGCACTAGAAGCTACCCTAGCATGGTCTGAGAATTTTATCTGCAAGCAGATAAATTTACAAGCTTAAGGCTGACCATGGAAGATAAGAGGACAAATAGGTCCAAAATCCTGGCAGGCGTCTGCTATGCAAGTATTTCTAGTTTGAGGAAGATTAATTTCATATCAGGGACAAATTAGGGCAAACGATTGAGTCCCAGTGAAACACTTTTAGTTTCTGAAATCTGAATTTACTTTTTCTTAAAATTTAAAATGAATTGGACTTTTTCAGTAAAAAAAATAAAATCTTTTGGTCAGAAGTTTACCACGATTCTGCTTTATTCCACTTATCAAAGTATTAAGCAGTTCAAGAGTGCACTCAACTACTATAGTTCCCAAGATGGTTAGCTAGCTAGGTGTTCAGACATATTGAGAGTAAGCAGAAATACAGCTGGCTACACACACACACACACACACACACACACACACACACACACACACACACACACATACACACACACACACACACGATGAATGTATTATCCAATTGCTTACTTTTTTAATTGTTTTAGCTCTTCATGCATGTGCTCAGACTTATATATTTATTGACATGTATGATTCGACAAATTCATTGCGAATGAAAAAAATGGATGGTGATATATTTTCTAACTGTTTAAAGATTAGTTACACATATTATCATCATTGAAAGCAATTTAGTTTAATCATGGTAAAGCTATAGTGAGCACATAGGAACAAGGTGCGAATAACATTTAATGTCGTACTTGCCCATATACATGGATGAAAACATACACGAATCAGTACATAATATTACTATTTGAACAGCATAATTTAACAAGAATCCCTTGAATGGATTTAACGCTCTACTGGGATAACATACTTTCCAGGAATTCAAGGTAAACCCATTAATTCCGTTGTGCTTGAACCCAACTATGAGATTCTTCTGTTCAGCGATAACGAGATTTTTAAAATTATCTGTTGTTGTGGACATATTGGATATTAAATTGGTACCTTTTTATTTAGGACAAACTAGACCATAGGATGAGTATGTGCGTATGTAATCACCCATGGTTCGAATTAGCCGACGTTCCATTAGTTCATATTTTTGGTATTGTTTTTATTTTGTTATTTTTAGTTTCGTTTTATTTCTTCGAAAAATTGATCCGTCTATAACATTATTATGATCATGAATATATTTAAAGCGTACGCGTTCGGAAACGATCTTGATATTTATTTGTTTTGAATGCATGTATTATGTCTTCCTAAAGCAGCCTCAACTTCTCCCACCTCAGTAATTTGCTTCTTACTTGATTCAAGTTATGATTTTACTTTAACCTGTGCAAGGGAAATCACTCTTACTAACCATGGACTTTGGACTTGCCACCTAGTTTCAGGAACCTAGTTGCCTGTACAACACTTAATCTGTCGCGCGCATAAAACTCAATTTTATTTTAGCAGTTATTGTTATACCGAGGTTGTTGTTAATAAGAAAATGGCTACAAGAAGATTACCAAGCACAATAAGAAAACTAGTTGCAACCTCTAGAAGCCAAAAATTCAGAGATGTTGTTAAAATTGTGGAGCTGCCGACGCCGGTTCCAGGAGAAGGCGAAATTTTGGTTAGGAACAGGTTAGAACTCGCGAGTTTAAGTTCTCAAATATTTGGTTTACAACCTTCTGTATGCAGTACCCACATCACTTATTTCGGATAATCCATGTTCGCTTTGTAAATTAGTCTGAATATACCTCCCCAATGTCCCCCCCCGTTAAAAAAAAAAAAACGAAAATCATAAATGATATAAAAAATACACAGTGCTTAGTTCATGCATTGATATAAAAAAATACACAGTGCTTAGGTAATGCATTGATTTATAATTTCAATCCCGATTGTGACCAATGGGCTACCGTTATCGTCTGTGCGTTTCATACTGAATGAAAGTTTTCAGTGTCCGACCCTGCTCGCCGGTCTTTTCCAATAGGATAATGTTCATGTCTGATAAATTTAAGCGAATTTGATGAATATGCGAGTTTCACTATGTTCTTTCTTCTTGAAGGTAGACAGTGATGCAAGTATTATAGAAAAATTAAAATTAACAGCTTGAGTAAACCACTTTTATTTGACAAAGGGCAGTATACTTAAGTT
This sequence comes from Potamilus streckersoni, assembly GCA_016746295.1. Classification (NCBI taxonomy): domain Eukaryota; kingdom Metazoa; phylum Mollusca; class Bivalvia; order Unionida; family Unionidae; genus Potamilus; species Potamilus streckersoni. The sequence continues at coordinate 2,329,563 of JAEAOA010000695.1, read as the reverse complement.
GTCATGATTATGGGATGCTATAGGATCACAGGGCACAACATTGAATAAATATTTTTGAAAAAAAACCCTGATTGTCTTTTGGGGGACTATTATTGTAAACGTGTGTAACAGTAATCTTATATCAAAAAAGAAGAAATAGAGAATTGTAAATATACACCAGAAAGAACTGAAAGTCATATCTCTATATTATGTAGGAGAATGCCTAATAATAGTAGGCAGATTAATATTTAACACAAATGTGGTGGGGCCTCGGCTTACAAACATAATCGGTTCCCCGATGGCATTCATAACCTGGGGTGTTCATAACCTGGAACACGTTTTCCTATAGGGTCCCATTGTTAAATTTTTCATCCAATGGAGATTTGAACCCAAGTCTGCAGTTTCAAGTTTTTTTTTTATAAATGAAATGATAAAATGGGTAATAGATGTGTTACTCTCTCTCTCTCTCTCTCTCTCTCTCTCTCTCTCTCTCTCTCTCTCTCTCTCTCTCTCTCTCTCTCTATATATATATATATATATATAGATGCAATAAACTGACAACGAACAGTACGAAACTAGTAACTAACTAGCCTAAGCGCTTTCGACTCTTAATGAGTCTTTTTCAAAGGCAAATACAAAACATAGTTACGACAAACAAATAAACACAAAAACGTTGTGTTTGTAAACCTCTACATTTCTGTCTTCACATGTGCTAAAACTATAAATACAACCAGCTTGTATAGACTAGTTGCGGAAACTGAAAACGTTGTATAATTCCCTAAAAGTCTACAAGCCAAAGCGACATTTATTTTTACTTTGTGTACATATGTAACGCAGATTATATCCCGGATATTTGATTCTATACCGGTTATTCTTACAGTAAAAATTGAAGGATAATAAGAAGATTTAGAAAATGTTAAATTCTACTAGTGCATAGTTGTCATTTTCTAGTCTTCTTGGTTTAGACCGCTTGGTTTCAATGTTCTAAGGCGGCGTATCCAGTATCATTCCTTTTCCTTCCTGGTTTTGGAACTCCAGCTGTGGTTGTTAGCAATAGCGATAAGTATTATATCACTGAAAGTGTGGCCAGGGGAGGAGAAGTGTTCTGTGACCGGGCTTCTGTACAGCTTTTTTGTCATCCAATCAGATCTATGTATGTATGTATGAATGTGTGTGTGTGTGTATGTATGTATGTATGTATGTATGTATGTATGTATGTATGTATGTATGTATGTATGTATGTATGTATGCATGCATGCATGCATGCATGCATGCATGCATGTATGTACATACATAAACCTTCATAGATCTGATTGTATGTATGTATGTATGTGTGTGTGTGTGTATGTATGTATGCATGCATGCATGCATGCATGCATGTATGTATGTATGTATGTATGTATGTATGTATGTATGTATGTATGTATGTATGTATGTATGTGTATGTATGTGTGTGTATGTATGTATGTCATCCAATCAGATCTATGTATGTATGTATGAATGTGTGTGTGTATGTGTGTATGTATGTATGTATGTATGTATGTATGTATGTATGTATGTATGTATGTATGTATGTATGTATGTATGTATGTATGTATGTATGTATGTATGTATGTATGTATGTATGTACATACATAAACCTTCATAGATCTGATTGTATGTATGTATGTGTGTGTGTATGTATGCATGCATGTATGTATGTATGTATGTATGTATGTATGTATGTATGTATGTATGTATGTATGTATGTATGTGTGTGTGTGTATGTATGTATGCATGCATGTATGTATGTATGTATGTATGTATGTATGTGTGTATGTATGCGTGTGTATGTATGTATGTATGCATGTATGTATGTGTATGTATGTATGCATGCATGTATGTATGTATGTTTGTGTGTGTGTATGTATGCATGCATGTATGTATGCATGTATGCATGCATGTATGTATGTGTGTATGTATGTATGTATGTATGCATGTATGTATGTATGTGTATGTATGTATGTATGTATGTATGTATGTATGTATGTGTGCATGCATGCATGTATGTATGTTTGTGTGTGTAAGTATGTATGTATGCATGTATGTATGTATGCATGTATGTATGTATGCATGTATGTGTGTGTATGTATGCATGTATGTATGTATGTATGCATGCATGCACATGTATGTATGTATGTATGTATGTATGTATGTATGTATGTATGTATGTATGTACAGTGTGACCCCAGCTTTAATTCGCTCCCTTATAACACAGATTTGGATATAACAGGTCATGGCATGGCTCCCGAAATTTATATACCTTATTACCAGTAATTTTTTCATTAACAACAAAAAATTTAAGTACAAAAAGTAAGTTGCATAAAGTTTTGTTATTGAAGAAAAGAGATTCCTTATAAATTTTAAAATAAGATGTTTGTGGCATGGCTCCCAAAATATCATAACATGTATTATTCTCATACACAAAAAACATTTCTTTAAAAGTGCAAAATGTAAAGTGTAGAAAGTTTATTATCATTTTGGGGCGGAAATCATGTATGGATTTTAATATAAAAAACGATCATGGCATGGCTCCTAAAATGTTTAAATTTAGCAAATTTCTTACAGTTTTGTGCCAAAATAAACACCGGAAATATGAATATTGGAACCCATGGCTAGGCCTTTTGTGACCTTTTATCTTTGTTTATTGTTGAAAGATGACAGCTCATAAGTGTTAATGTTATCTTTAATAGTCCATGAGCATTGAAGCCATCAAGTCTACTTTGCGTTTGTCTTCAATGCATTCCCTATATAATCATTGCTCAAACAGTATCTGACATATGTTCTCTAAACTGCATTCACAACTTAGCAACAAACTATGCAGTGGTTGATAAAAGATTCTCACCTGAATTTATGAATGAATTTAAGTACATTGCTCATCATCAAAGTCAACTGCTGGCTAAACTGTGTTCAAATTATGGATCAAAGATTTATAAAACATCAAACACAAGCTGCCAACTTGTGTACATGGTTTGGTGGTGGTGTTTTATGCAATCAGTTGACCAGTGAATAATATCATCCATTCCCTACAAATATTACCCTCTTGTTTATTGCTGTATTCAGAAAGCAGCTGAAAATTACAGAGTTTTTCAAACAATAATAAAGTATTACAAATCATAGATGAGAAAATTTAGCAGTATGAAATTTATATAGACACCATTATTTAACCTTCAGACATACTGTTTCATCATTTGTTACATACTATTTGCTATTAATTTTTTCCCATTGAATTCAGAATTACTGAGGGTGAGTACATAGTGTTGTTACTCTATTCATGCAATAGATTAGATATGTATATATAAACTATACACATGTATGCACCATTGTATGGACTTCTCTGAATAAAGTAATATATTATATAATATGCAATCTGTTATCACTGCAGGTGTTGTTCTCATTTAATATACATTGATTTAAAATGGTAACTGCCAATGAAGTACATGTTTTTGCACCTTTTTTTATTAACTGATCCCTCCCATGACCTGCAAATTTGTTAGTACTGTACATGGTTGTTTATAACATGATTCAGCAGGGTCACACTCTGTGTGTGTGTGTGTGTGTGTGTGTGTGTGTGTGTGTGTGTGTGTGTGTGTGTGTGTGTGAGATTTACTTCAACATTATGAGTTGGTTAATCAGTTTGAAACCCATACCAGGTACTCTTTTATTACCATCCTAATCAAATAGCAAAACTCTATGAATGCTGTGCAGAATTTTACACATTTAAAATTGAAGAATTTTTCTTAATGCATGCAATAAGTAACTTAATTTTTAAAAAAAATTTCAGGTATCTAGGAATAAATGCCTCCGAAATCAATCTCATTGCTGGAAGGTATGATAAGGATGTCAAATTTCCTTTGGACTGTGGATTTGAGGTACACTGCATTTTCTACCCCTTAGTTTAGGCAAAAAACAAAAAAAAAAAAAGATAATGGTCATCCAGTCATGTATATTTGTATGAATGTGATGCATGATTCATGTAGCATGTCTCTTCCAAATTTCTGTCAGAAACTCAGACTTGCAGTTTATGTGCACTTGAACATAATTGATATGTTTGTAGTTGTTGTTGTGGGGCTTAAAACCATTTTTCAGCACATAAGTTACACATTACAGCCAGTATTAATGGTGGAGGAAGAAACTGGGAAATCACTGGAAAGAACCACTGTCCCATGAGAAGCTACTGGCAAGCTTTCTCACATATCCACATTCTCCATATCCTAGACTCTAACCCATGCATACAGAGGTGAGATGGCAGTGATACGTAACAGAGCGCTGTAGACCACACAGCCACTTGGGGCCCAGATATGTTTTTAATGATGTATGAAGCTTGATCTGTAACCATGGGATAATGGAGGGAGGTGCAGGATAGGTGGACTTTACATAACGAACATAAGATTCCGCGAATGTGGATATGTGAGAAAGCTTGCCAGTAGCTTCTTGTGGGTCGGTGGTTCTTTCTGCAGATTTCCTGGTTTCTTCCTCCACCATTATTACTGGCCGCCATGTATAGCCTATCATGTGCTGAAAAATGGTATTAAGCCCCAAAACAACAACAACAACATAACAAACTTGGAAAAGCATTTGGCGATATATTGTTTGTGCCATAAATTTCTGCTTTATATATAAAGTTAATACGCTTAAAACTAATGTTTTTATAATTATAAATTTCCCAAAATTCAGGAATCTTCATCAATACCGTATGATTCTGATAATCATGATGTTGATTATCTAGATTGTTTACTCATTCAGATTCCAAATAATGTCCCCTGAAAATTCACATGTCCATTTAATTATAATTTGATGACCATTTTTCCTATATGACCTGACCTTATGTTCCATAGCCTTTTTCCTCAAAGTCAAGGGTAATTTTTGAATGACTGAAGATATTGTAATGAAACTTTGCTCATGTATGTATCATGACACCACATTGTGTGTTGCTTGCTATACCCATGCCTCCTGCCATAGGGTCAGTGTTATGGCTTGGTAAAATTTAAGTCTGTGGCTTGCATCCCTGTCCAGAGAATAAATTCGAACTACTCAAGATAATTAATGAAACTTGGCCTATGTAGATATCAAGTCTAGATAGTATGGCATGTACCATAGTGATGCCTTCAATTTTAAGATTATATGTCATGGAAAGGAAATTGTTATTGGTGACTTGAATCCTTTTCAGGACTATAACCTGATAACTTTTGAACCACTTAAGATATTTTAACAAAACTTGAGCCAGTTATATACCATGTACAGTTCATGTGTCACATACCATAACTACACCTCCCCGCCTCAACTGAAGGTCATAGGAAGGGAAAATGTGACTGTAACTACTATCCCTATCAGAAGTTTGAACAGTGGGGAGATTTAAAAAAACTGGAACCAATTGTATATCATGACTACACATTGTGACATAGACCAACCATGCTTGCCTGCTTCAGAGTGGAGGACAAAAAAAGAAAAAATTTATGTCGGTGTATGACAAGTATCCTTGCTTGGAGGATAAATTTTGAACCAATGAAGATGTTTTAATGAAATTTCCACCAAATATCATGATTAGACAGTGTGTCACATACTGTACTGTAGCCACACCCCAAACTGAAGGTCTAGGTTGCGGCAGTGGAAAGTTTAAACCAATGATCTCTGTCCATGTATAGGCATAACTTTTGAATAGATGAAGATATTTTAATGAAACTAGTCTGTTACCTATTATTTACTTTTTAGTGTCTTGCATATTTAGTCATATCCTTTGCCCTCAAGGTCAAAGTCAGGGTCAAAACAGTGAATAATTCAAGTCATTAACTTGTTTTCTTATCCATGCTGTCACATTTTAACAACAGCAGATAATTGTATGTAACTTTTTTCCAGGTATAGAGTGTGCAGTTTAGTCCCTAGTTCAAAAGTGAAAGCCATGATCACCAGTTTCAGCTTCTACTTTTGGACCCATTAAAGTGGTTTGGTTTTTAGCTCTAGCCGTCATAGACCAGAATAGCAGAAGAGTTTTTGGGATGGCCTGTTGTCTTTTGTCCCTCCATTTGTAAGCTGAAGTTTGTTATTGCTACTCCTCCTTAAATAGTGGAAGGATTGCCATGAGACTTGACATGTATTTATTCATTCAAAAGTCTGGTGAAAAGAGTGCTAAAAGACTTTTTATGATATGTAGTGATTGCCATGAGACTTGATATGCATTTATTCATTCAAAAGTTTGGTTGGTCCTAGGTGAAAAGAGTGCTAAAAGACTTATTATGATATATAGTGATTGCCATGAGACTTGACATGCATTTATTCATTCAAAAGTCTGGTTGGTCCTAGGTGAAAAGAGTGCTAAAAGACTTATTATGATATGTAGTTGGTCCCACATAAAACTGGTGCTGATCTTACATATGTTATGGCTGTCACAGAAATCATCTTGAACATCTTGCTATCACAAAAACTCCATGGGGTTTTCACAAGAATTCCTTACAGGTCTAGTTGCAGTGTTTTATCAACAAATTTCTTCATGTAAGTCATTTGACTCATCATGGCAAAAACAGTGAGTAAGAGTCCAAACCTATGAGTCCTATTCAAGCCGATAATCAGTCTAAAGTAGTTTTTAAAAAATAATTATATTGTTTAAATGCACAACAAAATAATAGTTATATAATGTGACTAAAGCCAATAAGGCAATTCCTTTGCCAGAAGCATTTGAACAGTTAATATTTGTTAAAAATCTCGTTGATGGCTTCATATCATCAGAAATAATATGAGCATATATGACAAGGCATTTATTGTTGGCTATGTCAGTGCTTTCATCTGCCATTGTTGTCACAAATGACAAATTTTACAGGTCATGTATAAGACTATCCTCAATATTTGATAGGCTCTCCAGTACCTCTGAACAGGTAGTAGCCGAGTCATACTGAATGGTGAAATTCTTCAAAATTCATATGGCATCAATTTCTTTAGCCATTAAGTTGTGTATTAAATTAAGAAGAGATTTGTATTTAAAAGATGGATGTCTTTTACACTCAGCCAATGACCATATTTAACCCATTTACCCCTGGAGGTTTTTGTAGATTTCACATGAAATGCGAGTAGGGAATCGATTTTGGGAGATATTTTTAAATACATTATAATACATCGAATTGGAAGACATTTCCGGCTTACTTGATGCTTATTTGTGCTACAAACGTCGATTTTCATTGGCTTTTTCACCTGAGCATGAGCAGAAGGGTAAAATCTGGACTTTTTTTTTTTGCTAAACGGACCCATCGTTATCGTGTTGAGACCATTCTACATTCTAACTGCCCAACTTATCCTAATTTTTGCAAAGGTTCACATGTCTGTGTGCAATTCAGACTGGTCTGTCTTTGATCTGAAGCCAAAAAGTCTAAAATCCAGACACAAAACTGGATCATGAGCTCAATATAATTTTGGCTGGTAAAAACTCTGGTCCAGAAAGTGATGTTTTTCCCTCTGTATTTTGTAGTGCAACTAGAACATCCATATTATTTGGTATCATCGTAAAGCTACATCTGTCTACCTTTCTATAATACCACCCACTTTATTGTGTCACACATAGCCTTAACGCTACAGAGCTCAGAAGTAGGCTACCACCTCCTGCCCCGTAAATACAGCGCTAGGGTTTAATGAGTTAAGTAGCACTTTCACTGCTATGTCTTGTTTGTAAAACTGCATTAAAATCTGCCTGTTGTTGTGAACCTTCAATCGGTTGTTTGTGTTTTGGCAACCCAGCATGCATTCCCAGTGTACTGTTCTGAAAGTTATTGTTTCTGTGCACAAATAGTAATTGAGGTTTATTTTAGCTTTGTTTATATTTGGCAAAACATAAAGACATTTTCACTGTCACATTCTACACTTGACTTAACTTCTTTTTGAAAATGTAGTAAGCTATATGTTTTCTACCATTGCTGCACAGATTTATATTTTATCTTATGAGTAACCATTACCTCATCTTTATATAATAAAAGCTCCACAGGTTCAATAACAATACTATTATCGACAGTCGGTTGTAAAAACTAGGTCCAAATGATAATTTCCTTTGTTTTGGATCTATTTTTATTTTTTTTTTACCTTGGACACCATTTTCTTTTGAATGCTGATAGTATCTTGGAACAACACAAGGCATACATTTGAGCGAATGTAAATTGTTGCTTCTTTGCATAACAAAGATGCGCATAAAATAATAGTTTCTTGTGAGAAATCACCGTAAAATCACATTTTATATTTTGCCTATTTCTTGTGTTTGGTGATTTATGGTTCTTACATCATATTGCTACAAATGATGTGACAGTTACAGGTCACATAAGGTCAGCTCCAGGCCCCACACTCAGTTGTAACCCTATGTATTATGATAACATCAGCATAAGAAACTGATGTGCACATATTTTCTCTGTTAGAGTTGTAATCTAGTTAATGAAGTATTTAGTCCCAACCTTTATTTGTTGTTAATCAGCAAAACATAACATTGGGAGTGTCAATTTATGTACCAGCAACAATTTTTAGACCAAACTTTTGTTTTGCATTAAATCAGCAAAACGGCATATATGTACCATTAATGACTTTTGTGCATCAGATCGGAAAATTTTGCATATTTGACGCATGATGGATGGGTAGATAAAGCACTGTAAATGTTCCTGAATGAAAATAGTGCCAATGTGACTTTCAACATGGTCACCAATGTGGCCATCACAAAAATCTTGTTATGGCTACTACTTCTCCTCAAGGAATGGTCATAATATGATTGGATTTTCACCAAAAGACTTGTTATGATGTCCAGTTCGTACTAAGTAAAAAGGTGCTGATCTTACATAAGATATGGCCACCATGGTAGCAGTCCTGAAAATCTTGGTTATCACTGCCTCTTCTCAAAGGAAAGTCATTCATATTGATGTGGAGTTTCACAAAAATGTTTAAATGTTAGTACTAAACAAAAATGATGCCACCCAATATGGCCACAATGGTATCCATCTTGAAAATCCTTAATGGTGATATTGATCAGGGGTTTTATCAAAAGACTTGTAATATATAGTTGGTGCTAAATGGAAAATATGCTATTAAACATTTTATGTGGTTGCCACAATGGCTGTTATGAAAGTCAGATTGTTGTTCAAGATTATCGGATATAGTTTCAAGTTAACACTGCAGTTGAAAGAAGAAAGTCTTATCTTGACACCTGGAAATTCTTCTTCAGCCATTAGAGTGTTACGACTCTGTGGTCACAGATAAAGTAACAGAAAGAAGCAAAACCATCAAGTTTTGTAAAACTTAACAAACAGTTTATCAGAGTTTTTAATTATCAGAATTATAAATGAAGAGTTATAAATGAAGATGTGAAAGGAACTTAACAGTATTATGAAGTGGATCCCCAAAAAATAATCCTGACAATGTTCTATGTAGATCCAAATGAATGAAAAGCGCCATATAATTTTCAAAACTGGAAATATATTAGTGCACCAAGAATTGTAACATTTTCAATATGGCATTGTCAAGAACTCCTTCGAATAATTGACAATATAGTCCAAATAAATACAATTTCTGTTTCCACTGAACAGTCCAAAAAAGTGTTTTTCCTCTAGAATAATCTCTTAAGTACAACAAAAAACATGTCTGCAGACTTTCAACATGAACACAAGAGATGTGGATGACTCCAAAATAGGGATGAATCTGATTGCTCAGTTCACCCCACATGACAGATCACACTAGTTAATTTATTCTGAAAACTGACTTTTTATGTGACCTAGCTCAGCCAATAAGTAGCTATTGGATCCTTTTTTTATTGCAAAAGCTTATCTTAACTAATAGGGTCTTTGACAAGGTCATCAATATAAGCCAAAGAAAAAAAATGTTTTTGTGAAGGTCATAAGTATAAAGCCAGAGAAGAGTATGTTCTTTTTGAAAGGGTGCTATGTATTGAGGTAAAACATTTGTAGAAATTTTGGAGATATATGTCATAACAGGTCTATTTATAAAGGTATCCGTTGTTTACAGGTAACAGCTTAAAAAAGGTTTTAACAAATATTTTCACTGAGTCCCTCAATGTAAATATTTGTCCTCATGGAATTTAATTATACACAACAGTTTCATTTTTACTCTTTCTGACTTGTCATATCAGTGTTGCAGTTTATTATTGTTCATTTTTGGTGTTCGCTTTTGTTCTATATCAATGGTTAGAAAAATTTAGTTTGTCATTGACTGTAAGAAACTGCTATTCACACATTTCAGGCAATGGGAGAGGTAGTTTCAGCAGGACCAAACTCTACTTTAACTACAGGTCAACCAGTTATGTACACACAGTATGGGGCCTTTAGTGAATACAAGGTACTTCATTATGTTATTCATTTATATTGCTACCAATTAAGGCAAGATGTGACTGCAGTGACTAAAATTTAAAAGAGATGTAGCTATAATAGTGTAATACTTTATATTATAGAACAGTCAGAGCTGGGGTTGATGTAACTTGCATGAAAATATTTATCAATATGCAAGTAATCAAGAATAAAAGATGAACAGTAAATAAAGTAAAGGAATATGTAAATTTTATACAAGTTTTGACACCAGCTTGGGCTGTTGAGAGAGGTAAGTTACACATTATTATGCCTAAAAAGTGTACATAGAGTGAGTCCATGTTTTACATGCTTCATGTACATGGATTTTGTGACTGTCTTCATCCCCAGTGTTATATAAATAGCACTAATAGCTAAAGATTCCACTGGGTCATCTTTTTATATACTCTTACAGCTGTTTGCAGAATGGTTTTCCAATCCACTTGATCAAAAGGTCAGGATCATGAAAAGGGTACAATCATTAATGTGTCGATGGTGCTTCCATTGTTGGCTTGTGGTAGGAATTCCTCTGTACCAAACTCCCACACCCTGTTTCCAAAATGGAATCTGTCCAGGGTTTTAACATGGCTCAGTTCAGATCAATTTGAGCCTTTTGCCTGAACTTAATAAAAGATGTTTCCTGATAGGTTTAGCATGTCCATGCATGGTGAATGAGTTGCCTCCCCTTTCAGTAGACCCATAGTTCAGATTGGATGATTTGGTTGTCCTCGTGATGCAATGAAGGCCAGAAATAGGTTGTGGGAAATCAGAGTCATTATATGCTCTCTCACTTCAATAGACACATTGAGAGTAGTGGCCATGCCTTCAAGCATCACATGAAGTGCAAGAAGACAAGCTATGGCACATGCAAATGACTTTTTCTCCTGGCAAAGGCCAGAAGCCAGGATGTCACCCCTCAAGCCTTATTTTCATGACTGAAGTGGGCTGTATGTTTGGTGTACTCAGCTTGTGAAATTATAGCAGTCTCTGCTAGACTCACATTCAGATATAATATTTTGATCTAAGACACAATAAAAATTGTTGACGGACATACAGAGTCAACCTCCTTGAGTTTTTATCTAAGGCATTTAGCTTTACAGAGACAAATGTTGAAACTGGTGGATCTTGTGTCAGTAGCCTGGATGACCACCAGACCTAGTTAATGTCAACACTGCTTCTTAGCATCTCTGGATTAGTCACTGAAATTTTGTTGGTAAGAAGAATTCAGTAATCTTTTTAACTGGATATAGTTTCATGGATACACATGACCAATGGCTGTGTTACTTTCAAGTTAGGAGAATGAGTTTTTGTCCTTATCTTCCTTAGAAGGATACCTGACCCTTCTAACCACATTCCATGCAAGCACCCTTGCTAGTTTATGGCACAACTTAAAAGCTTTAAAGACCAGTTGGTGGTAAGGTGGCACTCACCAGTTATTATATACTTTTGAGAGAGTGATGTATGTAATGTGAAGTTGTTTGCATTTTAAACATGCATAGTGGAGAGAATGTTGGCATACCTATATGCTACTTTCATGTAATGTGGCTGAAATTTCTTTGGATATTGTACTTTTGCAAATTTTAAATGATCTTAAGACACTGCTAACTAAAATGACTGCTCCCTTGTGCTCCAAAAATCAATCTGAATTTGTCTAAAGTACACTATTCTTGGCAGCTATTAAAATATGGAAAATGAATTTTGCCAAATTAGACAAAACCAGCTTCTAAAAGTTCAATGAATAAATTACCAAATACATAAAATGTAAAAAAAGTTATCGGCTCTATTTTTTACAATTTGCCTCTGAAGTTCGAGACGTGAAAATGAGCAAGTAGAGCTAGCACTTTTTTGAAAGGAGCATAGCTGGAGTAAGGCCAAGCTGTATACTCTCTAACCCATATTACACCCATCAATCATACATCAACATAAAGGGAATTAAAGGTTCTTTGAACAATACCTAAGATATACAAAGTCTCTTTTACATAGCCAGTATAACTAGAGAGGAAACCCGGGAAAACTATTTTTCTTTAAAATTCTAACCCTTTGCTAAATATGAAACTGTAGAGCGCCACCTAAAGGATGCTAATAGGCAAAAATTGCTACTCTTTCATTTATGAGATAGAAAAGATGAATTTTCATCACTTAGCAAGGCTGGATTCTGGAGGTAGCAGTCTTGGATCCCTTATGTTATTGTGATTGAGGAATGTAATTGAAAGAGAACATAATTTACTGAGAAAACAAATGTGTTCTTCTAGACATATCCAATATGGTAATGTTTCAAAAAGATCTATGACAGATAGCAGTTGTAACAGAGTATTTATACAACATATTTTAATGACTGGAATGGTAGAATAAATATTGGTATCAGTTTTAATGGCAATGGATGTAGGAAATTCAGAAAATAAGAGTGCTAAAGCAAATGTTTGATGCAGAATATGAGTATAAAATGATTGTGCCAATATTTCACAGAGCAGATTTTTCCAAATTTGTGTTTTCCTGCTGAGAATTGAAATTAATACTATTTATGTCTTGTGTTCTTTTTATAAAAGTTTTGATGGAGATGAGTTTCATGGATAAATATTTTTTTCCACTTTGAGGTTAGCCTCTGAAATTTTTAACATGTTTTAAATTTTTTTTACAAAAATGATTACTTTTCTTTTTACCAACACAGAATTATGCAAAACCTGTTTCTTAACGTTCAGGAGAGACATTTTTCCTAGAAAAGTATTTGTGGTAAAACTATCTTATATTTACATATTTGGATCCAAATCTTTCTCTTAAATATTAATCTCTTGTAAATAATACTAATGTATTACATTAAATTGTTAAAATTTCATTAATATTATATATTATTATATCTCATTACCTCAGTATAGAGCTGCACATGTCCATATAAGTGACTTTGAGTATTGTGTGTTTCATTTTGATTTGCTTTGATGAGAAGTCAATCAGTCAATCAATCACTCAATTAATTGATCAATCAATCAATCTATCTTCAATGCTATAGCCATCTCTTTAGCTGAGTACACTACTCCCTCAATATTTTGTTCCTTGATGACTTGTGAACCTTCTTATAACATGAGGTCAGGTGTTAATCCCATTTTTAAAGCTAGAAAATACCATTATTTGTTGAATATCAAAGAAATTGTGATCAAAAGTCTAAAGTCTTGATATATTGCTCATTTTGTCAGTGAAAATAGTAGATAATACCTGGAAATTTGATTCAAGATTTTGACATTTTCAGATTTTATTAAGAAGTTATATATTTTGTTAAATTTTCCTTCCAAGTAACATTCTTAGTACACTGTAAATAAGAATATTCAACAAAATTTAAATCAATTAAAATGTCATTAATGCCTACTTGAGGTGGTACTTTAATAAATAAATATGAATTAAATAAGGTTTATTAAGTGAAAAATTCATGGTTATATCATTTAGTTCAGTTTTAGTGTAATCATCATAAATGCAATGTGCCTTCATATATTCAGACATGGAATATATTTATCTATCATGACAGCTATGCCTGCAAGCATTTCTGCAAGAACTTGGTTATGTGCCTACCTTGCTTTGATATCTGACCAGTGGAAATATTTGTCACTGAATTATAACATACTTATTTTATCATGCTAATTATGTCTTTTATATCAAATAACAGAGGTGGAATCAAAAAAACTTAAAAGAAGGTGTGTAAATATTACTTGCTTAAAAGATATTGGCCCCAGTTGTGGGTCAGGTGAACTCATTTCAGTTGATCAATTGAATACTGTTGTAAGTATTATTGTGTATATACTATAATTAAACTACCAAATTAGCCTACTCATTCACAAATGTGGTCAAAGATAGCAAAACAACCAAGCAAAATGAATACCAGTACTTGGTGAAGCAAAAACTTAAAGCTTTGTTTCACAGGTGTGGTTCTTCTGGAGAAGCAGGTTTCTGAGTTTGTAGTTAACTTAAACTTTCCTTAAGGGAAGGGGGAGAAAAGTTTTGCTATTATTTGCAGTGAAATCCTAGCATAAGTATTTGACTAGTAGAACAGTTTTTTTAAAATTTGTTTTGATGCTGATGGTCATTTTATGAAATAAATGTCCCTAGTTTTTAAAAAAGGAATCTTGGTTAGTTTCAGTCAACAACTAGACTAGTTCACTTCTTTGTTTGCTAGTTTTGTTGTCATGCAGTGACCTTATAAAACAGGAAACCAAACTTATAAACAACAACAAAATGCAATGACATAATACACAATGATTTCATGTTCACAAGAAGGTTGTTGAAACCAGTTGGAATAATATTAATGATTTTTGAGAAGTTGGGCATATTAAAAATAAAGGTAGTTGAAACAGTAAAACGAATAACTGTGTTATATATAAAAAGCACTCTATTAACAATTAGTTTCAACACAATTATAAAACAAGTATGAGGCCATTAAACACTCCAGTTGTTCCACCCCCCCACTCCTGCTGTTTTTTAAATGTCCAGCAGGTGTAAAATCCCTTAATTTTTGGAGGTCCCTTGGTAACACATGTACTTGCTTATAGCATAGTCATATGCTATTAAATATATGTTTATAGCATAGTCTATGTTTTTGGACCCTGTTGTGTGTGAGTTATCGAAGGAGAGGTGTATTTGTATATTCTGCAGTTTGTCCCCATTACATATAATTTGGTCATTATGACAAAAATGATGTCAAACAGAATTCAGTGTTGTGTAATCATTACTTACATAAATAGAACAGTTAAAAGTTCTTTTTATTTATTTTATTTTATATAACAATATAAATTAACTATGTTCAGAAAATGATCTTCATTCAAACTGTAATTTAATATGCATGACATGAAATTAGAATGTTTTTCAGTTTGAATGTTATATACCTTAGCTGACACTGGGACCAGTTAAGAGTCTCATGTATAATTAACACTCTTCCGAACACTTCATATTAGTTATGCTTTGGAGATGTAAATGTTTTAAACTGACCTTTGAAATATATTCCTGGTTCAGAAATAACCAATATATTTGTCTCCACCAAAATTTACTGTTAAGTCATTTTAATTGTTATTCTTAACTAAACAGAAAATACGTCATGTCTATCAATGTACTGTACCATCAAACCATCTCATCATCAAGTGTGCATAGACCTCCCTAAATGTGACTGATCCCATGACCTAAGTGGTGAGAGCATCCACCTCGGATGCAGGAAGTCACAGGTTCAAGCCCAGCCAAGTCGTACCAGGGACCGATACAAAATATGGTACTATCAGCTGCCTCTCTAGGTACACAGCTTTATGAAGTTATTGTTGGGTCTGTTCAGCTTCTTGTCAGGATAATGTAACTGGGTGGGTCATGATGCCACATGTCTCTGGCATATTGAAGTGCTAGACATTGTAGCAATATGACTGAACAAATTGTTAAAAGCTACATAAAAAAATCCTTATCACACACTCAAACACACACACACCTCCCTACATGTTGATTGTTAGACACTTTGCATTATTTTTTGTTGTGGTACTTTATGTTTAAGCTTCTTTAGAATGGTTCATATTCCTGAATTTTTTTGAAATTCTTTATATTGACATATTTTTCTTTTTTCTTGTTGTACTTTATATTTAAATTTATTTTAATGAGTTTATTTCCTAGAGTTTTTATGGAATTCTTTATATTTAGATTTTGAAAGTTTACCTTTAATCTGTACCATATAGCCATTACTGTATTGATAACCATTAAACATATTGCTTTCATTGAGTTTCATATTCCAGTTTTACTTTATGACTGATTCTTTGGACAATTTAAACAATGAGATTTGTGTTTATTTGTAGGTTATACCATCTAAAATGGCAATACCAATACCTGATTTAAAGCCAGATTATCTCCCTTTCCTAGTCAGTGGTTGCACTGCTGCAATAGCATTGGACAAGGTGAGTGACAGTTTAGGAAGGTGGGAAAAAAAATCAATAGCATTAAATATAGTAGACCACTGCTCATAAGATGTATCTGATATAAAATCTTCTAATATGGTATGATTTGTTGGTGGTTGTTATGTAATGCCCTTTCATTATATTATTGACTATGCTGTGCAGAGGAAATAAGACTTTGTAAAGGCAGCTGACATGGCCTGACCTGGTGTATATAAAACCTGCATTCCTTGGATTATATATAAATGAGCCTGAGTAGACTTGATTAAATTATATTCCATTAAAAAGTCATATAATATTGTATTATTTAAATGAAAGTATGGGTTCTGTTTATTTTCTTTTGTAAATATTTGAGTTGTAACTAATGATTTTCACAAGCATTTCATGTCCTGTGGAGCCACTAAACATACTGAAATAAAGCAAGGCAGATGATGCCAAATGTAAAAGAGGAGTCATAAATTTGTGGTAAAATTGCCAAAACTGAGCTGTATGCCTCTTTATCATCTAGTTTTGAAAGAATTTAAAGTCAGTTGTAAGCCCATGTACATGATAATATCATCATGTTTTAATCAGAGAAATAATCTTGAATACTTGATAGTTTTGACTTTTATTGACTAAATTACAATTATGTGTAATAAAAAATGTATGTGTGATTACATGAAAAATTAGCAATGAATTACATTCATGCCAACCATTATGCTTTTGGCATAGTCATTTTTATTATCATCTCTTTGATTTTGCTTATATAAATTTGACAATATTCATAAAAAGGTAAGAATAGAATAATGTCACTTTCTTTATTTGTTTTGACTCCTTTCCAAGAAAACACACAGGTTTCTTCAAAAGTGAACTTTGCCTAACAGATTCATTTTATTCATATACTAGTTAGTTAATAAACCAGACTGCTCCAATTCCTAGTGGTTAGAGTGTCAGCTTTGGATGTGTAAAATTGCAGGTTTGAACCCCGGCCGAGTCATACCAAAGACCTATAAAAATGGTACTAACAGCTGCCTCACTAGGCGCTCAGCTTTAAGAGGTTAGTATTAGGACTAGTTGGCCTGGTGTCAGGATAATGTAACTGGGTGGGACATCATGCTACATGTCTGCAGAATGATGCCCCAGTGCTAGGCATCACACTGCAGACATTGTAGTTATATGACTGAAACATTATTAAAGGTATGTTAAAAATCCAAATCACACACACACACGTGCATACAAGCACACACATACGCACACATTAACCCATTAATCCCGGGAGATTTTGATTATTTCTGCCTGAAATGTGAGTAGGAAATCGATTTTGGAGATATTTCTGAATACAACCTAATACATCGACTTACAAGACATTTTCAGTTAACTTAATGCCTATTTGTGTTAGAAACATCGATTTTCATTGGCTCTTTCACCTGAGCATGAGCAGAAGGGCAAAAATTGGAGTTCTTTTTTTTTTTTTTTGCTTAATGGGCCCATATTTTTCATGTTGGACCACTCTTCATTCTAAATGCCCATTTTATCCTACTTTTTGCAAAGGTTCACATGTCTGTGTGCAATTCAGATTGGTCTGTCTTAGATTTGAGGCCAAAAAGTCTAAAATCCAGACACAGAACCGGATCACGACCTTGGGCGAAGTTCAGCTGAAAAAAAATCTGGTCCAAAAAAGTGACGTTTTTTTCTTCCTTTTTTTGTAGTGCAACTAGAACATCCATATTATTTGGTATCATCATAAAGCTACATCTGTCTACCTTTATATAATACCACCCACTTTATTGTGTTGCACATAACCTTAACGCTACAGAGCTCTGAAGTAGGCTACCACCTCCTGCCCCATAAACACAACACTAGGGGTTGATGAGTTAATGAACCAGTCTATATTTTTAAAGAAAATGGTGCCAGATGATAATGGAATGCTGTATGGTATTAGTTGGGATGTTATATGATGGAAAATATTAGAGCAGATGGATCTTTTCAAATTTCAAAACATGTCAGGTCAAAAAGATGGACAAATCAACACCACTTTACAAACTTTTTAAAGAAGAATGTGAGAGTAATGTAAATCAGCACTCAGAGCACCTCACAAGGATTGCTGCAGGATTCCAGTTCACGATCAATCGGCAAAAGTTACATATGTAAACTAGTTAAAGTGAGTGTTGAATAGAAATAATTTTTCAGTATATTTTACATTTGTATTCTGGCTCTAATCCATTTTACCCTTTGTGACAAGAATGTTTACCAGCAATAGAACTAGGTTAGTAATAGAAATCTATCTTTTTCATATGTAATGCTGGCATATAATATATAGATTAAAGTTTTTACACCCAAATTACACTTTTTTGCCACTTATTATAGCAATAATTCTGCTTATATCTCTTGGGGTGGGGTGGGGGTGACATGTATGGAATTACATGTGATTACTTATTCTGCTTACTTCAAGTATGATTATGTTTTATTAACTTTATTTAAAGTATTTTTGATGACTATATTTAAATATATGGAACAATAATCTGTGTTTTTTTATCTTTTATCAGGTGGGAGATATAAAGCCTGGAGAAACTGTTCTGGTCACAGGTTTGTACAATGTTGAACATAGGATTGTAACTCCTTTAGTACTTGTATGTATTGGTCTTTAGTCAGGAATATTTGGTTATGGTATTGTCTTTGTATTTGTATGTCCATCCATCGATTAAGAGCTGTGTGTCCAGATCATAGCTTTATTTTGGTTGGAGAGATTTTCATGAAACATTGTGAACATATAGAAGGTATGACAGTGTTAGAGAGCACAAAGTTAATCTGATGAATCATAATTTTAAAGTTCTGGTGCAGATTAAATCATACATTTTAAACTTATGGTGTTAATTAAATTAGTGTATACTTTTGTTGTTGAATAAATTGTACATTTTTTCTTTAGATATATTACCCAATCATAATACCTTAAGAGACCTACCTACTACTACCTTACAGATGCAGCCCTCCCAAACAAAACGTTTTAGTTAATAGAGCTAAAAGTTGTCTTTCCACCAAGGTTGCTGTCAGGCAGAGTGATCTCCTCTTGATATAGGGATTGGTGGCAAACCCTATGAATATCTCAGTTACTACTTGCACTCTTGCCAAGAAGCAATCTTGCAACAAGAGAGACCTCACAACAGTCAAAATCTAAGTTGATTAAAGTTGGAGATGTTCTCACTTCACTATAAAAGTATACTCCATCAGTAATTCCAACTTGTATCTACCTCAATCTAAGCAAATCCTGTCTTTACAATTTGTACCCACAATCTGTGATCTTTATATGGTTAAATATACTTTTTACACTGTAGTGTACAGAAGAACACATTCTTCCCCACAGGCATCTATACCTGAAGTAGTTAACTTTCTCCTAGCTCTTTAATGAGATAAAGTAAGCACCAAGCACAGTTACTGCTTCGCCATAGCTGACACCTTTCATTGTCATGGAAGAGAAGGTATTAGACAAAACAAAGACTTATCCAAGCTCCTCTCTACTTTTGATTATACATGGCTAAAAATGTTGGCCCTAGGCCCAAAATTGAACCTTATCATGGGCACTAACCTGGATGAACCAACTGAATCACTTTCAAAGGCATCTTCGGATCACCATTCATATAAGACCTGAGTCCTTATCAAATTAGCAACAGCTGGCAGAATCAGTGAAATACTTGCCCTATCAGAGGACCCAAATTTCACTTGTGATGGTTCCATCTTTCATTGCCAAGAAACAGGTTTACCTCCATGGGCACCTTGACCTTTATACTGAAATAACTGTCTGCTTTGGACACTTCCACTCAAGGCCACCTACAGGATCCAATACGAGCCTAGAAGTGGCACCTTAAAAAGATAGCCATTGCATTGAGATAGATCATGCCTATTTTTACCTCTCAAACAGGGTCAGGATGGTATAACAGCACATATCCGGGATTAAGTGGAATGTTTGCTATGCATATTGAGAAAATAACCCCAACTCAAATGAATTTGTTACACATTTTGGTTTACGAGATTACCGCTCTTGCCACAAGCATTGCCCACGACTAACTGATATTATCCATGCCATGGGATGGAAATTTTGTCCATATTCTGCAGTTTTTACCTTTAGAGATCTTTTCTCACAATCTGTTGGGGCCTACAGCCACAGCGGAACAGACTACCTTCCCAGGTCACTCATCAGTTTCATAAGACAAGGCTTTACGTGTTTCACTGGATTTTCCCTTTTCATAAAGCTGCTCCCTGAAGATGGAGTCTTCTCCATTTTGGTTACCCTAGAAGCTGTCTCACATATCTTAGGGGGACCAGAGATCTCATCTCCAGGGCAAGGGGATGCACCTCCCTTCCCCTTTTACCTATTCTCCTAAGTATTATGATTGGGAATGGGACTTATTTAAAGAAGAAACTAATTTTTTATAGCAAAAAATGTTTTTTTTTGCAAATACTTACCCAATCATAATACACTGTCCCAGCATTCCTGCAGTTACATCCATATAGAAAGCATGCCTTTTGCACAAGTGTTAACTAAGATGTTCATGGGTTTTGTTGCTGATCCTATATCAAGGGGAGATAAATATTCATGAAAAAACATAATTTACTAGAAAAAATTAGTTTTTAATGCATTTATTGACAATGAAATCAATAATTTTGTTCAAAATTTGGCAAGAAAATCTGAAATTTAACTGATGTGTAATCATTTCCATTGAAATTACAACAAAAATTTCTGATTGGAAAACCAGTTGATTTCTTTGGATGACTAGATTTTGCATTTTGATTGTCCTGTGGACAACCATGCATGTTGAAACTTTTTCCACCTGTGATATTAATAGTTTGAATAGTTGAGGAGTGTTGTCATCTGAGATCACTTCCTAATGATCTACTCAATTGTTAATTAGGAATGTAGTGTGCCAATTTAATGATTTCACTTGAAAATTACTCTTTTTAATGTATTGTGTGATTTTTTTTTCTATTATTTTTCTATTCAAAAGCATATGATTTGAGGTTATTTGCCTATTCACAGCTGCTGCAGGAGGAACTGGTCAGATAGCTGTGAGTATTTGTGATATATCAAGAATTATTGTCAAATGTGATGAAGAATAAGGAACAGAAATATACAATTTTAAAAATGTTATTTATTTAATGTTGATTTAACAAACCTTTTTTCTAACAACTTGCATGAATCACTCTAGATGGCTCTTATGGTATCTGGAAAAAGTGGTTGAGGCAATAAAACCATATATGGTGGTTCCTTGGATCAAACTTGGGACCATTTAAGTGCAAAGCAAATAATTTTAATCTTATTTTGTCCAATCTACAAATAGAACTTGTTGACAAGAAATAAATTAAAATTCAAACTTAAAAGTTATATATAGAATTATATTAAAAAAAAGTCAATAAAATGTTTTTCAGTTCAGTTTCTTTTTAATATACTGAAGCGGTGTACAGTATTGACTTAAACTGACCATCAAATAATGAACTAGAAAAGTTCAATTCTAATAAGTTCAGAGATGATTCATACTGAATTTTTGTGTGAAAAAAGTGTTATGTAATGTTTGTCCTGTTTTAGTAAGAGATCATCAGGTAATTGTAGATATTTTCTTCATTTATTTATCATTAATGATGTCAGTTCTACCCTAACATTACCATCATGTAATTGTTACAAATTTGTGGGTAAATTTGGTTAGTTCTGCTGTGATCCTTGTCATCATAATTTTCTACGTTGAAGCTTATGTCAGAACTTAGTCATAGGTGTCTACTTGTTTAGAAGGGTCTCAGTATTTGTTTATCATACAGCAGATAGGTAAATACTCTAGTTATAATGCATTCTGATATCATAGTCTAGAACAATTTAGATTTAATTGACAATAAATATGTTTGAATTTGCAAGACATGGAAAAATTATTAATGTAAATTTTATATATAAAACCATTGAATTTTATAGGGGAATCATGTAATTTAATACAGTGGAAATTATTTAGATAGAAAGAAGAATGAATAATTTCATTAACTCTGACAGGCATTGTACCTTTCATTCATTGTACGTAAAAAATAGTCCCAAATAAAATTGAACTAGTATTAATGTTTTAAAGTAGATTATACTTTTCTTGCAATCTATAAATGCAATCTATAAATAAGAAAAAAAAAACAAGCATCCTTTTGAATAAACTGAACATTTTACACAAACAAAATCATTCTTCAACAAAATGTCCAGTGCTTGTGATGTCACATTGTTTGATGCAGTACCTATTAAAATTCAGTTGACAGTCCATATCTATGTAACCTAACATGTTACTTTTACAGCTCAACATTACATTGTTGCAATATTCATTTGTAGAAGGTTTCCTGGATAAAGAAATTTACATATTTACTGTAATATATTTGGGACCAGATATTTGCAGTATTTGACTTGGAACAACAGACCACAGAATATGTAAACAAATTTAATTATGAGTCAGAATTGCATCACATATTTACCTCATAAATATGTAGTGGTTGGATAAACTTCTGTCAGTTTTGAAACCAGTTTATGTCCACATTCTTCTGTGAACTGAGGTGAGTTTATTTACTTCTGTAAGTTGGGGCCCCGAGTGCCATCTCACCTCAGTCTGCGTGGGTTTGAGTCTCGGATTTGGCAAATGTGGGTATGTGAGAAAGCTTGCCAGTAGCTTCTTGTGGGTCAGTGGTTCTTTCCAGGGTTTTCCCTCATTCTTCCTCAACCATGAATGCTGGCCACCATGTATAGCCTATCTTGGGCTAACAATGGCATTAAACCCTACAACTACAACAACAACAACAACAGCAACAACAACTTCAGTAAGTTAACATTTAAATTACGCTTGTATATAGGGTGGATTCCAGGTTTACCAAATTCCTCCAACTGCAACTAACACATTCACTATGAACTGAGCAATACCATTAATTTTAGTTGTTGTCATTGAGTTTTAGCCATTTTTCATGTTATGATATATTGTACATGACATAAAACACCTCTGCAGTGGTAAATTGGCCATATTCAGACAGATATTCTCCTATTCCTTTTGTGAATCAAATAAAATAATGGCAACCAAAATGTTCTTTGACAACAAAACATTGCAGAAGGCAGGGTTAAAAAAGCTTTCCCATGATCGCAGCTAATCAGGAAAGAGAATACTGCAGAATAATTTCATGGGCTTATTTAGACTAATCAGGATCACATAAAGTGATATTTTCACATGTTATAATATGAAACACATTAAACTCCACACACTATAGGCAGAGTGTACTGACTATGGGATAAATTTGAGATTTTACATGAAAGAGACCTTGGTTCTGTATAATTTTCTCCTTTTTTTCGTAACAGAATTCAGTGGAGTTAAAGCACCTGTTTGACTTAAAACAATTTCCCTTCAGTAATATCAACATTTTTTTCTGTGCAGAAATTTGTTAAGGACTTAATTTAATGAAAGCAAATTTGGCATGGTGCTTTACATTAAGATCTGGTTCAGGTTCAATTTATACTATTATCAGAGAATTATATGCCATTCTGTTTTTGACTGCCCATCATCTGTATGATATTGGCAAGAATATCTGTGTAATATTAACACATTTCTAGTTGTTTAGGAGTAGCATTAGGTTGGAGACTATTTAATATATATGTATTTATCTGTCTAAATATTAGCACCTTTTTTCCCAGAATATGCATTTTGATGTTTTTTTACAGGTGCAGTGGGCAAAAAATCTGGGCTGTCATGTTATAGGGACATGTTCATCAGATGACAAAGTTAAATTTCTCAAGGTAAGTGTACATATCAGTAGCTGGTTGATGACAAAGTTAAATTTCTCAGGGTAAGTGTACATGTCAGTAGCTGGTTGATGACAAAGTTAAATTTCTCAGGGTAAGTGTACATATCAGTAGCTGGTTGATGACAAAGTTAAATTTCTCAGGGTAATTGTACATGTCAGTAGCTGGTTGATGACAAAGTTAAATTTCTCAGGGTAAGTGTACATGTCAGTAGCTGGTTGATGACAAACTTAAATTTCTCAGGGTAAGTGTACATGTCAGTAGCTGGTTGATGACAAACTTAAATTTCTCAGGGTAAGTGTACATGTCAGTAGCTGGTTGATGACAAAGTTAAATTTCTCAGGGTAAGTGTACATATCAGTAGCTGGTTGATGACAAAGTTAAATTTCTCAGGGTAAGTGTACATATCAGTAGCTGGTTGATGACAAAGTTAAATTTCTCAGGTTAATTGTACATATCAGTATCTGGTTGATGACAAAGTTAAATTTCTCAGGGTAAGTGTACATGTCAGTAGCTGGTTGATGACAAAGTTAAATTTCTCAGGGTAAGTGTACCTGTCAGCAGCTGGTTGATGACAAAGTTAAATTTCTCAGGGTAAGTGTACTTATCAGTAGCTGGTTGGTTTGAAATGGTACTTTTAGCTCTATGTTGGGTATATCACAGGAATTCATAATCTTTTCCCATGGATATACTGAGGCACCAAACCCAGGTATCACTCCCACTGTTGATTTTGAGTGTGATCT
This sequence comes from Potamilus streckersoni, assembly GCA_016746295.1. Classification (NCBI taxonomy): domain Eukaryota; kingdom Metazoa; phylum Mollusca; class Bivalvia; order Unionida; family Unionidae; genus Potamilus; species Potamilus streckersoni. The sequence goes on along the minus strand of JAEAOA010000695.1, from coordinate 2,304,815 downwards.
TCTACTAACAGAGTTGCCTTCGCCTCCCATACAAATTAGTGGATTTGGAAATAAAATGGAAAGAGGAAACTGTGTGTGTGTGTGTGTGTGTGTGTGTGTGTGTGTGTGTGTGTGTATGTATGTATGTATGTATGTATGTATGTATGTATGTATGTATGTATGTATGTATGTATGTATGTATGTATGTATATGTATGTATATATATGTATATATATGTATGTATGTATGTATGTATGTATGTATGTATGTATGTATGTATGTATGTATGTATATATCTATTTATCTATTTATATATATATATATATATATATATATATATATATATATATATTAATTGTTTTTGTGCTTAAAGCCATTTTTGAATTATTGATTTGATGCCTGTCATTAGCACTAAGGTCAATGACAGTACAAAATCTTACAGGAACCCCAGGTTGCCCAGATGTCAAAGTTTTTGATATGATAGTCACTGAAACAATATGCACCACAAGATACCTCATTATTCATTTCCCTGCACATCCACAGTATGAAGAATCCTTATTCATTAGTAATGGATGAAATCTTCAATTTACTCCATCAGTCATTTGGTGTGTTTTTGTATCCTGCACAGCTCAAGACTTGTAGAGATACAAGACTCTGCCCACACAGCTTAAGACCTGTAGAGGTACTAGACTCTTCTTGCATAGCTTAAGACCTGTAGAGGTACTAGAATCTGCCCACACAGCTTAAGACCTGTAGGAATACAAAACTCTGCCCACACAGCTTAAGACATGTAGAGGTACTAAACTCTTCTTGCACAGCTTAAGACCTGTAGAGGCACTAGACTCTGCCCACACAGCTTAAGACCTGTAGGAGTACAAAACTCTGCTTACACAGCTTAAGACCTGTAGAGGTACTTGACTCAGTCCACACAGCTTAAGACCTGTAGAGGCATACTGCAGATGTATTGAGGAAAGGTTGAAATATATAGTTATGGAATTTCTTAGTGGTGCATGGGATTTTAACAATTCTGTTCATGTTTAGAGTGAAATTGTCCACTTATATTGATGCCTTAGTCAAGAGTAAAACAAATGTGATACTCTATATACTCACTAGTATTGTCATATATTAAGCATAAATTTTTATAGTTATGGCTCAAAAATGGCTTCCTTTTCCCACTCTGTTCTAAATGTGGCTCCTACCAACCAGAAAAGCCACTGAATACCACTGGGAGAATAACATAACTCTGACCAGGACTGCATTTTTACTAAAACTTGAAAGCTTTTTTCATAAAGTTTAGGTTTTACATTATCATCCTACTGAGACATCAGGCAGTGTCTTATTTTTATTAGAGGTAGTGATAGTGAAAAATATACAAGTCCTCTTTAGTTTTTAAATTTAACACATGGCAATATATTTAATTCTGAAATAGAAGAATTGACGAATTCATCAGATTTAAGGACATCCTTGAGTTGTCCTCAGAGATAAAACAAAATTCCAGGTGCATGTTAAATGTTCTGTCAAAGAATCATTGTTATGAACAAAGCAGTAAGAAAGATATTCCCAAATCTCATTTGTAGGAAGTTTTTTTGTGATGTTTAAAGGAACTGGGCCAGATACTCAACAGAAGGTGTCATCTGGGTTGAAATAGGTCAAAAATTATTTTGCTTTGCATGAATATTTGCAAGAGCAGAATATAAGAGCTTGATTCAGAGTGTACATATTCTTTCACTAGTCATCCTGCAAATGTTCACACACGGAAACCCATGTATTATTACACAATGATAAATAAATCATACACCAAATGTTTGCACACAGAAACCCATGTATTATTACACAATGATAAATAAATCATACACCAAATGTTTGCACACGGAAACCCAAGTATTATTACACAATGATAAATAAATCATACACCAAATGTTTGCACATGGAAACCCATGTAGTACACAATGATAAATAAATCATACACCAAAAATGTTTGCACACGGAAACCCATGTATTTTTGCACAATGATAAATAAATCATATACCAAATGTTTGCACACGGAAAACCATGTATTATTACACAATGATAAATAAATCCTACACCAAATTTACTAAAGAAAGGAGTTTTGTGAATACAAAAAAAACCTTATTTTCAAACTTTACTGCAGTTCCATTGTTTGAGTACAGTTAATGTCAAAAAGTTAAAGCATACTTAACCAGGTAAACAAAAATCTCCTTAGAACAAGCAGCATTGACACCCAGATCTGCTGGAGTGTTATGTGAGATCTGAATATATTTTGTATGCAGTTTGACTGGACTTATAAGTGAGTATAAACAGTATTTTGCCCCAGAATAAATACGGGATTGAAAGCAAATCCTTTAACATTGAGGTTCATTTATGGAATTGACAGACAGACAGACATAATGAAGGCAAACTCAACAAGCATCACAATTATATAGGAATGTATGCTTTCTGTTTACAGGAACTGGGCTGTGATCGCCCAATAAACTACAGTAAGGAAGACATGAGGAAGGTCTTGGCCAAGGAGTATCCTGTGAGTTTACCATAACATTTGTTGATTGCATGAATAGTTTTCTCAGCTTAGGTTTAGATTTTTTTAAAAATTGACTTTGCAGTTACATCAATCAGTTATAAAGTAAAAGTTATTCAGTAAACAACTGAACAATATCATTAATGGCTTGGTCTTATTTTGTAATCACTTTTGATTGGAATGGTTTCATGGTTAGATTGGAGTTAAATAGGACACTTGCGTTGTTTTCTTTGGAGATTTTAAAATATTTATAACTTTGACATATTTGCTCAGTATTTTGAAATGCTCACCATATACTTAAAAGTCTTGTGTCTATCACTACATATTTTTCAGAAAGAAAAATTTTAATTTAAAATTAATAGTTGTGCAAATGAGTATGTAGTTGAAGCTACATTTAGTTTTGGATCAAAGAGACAAGTCTGTGTATTCTTTTCAGTGATGTTTTTCAAAGGGATTCGATGATAAATAAACTTACACACAGTTGTTTTGTCTGGTGCTAGGCCATGTTTACATGTATCAAGTTTCACTTTGAATGAAGGGGTGGTGGTTTTTGTGCAGCAATGTAATACACAGTGCATCTTAGACTGGAACCTTTTTTATCAGTTGATTTGGATTCTTTTACCCCTTCCAGTATCTTAAACACTTTGAATACATTCAAATATAGTGTGATTGTTGTTAATAATGATTAATTTTGCAGTACCATAAATACTCACCTATAAGAAAAATAATTTTGGAAAAAATAAAGGCCTGGAAGAAGGGGGGGTGTTGGCTTATATGTGGGTCAGTGTCTAGACTTGAGTTTCTAAGTCTTTTTGTAGACTACTATAATGGCTGCAAATCTTGGGACATGAAAAAATAATTTGTTTCCATGTCCTAAGACAAATGCATGTAAAAAAATAATCATTTTTGGTGACCCGACACTTATTAAACTGTTATAAAGTACTTTGATTTTGTTATTATTTTAAATGTGTGTCTTTTCTGATTTCTTCAACATGTCATTAAATAAAGGTAAATACAGACTTCATAATTTGCAGGCTGGTTGAGTTAATCCCAGAGACCAGGCTGAACTATAATGTACAGTATTTACACAGTGCAAAGCATGTATAACGCTTCCAAACTGAACTATAATGTACAGTATTTACACAGTGCAAAGCGTGTATAATGCTACTTAAATCCTGATTTATTCCCAGACATAATTAAATGGAGTTTTTGCTTTATTTTGCTTTATTCATTGTTTTGACCAAATTACATCCTTTCTGATAACAATTCAACTAGTCCTTAATAGCTGTTTCATTTACGTTGAATCACGTGCTCACTAGTTAACTCATTTTCAATGATAAAAGCGATCCTGCAAACTGAGGTAATATTTATGAAACTTACATGTTCATGAAGAGTGGTAATAATAAAGGCTAAAATTCTCATTATAGATTAGGTAAGATCACCATCAATCTATTTCAATTTTGTGTTTTCGCTGAACAGCATCACAACTTTCCACACAATGGACAGCTTGATGTTTCGGCATCTCCTTTGTTAATATTCAGTGAATTTGTCTTTCGATTTCCAAAAGCAACACAGGCCAGTTAATCATAAATACCCTAAAATTGTCTGATGTTGAGAGAATTTTGACCAGCAACTATACAAGTACATTGATGTGTAAATGCCTTTTTTTTCATAATATTAGCACAGTTACCATAGTTTTGGAAACTGGGATGTAAGGCATACCTGCAAACTTTTCAAAAGCTAGGTAGGGAGACAGAATTAAAAATGGAGAGATTGAGACCTAAAATCTGGAAGTTATTCATGGCATTTTTAAATCCTTATTTTCACTAAATATTGATTGATCTTCCTGGTCCAATATGTGTGAAATTTGCAGAAAAGACTTGCTGTTTCTCTCTGTGATGTGTCCAGTTTCCATCAGGTAAAAGCCCCATTTTCATATTCTGGTCAGCTGTGGCCAAACTGCACAATACCTAAAGGTTAGTCTTAAATAAACAAGCAAGAAAGACAGCAAGACTAATTAAAAGTTAATCCTTATCAATGCAACTATTTTGTGAAAACGACTGGCCCTCTGACATAATGGTAAGAAACAATAATAGAGTCAATAGGGAGAGATAGTGGAACAACAACTCGGGATTGCTAAATTCTAGTCATTGTTCAATCAAATTATACACAAATCTAAATTAGGTTGAAACAATAAGAAAACAGAAAACTAAATATATTATTTTTCAAATAAGTTTATGCCATTTCATTTTAATGATCATGCATGCTAACCCCGAGAAAACTATACATGTACATTTTGTTAACATAAGTTTGGTATGTATCAGAGTTGTGGGTCGGCTTATACACGGGTATTATGTATGGGATTGTTTAAAGTAATAGAAAAAAAAGAGTGAAGACAAGCCTTGTAAGTTTTAACAAAAATAATTTATTCCTAGAAAACACTTTGAAAAGGTGAAAATATAAAATAGGACTCTATTTACTAAGAAAGTCCAAACACTTGTCCTTGAATGTGAAAAATATGTAAGTCCAATCAAGAAACAGTTCTAATTGAAGCTAGTATGAATCTCTATTCAGTTTCAAGATGGTGGATGATGACATTAGACAAAGTTTTTACACAAATGTCCAGAATTTTCACTTTGAATCACAATTTGTACTGTTCTGTTCCAATTTAGAATTAATTTCACCAAATGTCTTTGTCCAAAGCCAGTTGTGTGGTTCTCCAGGGAAAATAATTATTGTTTTACAAGTAGACGCACTACAGCTATCACATATAGTAATAAACATCTACAGACATACAAATGAAAGAATACCTTTCTTCAAGGTATGAATGACTCTCTACAAGATGTTAAAATATGACTCTAACTGAATGGCTACTATTTCACAGGTAACTGAGTATTTAAAATGAAGGAAAATGTCATTTCATGTACACACACACACAAGGAATGTGTGGTGATTTCTCACCATGCATTACAAAGCATAAAGAAGTATAATTAGAAATGACCTTGGTCACAACCAATCATATATCTAGCCAGTTTATCGGACAGTCATCTAAGAAACTTGCTCATGAAATCCTAAGAGTTATATTTATGTTCTAAATAAACATGAAGTTTCACTCAAAATTTCAGACCTTGTGAACATAATCATCATCATAATTATATTTAACGATACAAAAATGAAATAGAAAGAAGTCAAATTTTATCACAAGTAATTAAACTACATGGTTGGAACAGCAGGTCATGCCCTTTTTAGTGTTTATACCTGTCATCTTTTGGGGGTTGGCTTATACTCATACAGGCTTATACGCGAGTATATACAGTAGTAGTTCTTTAAATAAAAAAAAATTTCTTCCCATTGTCAACCATATTACAATGATCTGTCATTGTAAGAGCATATAAGGGACAGACTGTTTAATTGGGAGGGGCAGAATTTGCTGCTCGCCAGGATATTTGTAATTTTTTTTGTATCACAAGATAATTTAATTTTAAATAATATGATGAATAGAATTATTTCTTTTTTTCCAGTAAATCAAAGCAAGAGTATTTGAGGCCTTAAGATTTGTTTTTCTAAAGAACTCCTAAACCGCTCACCCTCTCTGATCTTGAGTAAATTCCTAAAGTGCATTTCTAATAGTACAAAGCAATTGGCTCTAATATCACACCAATTTTATTTAATGCCAAGATAGACATTTTTTAGTTTAGGTAATGTAAAATCTGTTTTTGTAACCAGAAGTCGAGTTAATTATAGACACTGAACAGGAATTATTTTTGTTGGATTAAGTAACTTCTTTTATTTCCAGAATGGTGTTGACATTGTCTATGAATCTATTGGTGGAGATATGTTTGATATTGCAGTGAATAGGTAAGTTCAGAAGCTAACATTAGAGTTTTCAAAAACAAAGAGCTTTAGAAAAATGGTCAAGTATGCAGAAAATTTCAGAGTAGTACCCATAAAAAATAACTTGAAATACAGTTTCACTGAAAATGTTATCAATTTAATTTGAAGCAGCAAAGTCCTGTTGTAAGACCACATATCAATATAGTTTGTCAATAAATATTAATTCCACCACTTGCTGTAATTTTATCCTTTTGAGATTAGTTTTTATTTATGCAATGAGGATTTTTTACATTTGATAATGTTTTCAAGAAACAATGTTACTTAACCAGGTTTTTTTTTCCTACAGTTTGGCAGTTCGTGGGAGAGTAATTGTGATTGGTTTTATCACTGGCTATGAATCAGACTTGGGATTCACCCCATCTAAGACATTGGCTACATTACAACCAAGGGTAGGTACATATGAGTATGTAGAAAGAAACAATGCAGTGCATTATGCTAAATCTGACCTGCACAGATGCCCTGCTCTTTGTTACTATATTCTATTCTATCACTAATATGAATTTTACAAACCATTCAGGGTAGAGGGTGACTGGAAACCGCCACGGACAAATAGTGAAGTATCCGGCAACATCCGGATTTGCTGGTTTTCTATAGTTGACAAAATCCGGATCCGGATTTCTGTTTAGTGAATCTGGGGCCTGACTCGTAATTTGTGAACAATACAAACTGACAATACAAATTTCAAACTTACCAGCACTCCAGCACTTAGGAATGCAAAACATAACTAATTTCAAATTCAGCCAACAAATCAGCGCATTATTTTTTTAATTGATAGGTGGCAGCGTGGTGCAAATATTTTTTCATCGAAAGATAGCGATTGAGTGATGTCTTGCAGCATTTTATACAGTCGCCAGGTAATTAAAAGTAAATATTAAATTAAATTTAAATTAATAAAAGTTAATTATTAAATAGAAATTACATCCTCTGGGTATCTGGGCCCTTGCTGTCCTTGCACTAAAATACGGTAGAGTAACTGAGGCTTGAAAGCAGTGATGGCTGCGTGTAAGCAGTGACATCCGGATGCAGATCTGGATCCGGCAAATAGTGCCCCAATTATCCGTATCCGGTATCCTGTGGCAAAATACACATTCGGTCACCCCCTAATTCAGGGAGTAACAGTGGCTCAGAGATTAGCATGCTGGATTCGAGACTGAAATGATGCATATTCGAATCTTACTATCAGACCAGCCTGGGTCAGCTACCATATTTAGTCTATGGACACTACTTAAATTGCATCAGCACTAAATAACCTACTTGTGTTGCTATACTGTAAAGCACCAAACTATCTTCATTATTTTTTATAATTTGTTTTTCAGAAGGGACAAAAAGAAGTTAGTGTTCGTGCATTCAGTCATGCTCATTCTAAAATCACATTGAATATTATCAAAGTATGTCTGATTGTAATGTAATCATCATCATCAGATGAGGTTTTTTTTTGCCAGAGGCAATCATACCAGGACAATATCAGACATAGACAAGAAAGGAATGTTCACCCATAAAATTTTTTGTTGCATGAATTTGAAAGAATAATTCTCAAGCTTGACACAAGTGACTGTGGGATCTGTATTCATGCACACCATAGATTCAGGTGATTGTTTTGCCCATTTTAAATCTGACTGATTATGTTATGGCATATCCCATTTGACTGCCAGTGAATTAATATTTGCTTGCCCAACCCATAACCATGTACCAATCCAAGAGATTTTCATGACTAGATGGTGCATCACATATCATAGCAATAACCCATGTTGAGGACAAGGTAACATCAAGGGATAAATGTAAGTTACTGGCCATTTTCCTTATCTAAGATGTCATTTGTCCCTACAAATATTTTGGTCCATCTCTACCCAGGTCCACACCTTATCATACAATAGTAAGTCAATAGTTATATGGTCATTAGTAATAAAAAGGTCACAAGATGAACATATTCTAGGGCATTGTATAGATTAGTTACAGTGTTTCTTTCCACCTAAATAGAAGTTGGACTGGACTTTATGTCATTAGGAATACAATTTGCAAAACCTTTAAAAAATATGACATTTGCAGCCAACAGCTTGTGGCGTTACTGTTGTTTAACTAATAAAACATTCAACCATAACCAGTGTAATATCTGTGCATACATATTTTTACATAAACAGCTGTTAGTGTAATATCTGTGCATACATATTTTTACATAAACAGCTGTTAGTGGTACCAAGACTAATATAAGATCTGTACATAATTTTACTTATACAGTTTACTACCATATATATTTACATTTAAGTCAAAACCAGCAACTAACAACATGGACCCCAATCAGTCATCACATAATGTGCACTGGCAGATCTAGGTTTATATTGTATTTTCTACTGAATGCTCATAAACTGTACAGACCCAGTTCCCCTGCTTCATTAGGTGGTGCTCGCCAGTTATGTACTTTTGAGAGAGTGATATATATAAGGTGAAGTTGTTTTTTGCATTTAAAACATGCACAGTGGAGAGAATATTGGCATATCTCTATGCTTCTTTCATGTAATGTGGCTGAAATTTCTTTGGATATTGTACTTTTGGAAATTTTAAATGATCTTAGCACACTGCTAACTAAAATGACTGTTCCCTTGTGTTCCAAAAATATATCGGAATTTGTCTAAAGTACACTATTCTTGGCAGCTATTAAAATAGGGAAAATGAATTTTACCAGACTAGACAATACCAGCTTCTGACAGTGCAATGAATGAGTTACCAAATGCATAAAATGTAAAAAAAAGTTATTGGCTCTTTTTTCACAATTTACCTGTGAAGTTCGGGAAGTGAAAATGAGCAAGTGGAGCTAGCACTTTTTTTGAAAGGTGCACATCTGGAGTAAGGCCAAGCTGTATATTCTATAACCCATATTACATCCATCAATCATACATTAAAGATTCTTTGAACAATACCTAAGATATGCAAAGTCTTTTTTAAATAGCCAGTATAACTAGTGAGGTAACCTGGGGAAATTCTTTTTCTTTAAAATTCTAACCCTATGCTAAATACGAAACTGTAGAGTGCCACCATAAGCAACAGCAGATGTGGGCGTAGCTTGTAGTTTAACTTCACTTACAAGTACTTCTTAGTGGTATGTATGTATATATCTGCATAATTTTCCAAATACAATTAATGTGTTCAAGGTTTATTCTGTATTTCAGCTGTTAGGAAAATCAGCAAGTGTTAGAGGATTTTTTCTGAACCATTTCATCAGAGACTGGGCCCCCTATGTTGCCAAGCAGATAAAGCTTTCTAAAGAGGGCAAATTAAAAGGCATCATAGACAAGGGTGAAAATACAGCATTAGGACCATTCCTTTCTTTGGAGAAAGTGTGTGATGCTGTAGATGTAAGTTTCAGTAGTAATAATAATATTAACATCTATATTTAAAGAACAGTTCAGTTTTCATTGTACAACTTAACTTAACATCCATGATGCCTGTCACTGTATGTTGATTTGTTGTTTTTGGTTTCAACACCATTTCTCAGAACAAGATAGGCCATACATGGCAGCCAGTATAACTGTTGGTGGAAAACACAGGAATATCCCCATAAGAACCACCTACCCACAGGAAGTTACGGGCTGCTTTCTTATGTACCCACAATGGCTAAGCCTGGGACTTGAACCTACACAGAGGTGAGATGGCATTGATTGATACAGGCAAGTACTTTAGACCATTGGGCCCACCACCACCACAGTATAAAATATTTAAATTTATTATATGCTCATCTTTTTTTTCTCCGTTAACTTTACATTGTCAGAATCATGCAATATTCCCCGATATTGAACACCTTCTTACTGCATCCCATGCACAAAGGAACTATTTTCTAACATAAACAATTTTTTATGAATGAAATAAAGCAGATTTTTCATGGACGGCCACATACCAGCAAATGTTTCATAGACACATACAAACTGCTTTGGCACATTCTGCATTTACATTTTTGATACAATGTTTAAAATTTAGCTAGATATAGACACTATACAGGTTCCTCACAATAAAATGCAAGGTATACACATAAACTGTCTTCTTTAGCTGTTAATAAAAATAGCAAAAAATATTCTTACAATTTTACATCATGAATTTCTTCACAAAATATACATTCGTAGGTCTGTAAATCTGAATAAGATGAGCCATGTCATGGGTTCTCAAGGTTAATTACACATTTTGAAATTGTACTGTATTTTTGTGTATATTCCATGTGCAGTTACATCCTCCTTACTGCACTCAAAATGAAATAAACATTAAATTTCACAACATCTTTTCGATAATTGCAATGGAAAGGCTTCATAATTTTCCCACATTATGATCTGAATCATTCAATGACAGAAAAGAAGTATGCATGCTGATATCAACACAATTCAAAACGATTAAATTGGCTGATGCTGCTGGAATCTGATGCAAGTCACTTCATGTAGAAAAATCCAGACCATAAAAGATTATGTTGAATTGACAAAAATACCAAAACGTATTCATTCTAGATCAAATGGAAAAGTTGTTGCAATGCCTATTCATTAACAATATTACTCCAGATTTCAGTTTTAAGTACAGAAAGCGCCATTTTCTTTCAAAACTTATGACTAGCACACGACCATCTTCATATTTATCTGGGTGGAGTTTTATGCACTCATTAATAATGTTGTATAAGTTACTGTATTTTTATGGGAAAATAGGAACTCGTTTTGTCAGAAGGATATACTGCACTTCCAAGGTCATGCAGTATAACCATCCAAAAACTCGTTCATATTTTCCTATACAAATGCAGTAACCTATAAGTACTGTATGTATTCTTCTGCAAACATATGTCCTCATCTATCATCACATATTGCACTGGGTGATCAGGTTTTTGTTATTTGTTCTCTTGATTTCTCTTAACAAACTACATAGACCCAGATCTGTTCATGCATTATATGATGGCAGATCTGGGTCTGTGCAGTTTGCAGTTGGACTTAACTTACAAGTGAGTAAATATACTACTTCACAAGAGAGCAAAGTAGAATTGAACTGACATACTTAAAACTGTATTTTCCAAGAAACTATGTTTAAACCAATATGAGTGATGTGTGCATCAATGTTCACAAGTTAAGCATCATATGATCATGATTAGTTTCAATGTGAGTAACAAGGCATAAATCATCACACAGTTACTCTAGAACATTGAGAGTATGTGCTCTCATATTGAAAATCTTATAACTACTTGATCATAAATGAAAATGCCTTTGCCCGGCCATCACTATGGCCAACCTTTCTGAAAATCATATTACTAATCCTCAGAACATAAAGTCATAGTCAGTAGAGCATTTGACCCCTCTAGGGACTCTTGTTTATGGATTGCTATGATTAGTGTGTCCCCCAGGAGTGTAAAACTGAGGGTCAAAAAAAAACCTTGGTGTCAAAACTGGGGGTCAGGATACTGCAATTTGCACTATATATATATATATATATATATATATATATATATATATATATATATATATATATATATATATATATATATATATATATATATATATATATATACACTCTCTCTCTCTCTCATTCATAATTCATACTAATAAACCAACAGGCACAATTACACAAATGCATTTTCCATTCAAAAGATACTTTTATTAGTTAATTTTCCTTTTAGTTTAAAGTCGTATTTTTAACAGTCTCTTTATAATTTCTGTAGCAATATTATAGACCAACACATTACATATAAGCCATTACAAAACTCCATATATATCTTATTAACAAAATGATAGTTAATTTACTGCCTGTCATAAAATGTGTACTATCATAGGTTTCATTGTACATCGTCCTAAAACACATTTATCCAAAACTCAGAGGGTAATGATTCATCTTCTCTTTAACAAGTTACACTTAAACTTTTAATCTTTATTTCGTTGCAGCAAAGTTAGCAAAATCTGCAACAACCCCTTGAATTTGTAATCCAACTAATGAATTTGTCTCTGCAATTACTTATTTCTTTGTTCTGAAAGAAAGTTTTAGGTAATAATGTGTTCAAAAGATATCTTGATCAAGGGCAGATTTTAAAAATTCTCAAACGATGTCACGAAAGGATTATTCACTTGTGTAGTCTTCGCAATCACGAAGTCACACCGGTAATCCCAATGCCTTGGATGTGCCATATTCTAGTCAAGGGAATATTTTATTCGTTTTTCATTAGAGTCAGATCCACATTTACTCTTTCGTGTTCTGCTTCTTTTCACTTTCTTCGCTAATGATTTTCATTAGCTGTTTTCATCTCGAGATCACATTTTAGTGCAACAAGAATTGAGCTTGAAATCTTGCTGAACTCGATAGAAGCGCGTGAGATCAGGGGAAGCTACTCTGTCATATTGCCTAATGATAGTCTGGTTCTCTGCTCTGTATGCTCAGTATTACAGTGTGCAACACAGAGAGCATACAAAACAGGAAACCGGAAGAAGTATTCACGATGCCATCCCTAATGATGTATAATCAAAGTATACACGATGCTATGTCTAATGCAACGCATTGGATATTAAATAAATCACGATTATATTTTGCAAATCCTTTGCGTCAAAAAAACACACCGCAAAAATTTCTGTGCATCAATTTTCTCCAGTGTGCGTCCCAGACGCACAACTGTGCGTAAAGGGAAACACTGGCTATGATGCATATGCATATAATGACTAATCTTTATCCTCCCTTAATTTTGTAGGAGTTATTGCCCTTTTTGAGTTATAACTGGATGCAATATATGACAATTTTGTAAATACATCTACTTGAAGTTTTCAGTGGATTGCTGTGATTTATGGTTATCATCAGAAAATATGCATGTTGAAAAAAATCACACTATTTTCAGAAGAATTGTTCCATTTTTTACTTTTGACTCCTCAAATTGTACAGTTTTCACCTCTAGTGATTAAAGGGATGAATAATTCAATCTGGAGTCATAAAAACTGTGATTGATATTACCTTAATTGTAATTGAAAAAACCAATTAAGAATTTCATAAAGCACAAAGACTTATGAAGGTTTTTGTTGCTTGACACATAAGCATGGAAAACTGTCATTTACAGGTTTATATTGTGCTTGTTGATAAACATTTTATAAAGCAACAAAATCATGTGCCATAAGTTAAGGAACAAATGTGAATGATTTTAACATTAAAGGAATATTGGAGCACTAATAGCAATGTGTTTTCATATATGAAAACAATATAAATACTTATCTTAATATTTGCAAGCTCTTTCTGACACATGCTCATTTTTTTGTTTTATTAATTGCATCATGCATTTGATGATTTTCTTTTTTTTTCAGTACCTGTACAGCAAGAAAAGCATGGGAAAGATTATTGTGGAATTGAATGGAAAAGATCAAAGCAAACTTTAGGTCATATTCTGTGTTGCTGCGATATTTACATATATATCTTAATTTGTATGATACAGATGTAGATTGGGAATTTTGGTGTATTTAACCAGAAATCATGATCTTGGTTTCTAATATTTTGATTAAGAAAATTTTCTCAGTATGTTCCCACCGTTTCCTGTCAGTCATTATTGTCTGGCACACAAACCATGGAATACATAACAAATTTGTTGATTGATGCTGGTATCATTAGTCAGTGTTATAAAATTTTTATCATAATAATTGTGACAAAGTTTTTCTTGAGCAGAACTACCTTCTTTTCACATCTAAGACATAACATTATGATTTACAAGTAGTCAGAATTTCAGTATTTTGATAACAGCTCTGAAACTAGCCAAATGCACCTTGCATTATTCTCAATCAACAGCAAAGTTATTAGTGATCTTGACTGAATTATTCCAAGGTCATAGTGTATATTGGAGTCTTTATTTCATGGCATATTCTGGCTAGAATTTGTATCAAATGCCAGTTGAAAAGCAGCTGTACTACATACACTATAATTAACTTCAAGTAATAATTATTGGCTCCAGTTTATTAATTTTTTTTTATTGTTTTGCTTTATAACTCAGGTTCATTTATTTATGCAATATTAGTAAAATGTAGCAAAACATGCTTTAGATAGGTGCTGGTGAAATTTATTCCTTTAATACGTCGGATTTCATGATAAATCAGGATATAATATTTTATAGATTAAGTAATCACTTTAGCATATGTTAGCTTGGTTAAGTTTGCTTTTGTCTGTTTAACACTAATTTTTTGCACATGATATATATAGTCAGTATATTTGGCAGAGGAAAAACAGGTAACTTTGGAGAGAACCATCTGAAAAGGCAAGTGCTTTGACCACTTGGCCACCAGATTCCTGCTTCTGTCAATGTTTTGTTAATTACTTTAATCAAGGTTACCTTAAGCAGTGTCCCTTTTGGTATGTATTCACTTGCATACTGATTGTATTCCATAGAAATGCTTTATTTAAGCAAACTCTGTGTCCTTGTCCTTCTGGCATAAATTTATTAAGATGTATTTTTAGATTTTGTTAATATCAAATGGCTGTTTTTGTCTTTGGAAATGTTGTAATTGAAGCTATTATCTTTCTTTTTTATTGTGCATATTGTCAGAGGAAAAACAAGATTCTTGTTACCCTCTAAAATAAAAGTAAATTGTAAGTAGTTGTGCTTGTTTTTTCAGTGTATTCAGTACAGATATTCATGCCAGGTACATTAAATTTATGGGATTTGTCAGACAGTTTTGCCGACATTTGCATTAGACATTTGCATTACGTGCCTGTTGAAAGAAATGGTCGTTTATTACTGATACATTATATTTTTCTATTTACTAGTTGCAATGATAAAAATGATTTTAATAAATTATTAATAATTGAAGGGTTTTTATTTAATTATATATTGTTTGCCAGTACATCTATGATGATTACATGCATGATATTTATCATGATGTAGCTGTAAGCCTACAGATCTACACTTCTAAATCTTAATGATGTTTTTGAAGAATTTATCAAGAAATTTGTTAATAAAAACTGTACATATTTATAAGTTGAGTCCAATTACAACTGGCCAGACTCGCATCTCTTGGTACATGCCATGGTTCATCCTCCATGTAGACCATGATTGCCATGGTTCATCCTCCATGTAGACCATGATTGCCATGGTTCATCCTCCATGTAGACCATGATGGACATGGTTCATCCTCCATGTAGACCATGATTGCCATGGTTCATCCTCCATGTAGACCATGATGGACATGGTTCATCCTCCATGTAGACCATGATTGCCATGGTTCATCCTCCAAAGACTTTTCTTTTCATGATAAGCACCTGTTTCACTCTCCAGTTATAATATTGTTTTCAATCGATGTGCCAGGCAAGCTGGTGAAAAATAATACATGTATCCTCTCAGACCAGCATATTTTAGGGTTGTTAACAGACAAACAGATCTACAGCTCCTAACATAATGGAAATAACTATACAAGTACATAACCATAGCTTCTAACATGGTGGCCATTTACATTAAAACAAATTAAAATCTCCAGCTCCTAACACAGTGGTCACACCCATCAAATATACAGATCCATAGTTCCTAACATGGAACCATACCTGTAAAAAAATACAGATCCACAGACCCTTAACATAAAAAATACAGCTTTACAGCTCCTAACATGGTGGCCATACCCCCATAAAAAAATACAGCTTCTAACATACAGCTCCTAAAGCAGTGGCCATACCCATCAAATAAAGAAATATACAGCTCCTAACATGGTGGCCATATCCATCAAATATACAGCTCTACAGCTCCTAACATGGTGGCCATATCCAAAAAAAATATACAGCTCTATGGTTCCTAACATGGTGGCCATATCCATCAAAAATAGAGCTCTATGCCTCCTAACATGGTGGCCATACCAATCAAATATACAGCTCTATGGCTCCTAACATGGTGGCCATATCCATCAAATATACGGCTTTATGGCTCCTAACATGGTGACCATATCCATCAAAATATACAGCTCTACAGCTCTTAACATGGTGGCCATATCCATCAAATATACAGCTCTATAGCTCCTAACATGGTGGCCATATCCATCAACTATACAGCTCTACAGCTCCTAACATGGTGGCCATATCCATCAAATATACAGCTCTATAGCTCCTAACATGGTGGTCATATCCATCAAATATACAGCTCTATAGCTCCTAACATGGTGGCCATATCCATCAAATCTACAGCTCCTAACACGGTGGCCATATCCATCAAATCTACAGCTCCTAACACGGTGGCCATACCCATCAAAACTATTGAGAATACTGTTGGCTTGAAGTGAACATAAAATTGGATGAAAGAACAGAACTCCACAGACATGATGCTATTCATAGACAATTTTTCTATCATAAACATATGGCTAATATTCATCTTCATATTGTTTTGAATTTTTAATTATTATATGTTACTAGTGAAGTCATACTGACACTGCAACATTTGAGAAATTATTGCAATTTCCTCTTAAAAGCATCTTCTGCTATGGTTTTAAATTCTTTCTATCAAACGATATCAAGGGGAAACAACCAAGTCAGGGCTAATTTAGGTTACTTTGCTTGACTGGCATGTGAATGGATACTTGGTAATTAATTTTAATAAGATAAAGCTTGTTACTGATAATAGCAACACAAATGATTTTTGATCAAAGAATGGACTAAGCACTGAGAAGCTGAAACCACTCAGAGTGCAGGATCTTGGTATTACTTAACCAGCCTTCCAGTATTTTCACCATCGGTGTGAAATTTGGTTGAACAATGTAGCTGACAGTGTCATATTTTTTATCAAGGTAATGCATCAAGAAATTCTCATTAAATGATTGCAAATATTTGCTGTACTAAACAGATTCTCAATTAATCATAAATGCTGCAGCTGTTTGAGACTATATTGTACAACATTTACAAATTTATTGTGCATCACTACATGAATCTCAGCCCAATGACAAGACTTGTTTAGTTTTGCACTTGTAAGATGTGGTTATAAGCTGTTTAAAAGTTAGTTGTGAATAGGATTAGAAATTGTAATCACTTTAACACAAGGGCAGACCCAGGTGGGCCCAATATCACCCACTGAATTCATAATTCAGTAATTTACCATTTCACTAAATAGGCTTTTTGAAATCCTTACCTGATCTTGAATTACTGATTGCAGTCCATAATAGTGGGGTAAGTCTTAGTTCCAGGATTGTGAAACATAAGACTACTGAAGGAAAAAGATTTTATTTTAGATTCATGAACATTACACCAGAGTGGTCTCTGTACCTAGTTTGTCACTAATCAGTGTTTTGCTGTATTTGAGTGTTGACATGCTCAGCCAATAAAATGCAAAATCATATCATTAATATGTGTGGAGTTAGCTCATAACAACATTCAACAGAGAAGTTAATATTATAAGCCTATATACCAATTTTTGATTAAATCCTGTATAAATCATGGCCAATCAGATGCAAGATTTTGCTTATCATTGAAATCATGTGAAATGTTGTATTTGCCAAATGGATCAGAAGTCTCCATAGTGGTAACAGGCTCAGCAGGTTCGCAAGTTGTCCGGGTGCAAGTTATCAAGGGTGGTGTGTATTATGAATGGGTGTCATTAGGGGTCTCATACAAGATTTTGATGATAAAAGCCTGTATTTGGCAACCAGTAAAAACTGGATCATGGATGACAAGTTCAGTTAAACAGATGCATGATGAAATTGTTGACATGCATGAATTTTACTCATTCATGAACTCCAACGAGATCTTTATGATTTACGCCCATATTCCATTGATGGTTAATTTATATTTTCTCAAAAATCGAGATGTTGGGCATAGTTCACAGACAACATTTTCTGCAAAATTTTCAATTTTTTTAGCCTGATTAGTGACATTAATTATGTACTATAAAAATGGTGATAGAAATCCTGAAATAAATTTTGTCACTGACATTTTTTGATTATGCTGCAAATAAAAAAAAGTTCTTCTTGGACAGTTTGGTACTGTCATGATAATTCCATATTATGTAGAAAGAAGCCCAATCTGAGACTTGATGCATTGATACTTAATGTGGAGTCATCCCACCGAAGCTGTATTTATTCACATAAAGCCTCCTTTTGAGGTGTGATGTATCAAGATATATGTAGAAATAAAGAAATCAAAACAGTGACCTGAAACTTATTCTAGCTGGCTTAGTCGTTCTTTTTTTTTTGTTTTTGTATTGCAGCAAAGTACTATATTTTAGGGGAAAATTAAAAAATACCACAGAAAATGTCACCACAGCAAACATTACAAGAAATTTTAAGGTTTGACATATATATTTCAAAGCAGTATCAGAAATATGATGTACACACTGTACTAGTCTATTAAAATCAAATCTAATGATTCTACTCCCATTTATGATGCTGTAGAATATGGAGCAATTCTGAAGATCTGCTTTTATCAAGATTACACTGTACATTTAAACCATTAGTAAACAAAACAATATTCAGAACTTTTTCAAGAAAATAGTAGCACAAGTGTGAATCTGTTCATCTATCACTCCTGTATGTCTGCCCATACACCTCTCTCACTATTTTAACATCATAATTATTGGATTCAGTTAACAGATATTTAAAAATTGTACATTCTTTATTAACTGATGGATATCTATAAACAGTCAATGCTACAATACATATAGTAAATGTTATGCAATAAACTATATACAAAACTATCTGCTGATACCATGTTGTGTTGCATGTCAAAGAATTCATGTCTGCATACATGTACTTCTGTTTATATACTACAAAGAATATACTTCAAAAGACAGTACAGTCAAACTACATGTAACATACTATAATACTGTACAGACTACAATACTTGTATGAGCTTTACTGACATTACTTCAGTAATTGGTTAAAATGTGCATAAAAGACAGACTAAATGGGACTTTTGTCAACTTAAATAAGTATACCAACTCCTAATCCATACATTTGCTTTTTAAATTAAATTATTAGTTTTTTTTACAGCAAAGAGTCTTCATTGACCATTATAAAAAAGTTATGTCTTTTTGTTTTTATCAACAAAACACTGCAGACATTATCTGAATATTATAAGTGGTTACAAGTAATGTGTGAAGCACAGAGTGAATAAATAGGACATAATTGTGATATCTTCAAGTCAAACTGTTGAAATGGTTGCATTGTAATTATAGGCCATTCAGACTGTGACCAAATTCTTTGATGCCTTCTGCAGAAATATCTCTGGACTGCATAGGAAAAAAAAATGTCTTTTTTCTCAAGCTTTCCAAATTGGATTTTAATTTTAAAAATGTATTTTATTTCGCTGATTTTCTATAACACAACAAATAATAAAGTTAAAATAATTGTGTCATATACCTATTGTTTACCTTTATGTAGTATGATCATTGTTCTTTTTATGAATAAGTTATTAAAAAGTCAATTTAAAATTATATCCTCTACGTCCCATATTAATGAAAATGACATCTGTATCTTGGTTTTATACTTCCCTGAATTTTCTGTATAAAAGGTTCTCAAACTAAGATAACCTGTCAATGCTCCCCACCCTTCCAATTATCACAGAAAAATCCAACTTAAAATGTGTTTTTGGCAGCATTAGTTTATAAATTTTAATGATTAAAAAACTTTCAATTAGCATATGTTTGGAAAGCCCAGATAAAAGAAACTCAAACAAGCAGGACTTAAAATCTATAAGTAACAATTTTAATTGTTTTTAAACAGCATCACTCATTGAGGGTCATTAGATTAATGTGCATCAGCTATCTTGTGAAATTCAATAGATTATAAATGATAATGATTTAAAAATGATATGTGACGTTAAATAAACATTTAAAAGTATGGAAATATATTTCTCGAAAGGCAAATCATCTGTTAATGTGTTAATGATGCACTACTGTATTGCCTAATGGTTTTTCATTGATCTAAAATTTGACAAATAATCAATGACTTCATTTTTATGTTTTTCTTAGTTCTGAATTAAAATTATGAGTGAAATGTTTGTGAATATCAAAATCCATAGAAATCTGTGGGTTTTAATAACGTCTTGTTGAAATGGCAAATACAGCAATGAACATGTCAGTATTCTTAGTGTATAATGATATCAAGTATTGAAACTGCTCTCAGCTTCCTCTATTTGGTTGAAACTTTGAGAATAGTTTACTTAAATGGTTTGACCGCTCCAGTGTCCTAATGGTTAGAGCATCTACCTCGAATTCAGGAGGTCGCAGGTTCGAACTTTGACCGAGTCATACCAAAGACTTTAAAAAATGGTACTAACAGCTGCCCTGCTTGGCGCTCAGCATTAAGAAGTTAGTGTTAGGACTGTTCGTCCTGGTGTCAGGATAATATGACTAAACATCACTATAAACTGTCACACTGCAGACATTGTATCAATAAGACTGAAACATTGTTAAAGCTAAGCTAAAAATCTAAATCACGCACTCACACACTGATCTGGTTGGACCACTCAAGTGACTTGGTGGTTAGAATGTCCACCTCAGATGCAAGAGGTCATGTGTTCAAACCCCAGCTGAGTCATACCAAAGACTTATAAAAATGGTACTAACAGCTGCCTTGCTTGACACTCAGCACAAACATGATGGCAATATGTCAGAGCTCGGCACCATTTTAATTAAAGACCAACCAGATCATATAAAAAGTAATTTCCAGAATCTCAATGTAGTTCTGGCCATCTATTTAGAAGAAGTAATGATAAGTTTTGGTGGCCATGTTGTAAGTATGATCTGCACCATTTTCATTTAGTACCAAGTGGACATACTATATTTACTGTATATATTAGGACACAAAAAAAAAAATTATTGTCCCAGAACTTACAGTGAAAGATTTTTTCACCTAGGTCATATGTCTGAAGATTTAGGAAATGAAATAAATTTGTGTTGACTTTGCCTCCCCATGCAGCCCACTGCATGTTGCCGTTAATTAGATAAATAAAATGCCTGAAGGCATCTGCCATTCATCCATCCATGGCATGGTGTTAGAGGTCCAAAATAGCCAAGATTGTAGTACATCCAAGTTAACTATATGACAGCATTTCCCAAATTAAGATATTATTTGAAAATACACTTAATGTGAGTGCAAATGATAATCTTTTTACTAGTATAGGTTACAGAATGTATTATTAAAGCAAATTGATGTGTATACTATTTACCTGCTGACATAATGCTTGTTTGTATTAATTATGACCACAGATTCCAAGCAAACAGAAGACTGGGTGGTGAATAAACACAGCTGGCAGGAAGCAATAAAATCCTTGTTTAAATTTACCAATACAGTTTAATATTTTTAAAATAAAATTTAAGTTGGAGTGCATTTTCTGGCATATAATTTACTAATGATTTAAAAGGTGTCCCACAACTTACAACTCAACAATAAATGATGTGTCCCAGATCATAGAGTACACAAAAAAAACCTAAAAATTTATTCATGGTGTCCCAACAAATATGATGTCCCAACATATACAGTAAATACTGTAATAGCATTTTAGTGAAAACCCCATGTATATATGACATTTCAATCAGAAGCAGTGATAAGATTTTCAGGGTTGAAATATTAGCTCTATGACACAAAATTGTTTCATCTATGACCAACTAGATATAATAAAATGTCTTTTATTGAAACATCCATGTCAAGAAAACCATACATTAAAATGGGTACAATTTTCAACACTGCCATCATCAGTTATATTGGATATCAGATTGGTATCAATTTCATTTAGGACCAACTAGACATCATTCAAGTCTTTTAGAGTAAACTCCATGTATAAACAACCATTCGTTCTAAAGAAGTAGCAACAACAATATTTTCAAGATGCCCTGAAGTATTTGATGTCCAAGGGGGACCATTTTTATTTAGGACCAACTAGATTTTAAAGCTGAATTTATTATTAAGTTTCACTCTAATCCTATGAATGCATTAGGAGGAGTAGCAATAATTAATTGTGCCAATTGATGCTGGATGAATGGACACTGCAAAAGCTCTTCTGACTAGAGCTAAACACAATTACTCTACTGCCCTAATGTGTACATGTTGTGGGCTATAAGTAATTCATAAGTGACAGATTATTTGCAAAGCAGTCAGTATGAACACCTGAATTTACTCTCATTTAAGAGTTTGTATATAATGCAAACATTATTTTACCTGTGGGACCAACAGTGATCTGCATAAAGGGTCATAGGTGATGATTCAGTGGCCAATGAGAATGAGGTTAGTGACAGATTGGAGGGTTAGAGTCCAAAAGGAAGAAGATTAGTGACAGTGGGGCAAGGCTTAAATTAGCAAGTGAAAAAGTGAATAGAACTGCTTATTTGTCTTTCAAGTAAACTTTTTAATGCATATATGCAATTTCCACCTTGCCATCAAATTTAAAGACAATCCTAATAATATCTGGCTTTTTTCATCATGTAGGTTCCTCTTACTTTCTACCACTCATTGATCCTTTGAGTCATTGAGTCTTTGAAGTACCATGTCCAAGTTTTAATTCATGAAATGACATTTCCATGACTGGATTCATACAGCATGCTACCTCTCCTATTTATCTGAACCTAGTCTGTGCCTTGATGGGGAGGAGGTTGGGGACTTAATGGAAAGAGATTTGAGACAATGGGAAAGAATTTGGTGTAAGGAGAGGATACTAGGGACAGAGAGAAGGAGGTTAGGGTCTGAAAGGAAGAGGTTAGATACAGAAAGGATTAGTGACAAAATAGTAGGTTGGAAGCGAGTGGAGGAGTTGATAATTTGAAGAGAGGGATACCCGTATATTCCTATCAAATGAGACCTACCAACAAAAAAAATGTCACATCACTAAAGAAAAAAAAATTTGGAAAATCTTACAAAAATCTGCTCTATGATTTTAAGAGGACCTGTACTTTACTGCACCATTGCACAGATCACATTATTTCCAGTCTATTCTGTAGATTGATGAATATAAATATAAACTGTGATAATTTGGACATTTGTCATGAATAAGATGATTTGAGTAAGGTCAAGTACTTTATTTACGTGTATACAAAATGTCCCCAATACACCCAGATTTGCTATCACAAAATATACTGACATATCAGGGTCCATTCTGTTCACATGAAGTCATAAACTACATGAAAAGCACAGATCCTGGTCTAAAAATCATAAACTCAGCTGAGTCTGTCTGAGAATAAGATTTCAATATTAGCTAGTCATAAAATTTTTGTATAAAATGTTTGTGATTAGTTAAAACCTTAAATTCAAACTTTGGCTCTGTTTTATGATTTCCAGATCTGACCTGCAGAAGAATTATAGGACTACACATGATTTCCAAGTCTGAACTGCTGATAACATAATGGTACAACATATGATTTCCATGTTGGATCTGCTCACATGCTATGAGGAAGCATATAATTTCATCATCCAATCTGCTGATGTATTATGGGACAATATATGACTTCCAGGTCTGATCTGCAGATACATTATGAGAAAACGTGTAAATACCACGTTACAACTGACATAATTAACCATAGCCTTAATTGGTAATGAGATACATAAATATTGTAAACTCATGTTAGTTTACACACTTTATACTAGAGAATTTTAAACCAAATATGATGGTAGGCATGATGAATAACATATTTTCTTTGTCTGTGGGTGTGTCTGCTTGAAGAGTCCCAGTCACAACTCTTAGTCTATGAGATTTTTCTTGACTCATCATAATCATACACACGGCAATGATTTTTTTCAAACACGAAAACCCATTTGTTATGCAGCAATCTTTACTAATCATCATTTCAGGTGCATTTGTTAAAACTAGAATGTGATGAAAGGAGCATCAATGGCAAGTAATCACTTTACCCATGACATTATCTATCACATAGATAAAATTTATCTAAAATTAAGATAATTATGTGCATATGGTAAGAGAGCACAATTTTTCACACAAGTGGACAAGAAGAAGGGGGGTGGGGTGAGAAAAGGGGAATGAAAAAATATTCAAGACCTCAGAGAAGACATTTTTGTATCAGGAAAATCAGCAATTTTTGTTCCTGACATTACCACAGCTTCCCATTGGTTTAAATTTTTTTTCTACCTACAAGTATGATATTGAAAATAAATGTTCACTCCATCTATGATGAAATAACCTTTGCTTTTATCAACAAAGTATCATTTTTTACATATGTAGAAGTTGGAGCACTGACAACACTCAAAGGCAGAAATTCCATATATCCAAAGCCTTTGTGGTTTCTCTGAGATGTGGGTCGCTGAAATGCAGCAAGGTTTGGCTTTGATGCAAGTGTTTCTGATACATTTCTTCGCATTTCACAAATTGGATTCTGATCTAATACAGAAAGAATTATTCTCCCTGAAAAGGGCCAGTCTAAACAATCATCATTTTCTCCCTGCATAAAGTGAATAAATACTGAAAGATGAGTCCCTTTGGCAGAGTCAACACCATTTAAATTCACACGAATACACAACTTGTATCCATAGCAACTGGAAAAGAAAGGAGGACTATGTATTGCAGTATTATCACCATTTATTGCTTCATCTCGTAATTTTGCATAATTTTTAATCCTCCAGATAAACTCTCCATTTCCGAATCGTCCTTCAAATTCATTAACTGTATTTTCTAGCTGTTTTATTTTTATCTTCATATCTTTATTGGCTCGCTCCAGGTACTCATTTCTGTCTCGCAGAAACATGATCTGTTGGTCATGTCTTGCCAAACTCTCATCCTGATAATCATTTTGGGCCTTGAAGGATATGTATTGTGGGTCACAAAAGGAATGGCCATCAACACCCTCATTATCCTTATATGTGGAAGGTTTAGACATGAAACTGAGTTCTGATCCTTCTTGGGTCCTTGTACTCGGATGTTGGGCGTCAGATAATGTTCTCTTGTATACTGACTGCAGCACATCTTGTTGATCATGATCTTGCTGTTCATTACCCTGACTTTGCAATACAGTCACATCAGTTCTGAGTGTCAACTGATCAGGGACCTCATCCTGTTTTTGCGAGGTAGATGGCAATGATGCTCCTGATGACATTTGAAGTTGCACATTTTCAAAAAGTGCCTGAAGCTGGTGAACACTTTGTAAAGTAGATGGCAAACTAGAAATTGTATTGCCTTTGTCCATGCGTTCATCCAGACTGTGAGTGACTTCTGAATGGGAGATTCCAGAAAGCTCTCCCGGCTGATACCTCAGAGAGGATGGATTCCATACTTGTCTGGGTTGTCCTTGTGATGATGAAGCATGAATAAAGGAAAACTTCCGATAAAGCTCAAAAAGACCTCGTCCAATTAGACTGATATGGTAAACCATTGCCTGAGACTGATGCTGGGACATCTTCATTCGGGTCATCTGGAAGACACATTAAATATTTTATCAAAGACTCTTCTCATTTAGTAGTGTCATAATGTCATGTAGCAACGTCGCTAATTAACTCAGTGATATTACATAGCAATGTCATTATGTAACTTACAATGTAACACAACACAAATTGATGTTACAGTGTTGTCACCCAGCAACTCAGTGTGACAACACAATTTATACTGACAACATATGTAAGGCAATGTGGCAGCACATGTCACAGCAATTCACTGAACAACACTATGACACAAAAAAAGTATTGTCACAAAGTAAAGTTATCAAGTAACAGATTTACTTACAAAGTGATGTAATATAGTAATGTCACTTAGTAACTAAGTGACTTTGCAATAATATTATTCCACATTATAAAACATGCAATACATGTAACTGGTTGAAAAATAAAATGTCACTAATAGATTGTATTCAACTTGGACCACTCACTCAATCTGCCCTATAACACTGTTTGTGGTGATAGTATAAGGTGGAGGATACCTGAGAACTAGAAAACCCAGAATTAACCACTAAGTTTAGACGGGCAACCATAAACCCTGACCATGCAGTAATAAAGGGTCATATTCAAAGATGCAAAGTAAGCACATTACCGCCACATTATCCACAATGCAAAGCTAATTATAAGTTGACGTTAGATTCTTACCTCTGCTTGACAGCCAAGAAACCTAAACTCACACTGTATTACTACATTGGAGCACTCAAGCCTTTTATGTCTTTCCAACTGCAATTGAAAATCAAACAATTTTTTACAGTCAAAATAAATGTCAACCATACTTTTCTGTATTGTTTATACAATTTATTAATGATTGGTTGGGGTGTAGATTGGACACAGTAGAGCACTTCAATATAAAAAAAACCCCACTTTGTTATAAAAATGCTTCATTGAAAAACATTGTCTTTCCTAGAACTGAAAATTTAGGTGGAAATTCCACCCTCCATTTAAACACAAAACAAGGATTTCTCAAAGGAACTGATGCCCTACTTCCAAAGAATTTTCAGGAATTCAAGAGATGACAATTTCTTCTTTTTAACTGCCAAGTGTTGAAACCCTCTCTCGTATTAAAATTAATCACTGTGGCAGCCATATTGGATGTAAAATGAACTAGACACCTTTAGAAGACTTCTGGTAAAAAAAACACATACTGATATAACCATCCATTAAGGAAAATCACTGACAGGCAGCAATAGCATTTTGAAGATGGTGGCCATGCTGGCACCATTTTCATTTAATACCAACTATAAAACTACAATTCTTCTGGTAAAAACCCAATGCTAACATGACTTTCCATCTACAAGTAGTGATAAGATTTTCATGAATTATTATATGATCAGAACCATTTTTATCTAGAACCGACTTGACTCTAGGATGAATCTGCATGTGGCAATCCTCCATACAGTTAAGGAGGAGAAGCAATAAAAACTTGTACAAACAAATGGATAATCACATGACAACAATTAACGAGCCATTCCAGAAGCTCTTCTGGTCTATGACAAGTGGAGCTAAAAAAAACGTGGGGGGGGGATTTTTATAATATTGGAGGGATTTAATGAAACATAAAGACTGGTTCAGTTGATGTTTTAGTGTGATTTGTTCAAAATTAATATATTCTAGAACTAATTCATATCAACCAGACAGTTTCTTACAAGTGAACACTATTTTTGCAAAATCTTTATAAGAATACACAGACAGAAGAAAGTCATGATTTTCCTAGATTAATTATGTAAAACACATTACAGGGTCTAAAAAGACACTCAGGCTGGCCTGATATTGCTAACCTAGCTAAAAGTTATATGATGGAAGATTCTTAAGATTCTTCTTATGAAGTCATGCCAATGCAAGGGAAGCCACCCTGCACATCAGTTTGGTTCAGAATAAATTTAAAAGACATTTCTACCAATCTTAATCTAAATTGGCTAAGCTATTCTTACGTTATTTAAAACAAGTTTTTCACCTGAATGCTATGACACTCATAATTAGTGAGGCATCCTTGGAATACCATTGCTACATGAAGATTTCTACAAAGTTTAATTCAAATAGACTCAACTGTACACAAGAAGTCAGAAAATTTCAGGTACAACACTGCTAGGGAGAACTTCTAAGTAACATTTCGATGTAGAAGAAAAATAAGTTTCTGCCTGGGTGCTATGAATGCCACACCCTGGATGCAATTTTGCAATTGGACATACTCTAGCAAAGCTTTACCCAGGGTGATGTCCTAAGTGATTGGGTGGCTTCATTAGTAACCAGTTGGAAAACCTCTAGACAATTTGAAAATCTGGCAGAAATTCCTTTGGATATTCTCAATCAAAATTTTACATGGGGTTGCTTCCCCAGCAATAGTGTGGCTGTCATTTGTTGACTGTGATCCAAGTTTGTTTTCTTCAGCTCAACTATTGTGAAGAATAGGCTGGTAATTTTTTTCCCACCTGGTTGCTATGGAAGGCACACAGTTGCCACAAAAGCCATCCTGTGCATATATTTGATTGATAGGCGACATACTATGGAACATTTCATGAGTTAGTTTGATCCAAATTGGTTTTATGAGCCTTCAAAAACTGAAAACTGCAAATATTAACAGATGGACTACAGATGACAGAAGATGTTGGATACACAATGTATGCAAGGCTACTCATGGCTACAGCTTCATTAAAATATTTCAAGTGACTCAAAAGTTATACTCCAAACAAGGATAAAAGTTGCAAAATCAATAAACTTCAGGGGCATAGCTAAATAAAAGATAAAATATGGGAAAATATTGGAGTTAACTTCTGATAGATGAATGGTAGAGAAGGGGTTATGGGTGTGTGTGTGTGTGTGTATGTGTGACCTTCTAATAACATTAATATAGCTTAAAAAGGATTGTAGAGTTATTTCTGCAATAAAATCATTTTCTTCTATTATATTTAAAGGAGACCAGAAACAAAATTTTTCCTTTTATGTATGAAATTTTCTAAAAATTTTAACTCGACCTTAATGTTTATAAATTACATATCGTAGGCGGATAGTGATTATATTGCGCGGAAGATACCATGATTCTGTAAATTGCAGAGTTTTTATGAGATGACAGATCACATGGTCCCGTGATGCAATACTAGCCAGTCCTGAAGTCGAGCGATACAGGAAATCAGATTTGGGTTACACATTAAAAAGATGGATCTGTTTCCGAGAGTTGCTCATAACTTATATCTGTTGAACTGTGTGTCAAGGATTAAAGAAAAGCAATGTAATTTTAACATAAATACTTATACATTGTGTGCTGTTCAAAAATATGATAATGATTAAGTGACGGTGCCCAGTGTGAAAATTAAAATATGCCACAATGCAATAAATTTCATTTAAGAAGGATGAGATTCAAGTGTAGTACCGGTATATGTAAATGACATGTTCATTACCTACCTTCAGCACACCAGCTAAGGACTAAGGACATGGAAATTCAGCACCTTGAAGATATGCGCAGATAATACTTCAGAATAAGGTTTAACTCTAGTACTTTTATTATTATTCTATTTTATTTTGATTTCTGGTCTCCTTTAACATGTAGCTTTCATTTCAATATCTTTCCTAGGAATGAACAGATCTGAGTACGAGAAATAACATTAATGAATTTACTTCTGATATATACAAAATATATATTTGTATTTAGCATGAATTTTACAACACTTCCTTTTTTGGACTTTACAAATGGACTTTAATATTGATTCCAGTTTAAGACCCTGAAGTAGAAGTTGTTTGCTTTGGCAACATATATAATGGAGATAATGTTGGCACACAACTGTTACCTTTATGTACATGATTGAAATTTATAATGGAAACTTTGTAGTATCTAAAACTGATAAAATGGAAGCTCCCATATGCTTGAAAAATTAGCCTTGTCTAGTCCCAATTACACAAACTTTAGCAGTTATTAAACCAGTGACAATTAATTTTGCCATATGAGACAATACTAGCCTCTGAAAGTGCAGTGAATGAATTATGCAATATATAAAATACATAAAAGTAAAAAAGTTATTGGCTCATTTTCTTGTCCAAATTACATTTGAAGTCCAGGAAGTGAAAATGACAAAGTGGAGCTACCAGTCTAATCAGAGTTACACATCTGAAGTAAGGCCAAGCTGAATACTCTGTAACCCAAATTACATGTAATACTCATACCCTAAAATAACTAGAAGATATTAAAGCAATATCTAAACTATACAAGGTCTACTTTATAATAACAGAATAACAAGTGAAGAAAACCTGGGAAATACTTTTTTTTAAAAAAAAATCAAACCTTATGCAAAATGTGAACTGCAGAGCAGCACAATTAGGACTAACTAGACCTCGTATATTATTTTGTAAATCCCATGCTGAAATGACCATCCATTCAGGAGGAGCAGTGGCAAAAAGAATTTCAAGATAGCCACTGTGGTGTCCATATTGGATGTCTGAGTGGCACTAGTTTTATTCTGGACCAACTAGACAGCATAAAAAGTCTTTAGCAAATGTATGGCCATCCATTTAAGGGTAGAGATAACAAAATTTTTAAGAATGCAGCAGTGGTAGCCATAGTGAATATGCAAGCAGCACAATTTTCAGGAGAAGTAGTGATAAGAATTTAAATATAGCTGCTGTGGCATCGATTTTATTGAATATGAACAAGACATCATAACAAGTGAAAACTCCATGTTAATATTACTCCATGTTGATATTACCTTTCATACAGGAGATTTGTAGCAATAACATGATTTTCAAGATCACTGTTCCATAAAAGACATCAGATTGGCACCATTTTCATTTAGAATCAACTCAATACCATAAAAAGTCTTCTGGTGAAAACCCATTGTCAATATGACTTGATGTTTAGGAGTTGTGATAACAAGACTTACTAGATGGCTGCCATAACAGGATATCATACTGGTATCATTTTCATTTGGACAAAATAATAATTTTTCACTGAAAATTCAAGCTCATACGAGCATCCATTCAGGAAAAGTAGTGATACAATTTTAAAGAAGGACACTGTGGTGGCCATATTGGACATCTGACTGGCATATTTTTTAATTAGGACTAACTAGACAAAACAATTAATAAACATATTACTAAACATACCAATAACATACATTGCTAAATATACAGGAAAGAATATTGTTCAATATACCAGTAAGCACAGTGCAAAATATACCAGTAAGCAGATTATTAATATACCAATAAGCACATTGCTAAATATATCAGTAAGCACATTGCTACATATACCAATAAACACGTTGCTAAATATACCAGTAAGCGCAGTGATAAATATACTGGTGAACAGCGAAAATTTACATGAAAAGCACTTTCATAGATTATTTCACAGAATAAAATACAACAGGTAATTTTTTTACACACTACTAATCTTTTTTTTACAGATCTAGTTTCTCCAAGAAAAATATATGTATAAACTTTAAGATGCATACAAATTCATTACAGCTTTATTCATTATTTCAAACTTTGCACTATCAGTGAAGTATCACTACTTCTCTTTTGGTAGTCAACATCTTTAAGAGCATTCAATTAACAACAGAAAATAGATCCAATCAACCCACCTGAAGTTCATGACACCACTTAATACAGGGCATATTTGGTTAAAACAAGGATCTTAAGATCAAATTACCATGAGGGCCACATGAGGACTAGTACATTGCCCTGAGATATCATTACTGAAACATTTTCACACAGTTAAAGTGGCTGATATAACAGGTAGCCAGTTGAAATGTTGGAAACAAGAAACAAATGATGTAAGAATCAAATTTTTATCAAAACTAGCTGGCTTAGAAGAAAAAAAAATTGCATGATTATTAATCTACAAATTCCCATAATGTTGTTGCAGGCTGCAGGAAGTAACTTCAAGGCTGCATGTTTGAAACCTATGGGTTAAAAGGAGCTCAAATTTAACATATAATTTTTCTAAATCCTGGAAAGACTTGCTGGGGACCCTTTCTTAATGTGTGAAATGTTTTCATTCCAACATGCATTTCTGGGGTTAGCTTGCTAGCAATAGATGAAAAGATATTGGATTTAGAATTTAGATATAAATATAATCAGTTTTTATTATATTTTGAAAGAAGGTCAGTGCAACCCAGTTTTCATGCACAACAACACGCTCATCACAAGATTCACACAAATGGGCTGTCTGATATCATTAGATGAAAATATATTGGATTTAGAATTTAGATATAAATATAATCAGTTTTTGTTAAATTTTGAAAGAAGGTCAGTGCAACCCAGTTTTCATGCACAACAACATGCTCATCACAAGATTCACACAAATGGGCTGTCTGATATCATTAGATGTACAGCATGTTTAGTATAGCCCAAGAAAGCTGTTTCTTTGTAAATAAAAAATTCTCAATAAGTGATCTTGATTTTCACTCCATAAAAGAGGTTAAAAATTAGACTAAAAATCATGCAATGAATAAGCATACTGCTAAATGAAACTACTTCACCTGGTAACAGTCTCTGTCATATGCCATTTGATCCACCCAATTTTATCCCATTTCATGCATTTTTGTTTTCATTGTTTTCGGAAATCACATAAATGATGAACATTCAGAATTTAAATAGTGATATATTTTATAGTTTTAACATGTTGCATTCCTGAAGAAAAATCCAAGGACTTATATCAACAAAAAACCCAAATCTTTTCATGGATTTTTCAAGGTTGTACAAACCTGGGGTAGTACTGAAGTTAGAACCAGGACAGTAACCCTTAAGCCATTGCAGCTCCTTCCAAAAGCCATTACTCTACCACATGTGAGAAGTCAAATAACACCTTTTTATATCCCACATCTAGCTGTAATCTAGTTTAAATGATAGCTACTGAAATGTAACAAATGATACCTATTTAGAATAAATGAATATATTACTCCATGAATTGTAAAAAATCAAAACTCAAAGAAATTTAAATTTAAAAAGTATGCTATAGCATCTGTATGAGAAAAAAAAATTCGCAAAAAAAGTTTCTGTTTTATTATGGCCCAAAAAAAATGTGTTTCTGGTCTGCCAACATCCCTGTTTCTCATTGCTGACCATAGCACCTTTTCCCCCATTAAAAACATGATTTGTGTATCTGAGATGGTTTTGCCCAGTTATGTGAATCACTTAGTACATTATAGATACTATTAAATTATCTAATTACCAACCCTAATTTTAAAACAAGTGCAATTGGAAGCACACCTTTTCTATTCTAATCTTCTCCGTATCACACAAGAAATATATACCTAACATTACCTATTTTAACTTGTTGCTGATGTTTCTTTAAAGTAGCCATAGTAATGCTGATATCAAACAAAATATTTTCTTTGTTTGAATGAATAGAGTAGGAAACAAATTAGGAAAAATATCACTCTAATAGTCCTCACCTGAATGTAACTACCCATGCTTACCTAAAAGAATTTGAATTGAACATTTAACATAAACTAGGAAGTAAAAATATAAATAGGTGTACATACATTTCATTTTATCCTGGTGACCTTTAAAGTGGGGGTGATATTCTAGATTACTGATAAAACTAGCCTTAAGGAAGATTGGGTGATTTTCTAGATTATTTGTATAGCTAGCATTAAGGAAAGATTGGGTGATATTGTAAGCCACATAGTTTGGTAACTGTAAATGGAGAACTTAATTTGATGTAAGAAAAGAATTTTTCTTTATTCAGTCACAGTGACATTGACCTTTCAGCTTTAGAGCCCCAAATTGATAGGGTTCTTCTTTACCCAAGTGTAAGCAATCCAAAAAATTTGGCAAAATGCAAACAGTAGGTAAGTAAAGTTATTGTGCTGATACCAAAATTGGTGAAAGGTGTAAAAATGGATGGGGGTATAAAACATTTGGATGCATTTACACCAGTATGGTTTCTATCAAATCTGGTTGAATTCTGTTGGGCTATGTTTAGAATATTAACAAAGGTTTTCTATTTGTTTGTAGTAGTGCCATTTATCTCATGCCAGATTGGCAACATTTGTACAAATTTAAAGGCTTTCATGCCAGGATCGTTTCTGTCAAATTTTGGTCAAATTCTTTTGAAAGTTTCAAGGTTTGCTATATTTAGTCATAATGTTCATATCTATTGTGGATCAGCATAATTAAAATTTTAAGCCTCTGAGCCAGGATGCTTACAATTATAGAAGATAACTGTTTAGCAGTCATTTTATAGGCTTTCTTATTTGTAGAAAAGGGAGTTATACTGGATTTTGGATTAGCAGCCACTAACTTTGACGCCAGAATTCTCACTATTAAATTAAAGACTATATATATATATATATATATATATATATATATATATATATATATATATATATATATATATATATATATATATATATATATAACTAAATTCTCATACTGCAAACAGGGCAAGCAGTTTCTAGAAAAAGCTTTAAAAAAAACCCCACCATCCATGAATCAATACTCAGTGGATAAAAGGCAAGTACAGAACCAATGACCATACCAAAGCTCACTGGGCCTTCTGGCAAGTGAGCTAAAATATATTTTTACTAATCCATCTATCTATCAACCTGTCCATTATTCTCCATCCAAAGGAATTACAATATTGTATTGAATGCAATAACTACACTGTGCTCTTAAGAATTAATAACTGGGAAAATTTTGTGAGGTTAAAAGGTCACCAATGTACAAACTAACAAACTACCAAAAAAATATGTTTTGTCATGTGTATGTACAGGACAAACTAGAAGAGTTAGATTCTTCTATGTTGGGATCTCTTCTCTTTGAAGGTGCATTCTATCTGCCAACATGGTTATGCTGATTAAAACACATGTAAATATTAATTTCTTAGACTGACTGAATCCTCATAGTTACAGTATAAGAAACCATCAGGCATGCATGGTACAGTAGTAAGTTAAGGTATAAGGGACCATCAGGCATGTATGGTACAGTAATAAGTTTAGTTATAAGAAGCCATCAGGCATGCATGGTACAGTAGTAAGTTAAGGTATAAGAGGTCATTAGGCATACATGTTATAGAAAAATGTTAAGGTATAACAAGCCATCAGGCATGCATGGTACAGTAATAAGTTAAGTTATAAGAAGCCATCAGGCATGCATGGTACAGTAGTAACTTAAGGTATACGGGCCATTAGGCATACATGTTATAGTAAAATGTTAAGGTATAAGAAGTCATCAGGCATGCATGGTACAGTAAAGTTTAGGTGCAAAGAGCCATTAGTCTTGCATTGTACAGCAATAAGTTAAGGAATAAGAAGTCATCAGATATGGATGGGACAGAATTTAGATATAAGAAGTCATCAAGCATGCATTGTAGAGTAAATTTAAGTTAATGTGTAAGGAGCCATCAGGCATGCATGGCACAGAACATAGTTAAGGGTAAGGATCCATGAGCAGGCATGGGACAGTAATAAGTTAAGGTATAAGAAGCCATTGGCCATGCATGGTACATAGGTGAGTTAATGTATAGTGAGCCATGAGGAATGCATTGTACAGTTATAAGTTAATACATAATTAGTTGTCATGCATCAACAGTAAGTTCTAAGAAATTACAATGTTCTAAGCAAGTTTAAGCATCTGCTTATTTCCCAGCATGCTGTCCTCAAGGCACATGTGCTGATGATGGGATATTTTGATGAGAGTTTTGATAGGAGTAGAGGTGGGGTTGTAGTTGTTAAAGCATGGGAAGTCATTACACTGACTATGATACCATAACAATCACATCACTTTGATCCCACCCCTTTTGTACAGACTAAGAAACATTTCAAATTTTATCCAACTGCTTCAAAGTACACTACTGGAAAACTGATCAGAGAAATTGTTTGGATACTACACTGTCCAGATAAATGGAGTATGAATTAATAAAACTTCATTCTATATAAAGCTTTTACACACTGAAGTGGTGTATTTCTACAAAGTAGAAATACTGTGAACAAATTTAAATTTTCAACAGGAAAAAAAAGGACTTATAATGAATAATGAAGACTACCCACCTGTTCTCGTAAAACCTTTGCCTTACAGAAAGGACAAAAGATCTCAACTTTGGGGCATCCTTTATCAAAGTGATCCTGAAAAGAATTTAAAACTTTATTTAGCATCTGGTATAAGCAAAAAGCATATTCAACAAAAACAAATAAGAAAAAAAAGAAAAAGGTATCATTTTCCAAAAAGTTATATTTTACATGTGTTTGTCAAAATTATTTGTATAAGCCAACCCTTTAAGTTTGCATGTAGGCTTTGTAACTGGTCAAGATAATGAAAAAAGCAATCAAATGGATGCACAGAAATCAAGATTTTGCTGCATCAGTGTAATCACTCGAACATGACCACTATAATGACACAATGACTAAGAATATGTGTGATCTCAATATCATACTCTATTTAATAAAAACCACACTGTTAAAATTTAAACACAGTTTTTAAGTCTACAAGACCACCGATGTGAGACCATGTCTCATATTAGGCCTTGTCTAGTTACGATGCTGTCCCTTATTAATACATATATTACATAATGATAATTTACACCAATCATGCCTAATTTCATCACTACATAGTCAATTATGTCAACCAATGAGTAGACATAATTAAAACAACCAGCAAAAAATAACAAAAAATTTCCATGTTGTCAGTTGACACCTTTTTTTATTAGGCTGAGTAAACAAAGACTTTACAAGGCCTATTTGCAAGAGGCCTATTTGCAAGTCGAATTTAACATGGAATTTAAAATGAAAAAAAAAAAAACATTTCACAACAATGCAAGAACAAAAGTTGTCAGATGATAGTTAGTGGATCCTAGACAGCAGAATTTACCTGCTTGTGAGATTTCTCTAACAATAAAGAATATTTTCTTTCAGGGACAGGTTTTAGTCTATAGGAATGGTGGACATAGGTCACAGTGTTCATATTCTTGCCATACACTCGTAGTATCCAATATATTTCAACAGAGTTATAATACTGACTGGAATCTGAGAGGAAACTGAAACCAACTCAAATCAACAGCAAAGCTTAAACTCTAAATGATCTGCCAAGAGCAATTAGTGCAATTGTTTCAACAATCAAAATCTGAGGTAATGACCTGAATCTGCAGCAGCAACAATGACAAATTTAAAATTACATTTGTACATATCTGATGACGTATCTGGGTTCTATGAAAACATAACATGTTTACGCAAACAAAAAAATGAAATGGTTCAGAAAAAGCATAATTCCTACTTAGTATGTGAAAAGTCCAGGAAATGTGCAAATTCTGCATACTAAGTGCAACTTCAAAATTTTGCACACTATGTGTGACTTTCTAAATTCTGCATACTATGTGCTACTTCCGATTTTTTTGCATATTATGTGCTTCTTCCAAGTTTTGCATGCAATGTGCTATTTTTAATTTTTGCATGCTGTGTTATTTCCAATTTTTGGATACTATGTACTATTTTTAATTTTTGCATGCTGTGTTATTTCCAATTTTTGGATACTATGTGCTATTTTGAATTTTTTTGTACTATGTGCTATTTCCAATTTTTGCATACTTATGTGCTATTTCCAATTCTTTCATATTATGTGCTACTTGCTATTTCTGCATTCTATGCGCGAGTTCCAAATTTAGCATACAATGTGCTATTTCCAAATTTTTGCATACTATGTGCTACTTCCAAGTTTTACATACTATGTGCTATTTCCAAATTTTTGCATACTATGTGCTACTTCCAAGTTTTACATACTATGTGGTATGAGAAAACACTTTTGTCAAGAATATTTGTAAACCATTCCACCTGCAAAAACAAGAGCAGACTCATCCAAGACAATGCTAATAACATCCCAAATGCAATAAATGGAATTTAAACATTAACAGTAAGGCAATACTGTACATATTTCTAAGAATGGTTAAAAGTGTGCACAATGTTCCAAACATATGACTCTATTATATCTTGTGGAACTAATTCATGCTAGAAAACAAGTCAACACTCCCAAATAAAATCAGTTTTAGCTAAACACTCTTCCATTCCAAATCTAATAGACAACTCATTACAAAAATTGTCAGCTTTCAGGGACACAAATTTGGAACAGAATACAAAAGAAAATTATAAACTGTATAAATATAAATGCATATTACAATTTACTTCAGCTGATGAAAAGAGGAACTTGTTTGCATTGTCAAATACATTAAGATTTAAAAGTACAAATTCTCAAACCTTCCACTTTGTTGTCTCTATTTCTGGAAACTTCATACCATGTTGAAGCATGTTCTTAATAAATTTTCTGTTTATTACATGTCCATATATTTATTACATGTCCATATATTTATTACATGTCCATATATTTATTACATGTCCATATATTTATTACATGTCCATATATTAATATAGCTTATTGTAAATTTTTTTTTTCTTTCAGAATGAGCTTGAGATTTGTTTTATCCGTCTATTATAATCATGTGATTCTAAAATGGGAATGTTTTTATTGTTGTTGTTGTTATTGTAGGGTTTAATGACATTTTTCAGCACAAAATAGGCTATACTTGGCAGCCATTATAAATGGTAGAGGAAGAAACTGGGAAAACCCCAGAAAGAACTACTGAACCACACACAAAGCTACTGGCAAGCTTTTTCACATATCCACACTGGCTGAACCAGAAACCTGAACCCATGCAGACAGATGAGATTGCAGTGATCCATAATGTTGAGCACTTTTGACCACTTAGCCACTCAGGGTCCCTAATGGTAATGAACAGTATGATGTTTTAAAATATATTTCATCAATATATCATATCACATATTCAATTGTGATCCAATCACAGACCTAGATCTGCTGCTGCCTA
The DNA here is from genome assembly GCA_016746295.1 of Potamilus streckersoni. Taxonomy (NCBI): domain Eukaryota; kingdom Metazoa; phylum Mollusca; class Bivalvia; order Unionida; family Unionidae; genus Potamilus; species Potamilus streckersoni. The sequence goes on along the minus strand of JAEAOA010000695.1, from coordinate 2,266,303 downwards.
ATGAATCACAAGAGGATGGCAATTCCTTTGCCAAACTTACCCCTATGACTCAAAGCCATTTTAGGACTAGTAAACTTTTATGTCACTAGCTCAATGTTGGAGGGGTGGGTGGGTTGAGAAGTAGGTCACACTCTGAGCAACAGATGTAAGCTTGTTCTATGGAAACTATCAGTAGAATGATCATCACAGATTGATCTGCAGACAGTTATATAATGGCAGATCTTTGTATACAGTGCACAGTATAAACTGATTTGATGACATACTAATCTGCTAATAGGTTATACAATGGCATATCTGGATATAAAATGCAAAGCATATTCTGATCTGATAACAGGTTTCAATAGCAGATCTGGGTATACAATAAACAGCATACACCAGGGATGGTAAAATGCTGGCCAGATACCAGGTTTTATCCATTAATTTACAGCATAGGCACTAGCTTTAAAAATCAATTATATACAATGCACAGCAGATAGAGCTGCTAACAGGTTATACAATGACAGATCATAATATACAATAGAGAATGAGCTGCTGACAGATTGTACAATGGCTTATCTAGTTATACAATGCACAGCAAATACTAATCTGCTGACAGGTTATACAATGACAGATCATAAAATACAATGCACAATAGAGCTGCTGACAGATTGTACAATGGCATATCTTGTTATACAATGCACAGCAAAGACTAATCTGCTGACAGGTTATTCAATGGCAGATCTGGGTATACAATGTATGGCATAGACTGAGCTGCTGACAGGCTGATCTGCGGACAAGTCATACAGTGATAGATCTGGGAATACAATATGCAACATAGACTGAGCTGCATATTGTTGCCATTGATGTAATTTCCTATTTTGTCCTTGAATTTCTTTATGGTATATGTATACAATAATAATGGTCAGCTGAAATTTTAATATTTTCCCCTTTTGTGGTAAATATACTCAACAATTTATAAATGTTCTTTGTCAGCTAAGTTTTTATCATATTTGTAGTGAATACAAACTTCAGTGACTTTTATCCAAAGCCACATGCCACATACACTTGTTTTTTTTTAAATTAAAGCCAATTGCAAACTGCATACAACCAGATCTACTTTTACATAATGCATCATCAGATCTGGGTCTATGCAGTTTGTCAGAACTAATCAGTTAACAAAAACATAGACCCTGATCTATTCATACATATGATTGCAGATCAGGGTGTATGTTATTTTGCTGTTGGACCAGACTTATGAGTGAGTACATTTGGTAGCTAGGATTCCAAGTCAAGTGAGGTAGAACACTGCATGATTATCTTCATGCATTCAAATGGGTAAAAGTAATGGTCTTTTATCTTCATTTCCTTTCATGATAACATTGTTTTTAAAGTGTTGCTTTTTAGATTTCTACCCTTGTGTAAAGCACACAGGTAAAAAAATATCTGTAAGAAGAAACTGATTAATTGCCTATAATTACCACCATACCCTGTATGGTTGTTTTTATACATGCACATTTTGTCCTAGTTTCATTCCAGGTTACAATCATGCACATTTTGTTAATTCTTTTACTGTGTATTTTAATGCCAGTGTAGGACACAGTGAACATAATATTTATCACATGTATTACATAAAGATTTATGTTCTAAATGCTTTCCAGAGGTTATGGCATAAATTGAAAAAATTGCCATAAATCAAAAGTAAATTTTTCCATATGATACTTGTTAATTAAGGGAGTTTTTGGACAAATTATGCATTTAAGTTTTCAAGTAATGATTATTCATAGTTTTCTAGGTGAGCAATATTTGCATGCATGAATGCAGGTGAGCTGTGTGCAAGTCAAAACACATTGCACCATTAATGAGGTGTGTGTGTGTGTTGGATTTTTAACTTAACTTTAAAAAAAATTCAGTCCTATTACTGCAATGTCTGTAAAGTGGTGTTATGCAATGGCAGATTTTGAACTCAGCTTATAAGTAGATTGCAGATTGTAGTCTTTGTATACTGAGAGTACTCAACAGAACATTTTCATGTTTTCTTTCAACTGCTTTTTGCACTGATAATAGATCATGCAGTTTCACTTATGACACTGTAAAACATACATCAAGCTTTAAATTTTGCAGTGGGATGTTTTTGGAAATCACACTCACATGAAAACAGTTAATAGGTATGAAAGACATTTATGTCTATGTAGGGTCCAATAGGACAGTCTTATTTTTACAGTGCCACACAATTTTTAATATCCTCAAAAATGACACAAAACAAAAAAAAGCAAAATCCTTAAAATACACTGACCAATTTTTAAAAAATATAAATGTACTATTTAAAAAGTTAAAGACTTTCTCAATTGGAACAATAACTTTTTTTTAGATCATTTCATTAATTTATGTCACAACTAACTGAATCTCCTGATATACTTTTCAAGGGGAGAAAAAATAAATGTTAAGTGTAGCACTTGTTAAATTGAAGTTTTATTTCCCATAGCTTTTCTTTTTATTATCATTTTTCAATTATAGGTATACTATGGACTTAAACATAACTGTTATGTATTTGCTTATAAGTTGAGTACAAGTGCAAACTGCACAGACTTGGATGTGCCGTTGCATAATGTTCAATCAGATCTGTTATTAGTAATAAGTAGAACAAACAACATTGACCCCGATCTGCTGGCATATTATGCTACAGTAAATCAGGATCTTTGCTGGTTTGCAGTTTGAATCTTATAAATGAGTATAAACAGTAGTTATAAGTTTAAAAAGATAAAATTTGTCCTTCTCTAATCTGATTTACCTTTATTTTAAGATACCTTAATGATAGGCTTTGACCTAAATGATATGTATTTACCATAATGGTAGACTTGACCTTAAGGATAGGCATTGACCTTAATGAGAGGCATTGACCTTAATGATAGGCATTTACCTTTTATTTCCGGACTTCCTGCTAAAATCATATTATTTTTACAATTTTTACCAATTGCTTTTCCATAGACCAAAATGCTAATGTTTTGCGAAATAAATATACTTTCTATCCTACCTTAGCATGCATGTCACACACTGTCACAGAGAACAATGTTAGATTGTTAATTTGATAACATCGAAAATAGGTACTTCAGTGCATTTAAGAGAGATAACTCTGCTGGAACTAGACAGGGGTAAGAGTTATCTAGTTACACTAGACACATTTTCAGTCATGTGTACCACATTTTTTAAAAAAATCTTAAAAAATACAAAATGTGATCTAGATATAAATTAACATAATTTCACATGTTGCCAAGAGGCTCAACTTTTTTAAAAGCTTAACAGAAAGTACAACTCTTACATAATGCACCAATCACAGCTAGTTTTGTGGTTTATTTCTGAATGCAATGTTCCCTACACCTTAAGCTCTGCCCACCTGGGGTTGTACAATTGGTACTTCATAACATGATACCATCCAAACATTGAAGAGCAAACAGGATGTCAAATCCCTTCCAGCTAGAAATAAAATGTGCAGGGTACCATTTCAGAATACAATATAACCAACTTAAAAGTTTCATCCAGAAGATTTTAAGTTGCCTGATAATCACTTAAGCACATCAACAGATTCATCAGATACAAGTACAGATTCAGATCCAGTCATTGAAGTATATATAATTTTGTATTTTTTTTTTTTACTTTGTGCCAGAAGCCTATTTTTTCCATTGGTTCACTATATTTTGACCCTTGAAGGTCAAGGGCATTTTAAACATCCAACAATAAACAGTTTTGGTAGATTAATGAACATCATCACATTACACACCACTTAATTAGGACCACCCAGCCAAGAATGTAAATTCTGCACTGGTTCCTATAGAAAGAAATTGGTCAGTAACAGTTATGGGAGAACAAAAATGTGTCCTGTACATCTGCATGTCCATCACATGGAGAATGTGTCCTGTACATCTGCATGTCCATCACATGGAGGATAAAATGATCATCAATGCAGTATAGCATGTGACCTTATAAGACTCCTTCCCTCCATCATGATGGAATTTTTTTCTGTTCTCTCTTTCTCTACTTTCTTCATTCATTTTCTACCATTCTCATGTCATAATTGTCTTCCAATCACCTTTAATGTAATTTCTAATCTGAATTTGCATTACACATTGGTTTTCATTTTCTAGTCTTCTTGGTTTAGACCGATTGGTTTCAATGTTCTAAGTTGTCGTATCCAGTATGATTCCTTTTCCTACACAAAAGGATAAACCTTCATAGATCTGATTGGATGACAAAAAAACTGTACAGAAGCCCAGAACACTTCTCCTCCCCTGGCCACACTTTCAGTAATATAATACTTATCGCTATTGCTAACAACCACAGCTGGAGTTCTGAAACCAGGAAGGAAAAGGAATCATACTGGATACAACGCCTTAGAACATTGAAACCAAGCAGAACATTGAAACCAAGCGGTCTAAACCAAGAAGACTAAAAAATGAAAACTATGCACTAGTAAAATTTAACATTTTCTAAATCTTCTTATTATCCTTCAATTTTTACTATAAGAATAACAGGTATAGAATCAAATATCCGGGATATAATCTTCGTTACATATGTACAAAAAGTAAAAAAAGATGCTTTGGCTTGTAGACTTTTAGGGAATTATACAAAGTTTCCATCTAGTCTATACAATCTGGTTGTATTTATAGTTTTAGCACATGTGAAGACAGCTATGTAGAGGTTTACAAACACAACATTTTTGTGTTTATATGTTTTGTATTTGCCTTTGAAAAAGACTCACTAAGAGTCGAAAGCAAGCAGCTTAGGCTAGTTAGTTACTAGTTTCGGTCCTCAGTTTATTGGCATCTATATATATATATATATATATATATATATATATATATATATATATATATATATATATATATATATATATATATATATATATATATATATATATATATATATTTGAAGTATGATAGGTGACAGACAACAGTCTGACAAGCTGACAGTGCACTGATGTTAACATGTTAATGCCAGCTATAGTGCTTCATGGTGGTCCTTAGATATCTGCATGTGTTAGGGTCTGAGTGACATACAATAACAATTAACTGACTAACAACAGCTTTGGCCAATTTTGTGTTAAACTGTGTTCTACTTGTAATCCATACCAGCAATGAAGATCCTGATCTGTTATAACATAATATACATATATGTCCTAGTCTGAACTGTGTATTATTTTTGTTACTCCATAACAAAAGTAGAGACCCTGCTCTAACAGAGCATTAGATATCTATTTACTTAACAGATCCCTTATTTCAAATGATTGATAAACACATTTTGTAAAAACACTCACTTACAAGTCAGTCCAACTGCAAACTGCACAGACACAGATCTGTTACTGCATAACGCACTGGCCAATCTGGGTCTGTGAAGTTTGTTAAAGTAATCAATATAACAAACAATATAGATCCTGATCTGATTGCCCATAATGTGATGTCAGATCAGGGTCTTTGTTGTTTGCAGTTTGACTTGATTTATAAATAAATATCTGGATGTATTCCTGCAAATAAACACAAGAACCATTTTTTCTTGAGTTAGCTAGCAAATAAAAGCACTAACATGGAGCTTAATCTAAAAAATTCAACAATGACATTGATGGATATACTGACATGCACCCAAGTGATAGATGTCAAAAACTTCTACCAAAGCTGGCTCAACAGTTAAATGACTGAATATTTACTGATATTGTTTCCAGGAGTATGCAAAACAAGAATGCTCCTCTAAAAAAAAAATTAATCTCTGCCCACCAAACCACCCTCCCTACCCCCCAGACAATCTTATTTACTCTGGAATAAAAAGCTAAACACCAAAGTAATTATGTAGTGCCAGACAAACAAAGCAATAATTGCTATTCCCATACAGTTCTTTTTTGTTTTATTCCTATTATCTAGAAACCTGATTAGCCTAATAAAATGAACCAAATGAACCTCTAATAATTAGTGTCTATCTTATCAGTGACAAATCTTCTTCACTTCCTGCTATTTAAAACTAAGCAATGCAAGCTTATATACAGCATTTGATCTGTTGAAATGTTGTAATGTTAGAATATTGTTTTATTTAAGTTTGACAGCAGTTTGAAAAAAAATTTCTGTCTTCTTTCTTTCATATCAAATAATTGGTGAAGTGTTTGCCTAGTTTTACCTCTTCAAAGGGATGTGTGATATTAATAGTTTATCTTGCAGAAATACAATGAATTCAAGGTTACACAAAATCATTTGCAATCTTCAAACAAAATTAAAAATTTTTGGAAAAAAAAGATATGTAGGGGTTTTAAATATCATAAAAGCTTTACAGCACATAAGCTTCTTAAACACTAATTTTTGCCAGTCATGATCTTTTGAAATCAATGTGATTAAATATCCAAATATCCATCTGTGAAAACCCATAGCTGTACATGAGTTGGTATCTTACACTATAAATGATTAGGCATTTGGTTTTTGGTTATTATGTAAATCTCCTACTATACATTTAAACAAGACTTACATATGAGAAATGCTATGACACTTAAAATGCATCATCTGGCACCACTACCCAACTATGCAACATAAAGTCACCCCAAAGCATGTGCAAGCTCATTAGCTATCTAAATGCCCAGCTATCTTAACTCAACCAATGCCATACTTGAGATAACATTAAAGATTAATTACTACATTATACAATGTTCTTTTTCTCTAGAAATCATTTTATGTCATTCTAGCTTTCGATAATTATTCACTAAACATTCTGTTTAATCTTTTTATAATAATAATAATAATAATAATAATAATAATAATAATAATAATAATAATAATAATAATAATAATAATAATAATAATAATAATATACAATAAAATTCTTTATCTTCAGAAGGTAAGTCAGAGTAAAAAGGTAATCTCTCTTGAAACCCTGTATTAAATACAAAAGTAGCCTCCCTTGAAGCCCACTATTAAATACAAAAATAACCTCCCTGAAAACCCTCTATTAAAAGAAAGAATTTAATAATCCCAAAGATGTTGCCATTTTCTTATTCTTTGATGAAAAATATTTAATGAGAATACTTCTTTCACATCTGCATGTAAATAATTCTAAATCAATGGGCCAGAATATACAAAATATCTTTTAAATAAATCTTTTTGAGGATTTTGAAATTATGTAATTTACATTGATGAAGATGTAAAATGGTTGAATTTGAATTTGATTGCTGTGGACTGACCATAGTAAGGAGATTCTGAGAACCCTCTTTTTTGAATTTTTTTACCTAAGTTTAGGTCTTCTATTAAATATTCATTCCTTTATTGACAGTATTCCTAGTTAGTTAACAGCATAAATGTAATTAGTATAAATATTACTTAGCATGATTTGAAATGTTTCTGGATTCTGAACAGTTTAGTCTGGTAAGTTTGGCAACAGTATCTCCATACCATATTAAGATAACCAAAGTAGGGTTGAACATGGATTTAACAGAACAAAACTCTGAGAAACTGGACATGTTTAATCTTGGATATCAATAGGAGTACTGATAATCCAGTTTTCTTTACACTTCCAATGTGTTCATTCCAAATTAGGTTGTTAAGAACATGCAAACCTTATTATGTGCAACAACTTACAGTGATGTATTTTGGTAAGAAATATCCAATGTTGCCTCAGGCAAATTTTGATCTTCTCTATTGTAATCAAAATAATTATAGTCTGAGATATATTTAGAGTTGTTCCATTATGATTACACCAAGTTTTTAAATCATCTAGGGCACTTTGCAAACTGTTTGCAGGACAGCAAAAGAGGGGCACATCAGTGTTTTATCATCAGCACAGAGATCTGTAAATGTAACATTGCTTTTTCAAGTAAATAAGCAAATCAGTGAATCGTTTGAAAACAAGACAGAATCTAGAACTGAACCCTGCAGAACACCATGTTGTTCAAGTTGATTATTTGAGAGCACCCATTTAAAAACTTTTTGTACCTCTCTGTGATGTGAGATAAAGTGAAAACCATTTTATAACTTGTACTTTCTCCAGAAGAATTTGATGGACAACTAAGTCAAATACTTTCTGAAATATACAACAACTTACAAATTTTCTTAACATTGGGCTTAACAACCATTTGTCTCCCACTGACAGGCACTTCACAACCACTCTTAGGCCTAAATCCCAACTGATTATTGTTATATTTACTGCCAATAACAAAGAAGTCCTTTATCAGAAATGGACATATTTTTCACTTAATTTTGGAAATGGTTGGTGGAATTGAAATTGATCTCAAATTTTTAACATCAGTCAGAGATCCTATTTAGTGAACTGATAAAACTTTTGCTAAATTTCACATATGTGGAAACTACTCAATTTTTATATTGATCTAATAATGAAGTACACTATGCTTACTGATAAGACAAGACAAGCCTTGGACCAATCTGATCATTGCTTTCAGTCTTGGACCAATCTGCACACTGCTTTCAAAAGTCATGGACCAATCTGCTCATTACTTTTGATAAGTCATTTTTAAAGAGATATTTAAATACTTTAACTGAATTTCAGAAAATTTCAAATAGTGCATCATGGATAGTTCATTTCTACAGCACATCTTTAACATATGATAACTTGAATCAGTTAAAGGTACCTGTACTATTAATTTACTGATTGCTAAAAGTTATAAAAACTATCAGCTCTCTGAAAGTAATCACTGGCCAAGTATCAACATAAAATACTCTGATTTTATACAATGCAATATGCTAATGAGAAGGAATGGTTACCTTTGCCCTCTGGTCATAGGTCAGTTTTCAAAGCACAAACTGATTACAACCTCACATGTTACACAAAACTTTATTAAAACAACATAAAAGCTAGTATGAAAGTATACTGATCCTTAATACCTGCAGACACAGGGTCTACATTTTGCTGCAAATTTTGGACAATATAGCACAGATTGGCAGACAACTAAAAAAAAAGTTTATTTATTCAAGCTAGTTCAGACACTCAGCATTAAGAGGTTAGTGTTAAGACTGGTCGCCTGGTGTCAGGATAATGTGACTGGGTGGGATATCATGTTACATGTCTGGGGCATGATGCCCCAGTGCTAGACATCACTATAAACTGCCACAATGCAGACATCCTAGTGATATGACTGAAAAATTGTTAAAGCTAGGTTAAAAATCATATTCACATCACATTAGAATAACAGAAAAGGATTACAGAACACTACACTTCTGTTTGAAGAGAGTACTTTGCCTCATCAAGGTAGAAAGAAATGCTTTTGTGAATTATAATACTGAGTACAGTATTAATTGGCAATATAATGAGAAGCAGTCTAAACTTTATAATTCCCAACACAAATAATATGTCCACTGATACAATTTAGGGATCAATCTATAGCTAGCTTTTGAAAAGCCAAAATGTTAATTACTTTATCTCTGGGAAGTTTGCAACAACAAAAATCAGGCACTAAATTGTTTATCATCATAAGGATATCAAACCAATTAGCATTATACTCAATCACCATCTGCCTTTGAACACTGTAAGGACACCAATCTCTACTAGTGTCAAACTTTATAAACATTGTATCTACTGAAATTATTTATCTACTTAAAATTCTGACAGTTTTATGCCCAACAATTTCCTGTTCATAACAAATATTTCACCTTACATCCTTGATTCCATTCCTGATGCATACTAATTGCCAATCCTATAATCACTGAATAACATATCATTAACTGTAAACTTCCATAACATAACATAATTTCATTGGTAGTTTCACAATATACTGTTACCTATAAATTGTTCACAGGTACTTATCTAAGATGACAAAAGTTATCACACTTTAACATGGGGAAACCTTTTGCAAAGAACTGTTGTTGTTATTGTTGTTGTTGTAGGGTTTAAAGCCATTTTCAGCACAAGATAGGCTATAAATGTTGGCCAGTATTAATGGTAGAAGAATAACCCGGGGAAAACCCCGAGAAAGATCCATTGACCCATGAGAAGCTACTGGCAGGCTTTCTCACACACCCCTGTTAGCTGAGCCTGAGACTCAAACCAATGCAAAAAGGTCAGATGGCAATGATCCAAAATGGTGAGCGCTTTAGACCACTCGACCACGAGGCCCCACTTGTAAAGAATTAAAGATATAAGCCTTTTTTCCAAAACCTTTGACATTTTTTTTTGTGTTTTAAAGTACATTTAATTTACTGATCATAAATATAAGTTGTTATCTGCCACTTTTTTATTTTTCTGACAATAATGGATGTAGTCTAAGAAAACAAAATATAAGCCAAAATTAAATTATGGACAATGTGTGTGCATGCATGCATTAGTGCTCGAAAAGGAGTTCATCATACACTTATCAGGCAGGTTGCCACTTCTGAGATCAATGGCAAATAGGAAAAGTTGTCATGGATGAAGAGTAATTTGATGTACAAGTAAAACAGTAGTCCACATACACACTTTTAATTCATTAGTTACACATATATCAGCTGCCCTAAAGCCCTACTTTTATGTAGCAGACTATCCACCATTATAGTTATATTTGCACATTTGTTCTCTTCTCCATTTCAACCAGAAAGGATTGATTCATAAGAAAAACTGGATGAAAACAATTTGTTGGTCTAAAAATGGATCCTTTCCAAAAATGTCTAAAACAATTTGGAAACGCTCTCTAAATGATGCTACAAAATTTATTTGACTTTAGACACAATAACGCTGTAAGTCATCTTGATACTTCGATTCCTCGGCGTAACATAACACTATTCTATTTTTTTAAACTATGTTACATTTCTATCTTATTCCAGGTCCAAAGACATTGTATGCTAGAAATGTACATAAAAGCTAGTTGAATCTATTCCTCTTAGATAAGTAGAGATATTTATCTAAACATTGAACATCTTCCTCTAATAAACAGATTTATGTACAAGTTTAATCTATTCCTCTAATATATGGAACAATGAAAACATTCATGCATATACATGTGCAGAACTTCACTCCATTATCCATTTAACATTTCACAAAAGTACATCCTGGTACTTAAATTTAATTTTTTTGAAGAAATCTGATTGGACAATAATGATCCAACAGATTTAAATGTAAGCCTTCCTTCTACTAAGGAAGGAAAAATAGTTCAGAACATTTTGGTTCCATCCTATTTTCTTTCCATTAAAAGTGACCTGACCAATAGAACGTTCATACAGATCTGAGGATTGATAATAGATTAATGTCCAAATAACATTAAGTTCCATCTTTATCTTTAAAGAAATCAGCTGTCCCTGTCTGGTTCCAAGAGAAATTTCTTATCCTATTTTCTTACTGATTACAAATGCATGCAATATGGAATGATGATATAACCAGACTGTGTTTATAGCATGCTTGAGATAAAGCTAATACCAACATATTTCCACAATAATTTTATTTAAAAAGTAATGTTGGAGAAATGAACAAGACCTGTATCAATCAAAATAGGTTACCTGTACTTTTTTTAATTCCAAAGAGCAAAAACATGTACATGCTATGTTCAGTGCAACTAAACAGCATTTGTGAGTCTCTACAAGGTTTACATTGAAAGGGATCCACCACTTTTGCTGTTTCACAAACTGGCTCTTTAATTCCTATTACCTTTATACTAAAATTCTAAGCTTTGTTCCAGTTCAACTAGTCTAAAAAAAACCCACTGCAACAGTTGTGATCATGTTTTTACTGACAAATTTTTTTTGGGCAAATTTAACTGATGTATGCAAAACATTATTGTATGAACAAAATTATCATGAAAAAATTGCACATTTTTAAAATCTTACTTGAAAGGCATTTAATAATTCATTCCAGTAAAATTTCTGGTCAACCTCATTTGTTTTGGAGATGTAATGAAAGCAACTTCACAATAATTTTTCTCTCTTATAAAGGCAGCTAAAAATGGAATCCAGTTTGATTTTAACTATCAGGCATTCAGCTCTCTGGCAGTATTTTAAGTCTATAACAATTGTTTGTTCCATGATTATATTTTCATTGATTATTGTAATAACAAAAGCTACAAGTAATGAAGTCATGAGATTTCCTTTTCTTGAACTCTGATAACCTGAATATTTCTCAAAGTAACAGAATAAATGATCAGTAGTTAACAAAATTAATGACCATATATACTCATTTGATAGTTAACAAAATTAATGACCATATATATACTCATTTGATAGTTAACAAAATTAATGACTATATATACTCATTTGATAGTTAACAAAATTAATGACCATATATACTCATTTGATAGTTAACAAAATTAATGACCATATATATACTCATTTGATAGTTAACAAAATTAATGACCATATATACTCATTTGATAGTTAACAAAATTAATGACCATATATACTCATTTGATAATTATCAAAATTAATGACCATATATACTCATTTGATAGTTAACAAAATTAATGACCATATATACTCATTTGATAGTTAACAAAATTAATGACCATATATACTCATTTGATAGTTAACAAAATTAATGACCATATATATACTCATTTGATAATTATCAAAATTAATGACCATATATACTCATTTGATAGTTAACAAAATTAATGACCATATATACTCATTTGATAGTTAACAAAATTAATGACCATATATACTCATTTGATAGTTAACAAAATTAATGACCATATATACTCATTTGATAGTTATCAAAATTAATGACCATATATACTCATTTAATAGTTAACAAAATTAATGACCATATATACTCATTTAATAGTTAACAATATAATTGACCATATATACTCATTTGATAGTTATATCCAACTGTATACTATGCAGATTCAGATCTTCTGCTGCACACTGCACCAGCAATCTAGATCTATACAGCTTGCTAGGACTAACAGTAGAACAAACAACGGTGACTGATTTGCCATCACATTACATGACAGCAGATCAGGGTCTATGTTGTTGCAGTTTGAACTCGATCTGATTAATATAATTACTTAAAATAGTTAATAATTATATTAATCAAGTCAAAATGACTATTTAAAGAAAACTCACGAGTCAGCACAATACTTTTGACTGCAGTATTCCACTGCCGAATCTCTTCCATGTACATTCACTAAACCTTCATCATGAAATATTATTTCTCACATATCCTTACCATGTTTCTGGCATACATTAAAATACCAATTCCAGATTTTTCTCTCCTAACTCACTCAACTCATTCAAAAACCTTCACTTAAAAACTGCTCTAAAAGTTGACCAAATATAACAAAATTCTGGCATCAAGGGCTTTCAACCTTTTACAAATGACACTTATCTGCAATCGAATTTCCACTGTTACTAAGATCAGCCTCTCAAAAACTAGCTGAAAGAATTTGACCAAATTTTGCAGAAAGCAGCCTTGTACAAAAGTGCTTTCAAACAAATGATACAAATTTACTATCAAATATGGCTATTACTAGAAATAGGAAAACCTATTCATGACTTCTCAAAAGATGCCCAAAAGAATTTGACCAAATCTAACAGCAAGCATCTGGGGATTAATGATGTTCAATTTGAAACAGATGATGCATATTCAAAATCAAATATGGCTACCACTACTAAAATTCAACACCCTTTTAAACAGTTTAAAAAAAAAAAGCCATTCATCAGAATTTGATAAAATTTGACAGAAAGCATCATGGCATGAAAGGTATAAATTTTGTGACAACAATATTGATTCACCATCAAATATGGGCACTTGAACTAATGTTGCAAATCCTTTAAACGACCTCTTCTCAAAAAGCACTTACCTGAATCTAGATTAAAACTGCTAGAATGCATTCTGGAATAAAGGGCTTTCAAACTGACATAAATAATACCATCAAATATTGTAGATGCCATTAACAAAACAGAAAAGCCTTCTATGACCGTTAAAAAAACCCACAGAATTTGACCAAATTTGTCAGAACACATCTGGACAAGAAGAACTTTTAAATTTGCACATATATTACTGATCTGCCATTAAATAAAGCTGATCTGCCATTAAATAAAAAGGCTTTTAAACACTCTCATTAAGAGAATGAGATGAAATGTTTATTTATACTCAATCTGTCATTAAATATGGCTGTTACTAGAATCAAAAGAAAAACATTTAACAGTCAAGGTTTGTCAAATTTTAGAAAGCAAAGTTTGTAATCAAATACAAGGAATATGATGACTGAATGGATGTGGAGGTATTCCCTCCAATTTTCTGTTGTGGTCTCCAACTGGTTTCATTACTATTGTAACTCATGAGAGGGAATTGAAATGGTTGATTCATTTGTTCAACTAATCACTTTGTTTTGTCAGTAAGTAGTTTATATAACCCTTTGTTACCAGTGTCAAACATGACTGTTATTGACACAAAATTTGGTCATGTGACAATCATATTGTTACAACCTATTGTTGTAGCATTAAATCATTGTCCCGCAACAGGGATCCGGCTATGTCGAAGATGAAACTTAATTATAGAGATATATCTTTTTAATGAGAGGTATAAAAATAGTAATGACCAGAAAACTCATCATGAAATTTTTATTTAAATTTACAGATGCTTTCTTTCCAATATTGTAAATAAACAAATTTTCTGTAATACAATACATAAGACTGCCATGTTATTATAGAATATATCAGGTGAATTAATGTCAGCAGGTGTATCTAATTGAGAAATCATAAGCGTCTATAGGGTTGATATAAGTTGTATCTCAGTTCATAAGGATGCTGTTGATGATTCAGTTGTTATGAGACTTTGAGAAGTTTTTTCTCATGGTTCAACAGATCATTTCTTTGAAGATTCTATTACACATACAGCATGACCCTCTGATATGAATGTATAAAATTTTGGTATATCTTAAATGATGTTTCTAAATTAGCTTCCACTTTTCAAATATAGAAGGCAAAAAGTAATAAAATAAAAAAGAAGTCACTCATAGGAACTGAAAAACTGCTGGTCAAAAAGAATTTCCATGAATTCGAGATAAGACCAATTCTTTTTTTTTTAACTGTTATGTGTTGAAGCTATTTCTGAGCGATATATATATATATATATATATATATATATATATATATATATATATATATATATATATATATATATATATATTCAAATTATTGCCAGTCATATTAAAGATTGGCACCATTTTTATTTAGATTCAAAGATAACAACTTTCTGTGAAAACCCCATGTTAATAGAACCATCCATTCTGAAGAAGCAAGAACAAAATTTTAAAGATGGATGGGTCTCACAGTCAGATTGTGATGTGTCGAATTTTGAAAACTCTTAGAAGCTTTGGTTAAAGGAATTGTATCAAAGTCAACTTAATTAAAGTAGAAAGGGCTAGAGATAGTTAGATGATTATTTCCATTTCATCTCTGAACGTCAAAAGGGAATTCGTTCTAGTTCTAGCCGACGTAACATGACCGAGTCAGATGCTATGGTACAAGAGAATGACATAAGACCTTTCCCCAAAATCGGCAGGGTTAAAGGCGGCAGCTGGCTATAGATGATAGTTCAAAGTAAATGATTAATTATGGCATGATTAGTTGTTTAGTTTTCTTGTCAATCCAAAAATTCTACGAACAGGTTTAGGAAACAGTCTATTCCGATTGGTTAATATGGATTTATGGGCGTAACTCTGTAAGAAATTAAAGGTTTTACTTTAGGAAAATTCAGGAGTCTTTAATCTTTCGAAAGGGAAGTCAAATGGTCCCGGGATCGTGTGAGACATTATCTTATGATTTGGCAGTGAAGCGAGAGTTTTGTCTCAGCAAGTAGGCAAACTCTACATTTTGAACTCGTAAAAAGTACGTCTTCATTATAGAGTATGGGACCAGATAGTTGTCTCAGTTAGGAGACGGACTATACGCGATATTCGTGGAAATGAATATTGAAACGGCAAAAGGTACGCAATCTTAGTTTCCCAATTTTAATATGTTATTTCATTTGTTGATCTATTGCAAATGTATTCTTGATATGATATATGTATGTATGGTTTCATTTTGCAGGATTTTAGTGAAATGCTAGTCATGGCATTTTATTTAATTTTCTAATTATCAATTCATTTGGAGAATTGGCAAGATTGAATGTAATTAAAATTTCATTAGATTAGTTGAAAAGATTGCATGTAATTGAATCTTGAATACATAGGAGTGATTTGGAATTTAAATGAATTAAGCTTAAGGAATGATGGGTAATGTTTCACAGTTTATGGATTAACTCTGTTTAGAATGTGTATGACCTAACATTACATGTATACCATATACTAGTTTGTAATATTTAATTGATCACTTAAGTGTATATCTATATGCTAGTTTGTAATATTTAATTGGTCAAGTAAACTATTTTAGAATAGTTAGATCTGGAGGTCTAAGCATATGTAATTTAAGACTGCTAGATTGGTAGAGTCAGCAGTCGAGTGGGGGTTACATACGGTTTCATACGGCTGAGTTGAATTTAATTGACCATCCCTATCGTGACCTGAATTAAGGTCAGGACAAGCATCAACCGTTTATGTAAACATAACAGTTAGCTAACAGAAGTTACTGTGGCAGAATTTATGCCTTTTGTTCTGAGCCGAATTAATGTAAAAATACAGATATACCTGAGAATGTGACCTATTGTCTATTGCGAGAAATTTTATTTATTGAAGGAAACAGCTTTCCTGGATTCACATGAGAAATCCCTGAACAATCATAGGACCAGAACAAATTCTACGCAGAAATCCAAGTCCAGAGACGATTGTTAAGTCAGAGTTCGACGGACAAGAGTCCAAGACGAAAAAGCTAGACAAAGATCGACAGCAGGGACGAACGGAAGTCTTGATGTCTGCATAAATTAGGTGATGAAGTCTCTCATCGCTACACTCAAAGGTCACATCTCATTGGCAATGAGGATAGCAATTTAACATTGAAAGTAATTTTACATTTAAAGAAATTTGTATTGTCTTTTTTATTTGAGTACATGTTAGTACCATTTTTCCTTCTTTTGTAACTAAGTCATTGATTTCTTTTCATTTTTAGTTCTGTTGATAAACTGATTAAATTTTATATTTGTTCACTGAAAGGGGGCTCGTCGTGATCATTTCTTCAATATACTTGTTCAGTGATCTGCATTCTTCTTTCTATCTATCCACACTGGGTAAATCACACCGCGGAGGTCATTCCCTAGCAACGAACCATAGTGAAAGAGGTTGGTGTGTTTTTTTTTGCACGCCGCCAATTTGTCACACAGATAAGCACTATTTTTGTTTAGGACCAACTAAACATCATAAGAAGTCTACTGATGAAAACTCCATGTCATTATGATCATCCATCTAGAAGGAGTGGCAATAACAATATTTTCAAAATGGTCAAAATGCAGCCATATCCGAAGTCAGACTGGCACAATTTTCACTTACAATCAACTAGTTATCATGCAAAGTCTTCTGGTTTTAAACCCTATATCATTATGGCTGTTTATCTTGGAGGAGTTGTTTCATCAAGAGTTTCAAAATATCAGCCATGGCAACCAAATGACAGATCATACCATCTCTGTTAAGTAAAAACTTCTTGACAACATGAAATGGGTGGCAGTGATAAGATTTGCAATATGACTGCTATTGTGACCATAATAGATGACTGGTCAGGACCATTTTCATTAGGAACCAAGCATCATAAAAAGACTTCCAGTAAAAATAACCATATTGGATATGGCTACCATGGTGGCAATACTGGATGTAGCTCTGCCAACCCTAACAAGACCTTTGCTGTAAAGCATTTGATATTTTTCCATTAGACTAGTTTTCAGTAAGGTCTAACAAAATTTTGTGTAATACTATTGTAAAGTTTGAAAATATATATTTAAAAAGTTCAAAAGTTCTAATCGAAATTGATGCAGTGATGGTAAACATTATGTTCAACTAAAACATTTCTAACATATGCTTTTCAACCTTAATAATCTACACAATTCAGTTTTACAAACTGTAGTTCCCAACCCTATGAAGCTCCATGGCTTCTTGTCCTCTATCAACTTCATATAATTCCTGGATTTGCTTTTAATTACAAATGATGACTGCAATCATACCTCCCCCATTAGACATACTAAAATTTAACACGTCGAATAAACATAATTGTCGCCCTTCTGGCTTTTACACACAAAGAATTTAAATATTCCTTTTTATTCTTCTGCACTGTTAAAATCTAAGGAGGATTATTTTCCCTTTTGTCTTGAACATATACCTCTTGTTGGATGTAATCTTTTGAAAATTCAATAATTCAATAATCAAGAGCTTGTTTATGCAGATATTTTTCATGAAAAAATATATGCAGTTGAAAGCATTTGATGTACTTCAATAAAGATAGTTTGGTTCCCTGACCATCTCCAATAAATCTGATATGAAGTTCATATCCAACTCAAACACTGACAAGCTAGCGTCTACATCTTACCACAACAATCATATTTCTAATGTTTACTTTTATTATATATGTCTATATTTTCAGGGTAATTTTCATAAGGCTTATTGTCTAATTATAATGGTATCTGAGGATAGCAGACGTTTTTTTTTAATTTATAACCAGCTAGACCTCATAAAAAGTCTTCCAGCAAAAATCCAATGACTTTCAGTTCAAGAAGAGCACCATTTTTATTTAGACAAACCATACATTCTGGTAAGTTTTTTAATATGACTGTCCATTCAGGAGTGGCAATAACAAGATTTTCAAGATGGTGGCTGTCAGACATTTTGGATGTCCAAGCAGCATCATTTTCGTTTAAGACCGCCTAGCCATAATAAGAAGTCTTCATAAGAAGTCTTCTGGTAAAAACGTTTTGACAATAAAACCTTCATTCAGAATAATTACTTATAATAATATTCTTAAGATTGATATCCTATTGGCACTATTTTCATCTAGGACCAACTAGACATCTAGTTGGTCCTGGTCTAAAGTGCTCTCCGTTACGGATCACTGCCATCTCACCTCTGTCTGCGTGGGTTCGAGTCTAAGAGTCGGCGAAGGTGGATATGTGAGAAAGCTTGCTAGTAACTTCTTGTGGGTCGGTGGTTCTTTCCGCGGCTTTCTTTGTTTCTTCCTCTACCATTAATACTGGCCGCCATGTGTTAAGCCCCACAACAACCAACTAGACATCC
Source organism: Potamilus streckersoni (assembly GCA_016746295.1). Classification (NCBI taxonomy): domain Eukaryota; kingdom Metazoa; phylum Mollusca; class Bivalvia; order Unionida; family Unionidae; genus Potamilus; species Potamilus streckersoni. The sequence continues at coordinate 2,247,231 of JAEAOA010000695.1, read as the reverse complement.
TAAAAGGTATTTCATTGAATGAGGAGTAGTGATGACAAGATCTTCAAAAGGTCTGATTTTCATTTAGGACAATGAAGACCATGGAAAGAATGTGTGTGTGCAATATTATGGCAGTCTTTATCATGGTTTAGGAGCAGTAGTGACAACTTGCACTGACAGATGGATAGCGGAACACTAAAAGGTCCCATGAGAGCTCTTCTGATCTATGACCAGTACAGCTAATAATCCTAACTACAAACCATAATATTTTTAAAAGCATATGCAGAAACGTTACATATATTTGCCCAACCAGCTAAATATTAGATGGTCAATCACTGTTGAATAAGCCTGAACCTGACAAGCGAGCAAAGAGTGCTGTTTGGAGTCATACTGTCTTTAAACACAAAAAGATGGTAAAATTAAAAGTTCTTATCTGTAGATGTTTTGCTTTAAGAGACAACAAGTAATCTTGTTGCACATGTCATTATCATTCAGGTGTCAACATCATCCACATGTTAAAATCATACATGTGTCAACATCATCCTACTGTGACAGTGGGTTATAACTTATATTAAAGCTGCAAACTAGAACAATTAATATCACATGGGTCTTCAAAAAAGGTCCATTTGACTGCAGAACATAGCAATACATACAGAAATACAATTATTTATATCATAATATTGCAATATTATTACCAGCTGATCAAGAAGTCACATGTTTACACCATACTTGTTGTTGTTGTTGTTGTTCTGAGGCTTAATGCCATTTTTCAGCACATGATAGGCTATACATGGCGGCTAGTATTAATGGTGGAGGAAGAAACTGGGAAATCCATGGAAAAAACCACTGACCCACCAGAAGCTACTGGCAAGCTTTCTCACACATCTACATTCACCGAATATTAGACTCGAACCCACACAGACAGAGGTAAAATAGCAGTGATCTGTAATGGAGACCACTCGGCCACTCGGGGCACCTACATCATACTGAATTTTGTTAACATTAATGAATCTTAGATTTTGTTACAAAAAATTGACTGTGCATGACTTTCACACACTTGCTCTTTTTTAAGGGAGATTCATTGCACTGAAGGAATATGGGTAGTGTCAGCCAATGGACTTTGTACTCAAAAGAAAACAAAGACTGGCACATCTGGACTTTTAATGCAAAAAAGCAGCAAAAAAGTTTCATAAGGATGAGGTTTTTGTTAAAAGATGAATGCATGTTTTTTAAAAAAAAAATGATATCATTCAACCATGTTTCAAATATAAAAGTGAACTGCAAAAAATTACCAACTTTATAAAAAAATCATATCAAAAGTGAATAAAACTGATATCAGTATTATTTCTCCCTCTACTTGTAGAATGAAACGTCTGCATGAATCTGAATCCATAATTAATATTATTAACATTTCAAGTTGCTTTTAACCAATGAGTTGGTGAAAAGGCTAGCAAAATATGTTCAAATACTGTTATATATATTGAGTTTATTTTGTGTGCTTGACATTAGTCCATGACTAAGGATATAACTTTGGTGTCTGCCTAGTTTCTGTCTTGTCTTTAAGTTATAAATAGGTTATTTACTTGGACTTGAGTTCAAGACCCAGCCTTGATTTTGACACCTAGAAGATTATGGAGTAGAACTTGTTTACAGTTTGTGGTAATTTTACATTACAACAATTGAGTTTTCTTCAGAAAATGTTATTACAACAGAGGTTATGTGGAGATATATATAATTTTAAGAACAGCAAGGTTATTCCTTCCTCCTTTAATTTTAGTCTGAAGAAGTATTTACTGTTGTGTTCAGATATGAGAGGAATCTTTTAATTAAAAATTATTCATCTGAAGACCACAAAGTCATAACAATACTGTCTAACTTAAAATTGCCATGTTGTTAGATTTTTATGACCTGATAGCTTTAGAAAATTATAAACTTTAAACTTTTGCAATTTTAGTAGTACTAGTACTGTTTACCTTCCTTTCTTTGAGTTTACATTTCTGACAGTATTCCAACTTAATACAAAAGTTGCAAAATATAAAACCACACTTAAATTTCCACATTCATAAATTGGCTACAATTCTGATGTAAGCCAGAATACTGTATTTTGCCTTTTTGACATTTGATTCACTCAGCCTTTGAATTACATCCTGCAAATGAGCATTTCAACACTACTGTTACACAAGCTGTATCAATCTGAATGAGCACTCTAATCCTAGGAATATAGCAAGACCTTGATTGACACTCACCTCTTGTTCTTCAGCAATAATAGTCTCTCCACATTTTTTGCAAAGAATGATTCGCTTTGGACACTTGTCATTCTTGTGTTCCTGAAGATCTCGTCGCAAAAGAATATTGGCACACGAGTTAGGGCATTGGACATATGCATAATCACAGATACACAAGTGACTCTGAAAAATAAAGTCCAGTAAAACCAATCTTAGCAGATATTTCCATTAAAAAGATACCTTAATATAAAGATTCCTTCTTATAAAGATACCTCAATATATCTCCATATAAAGATATTTCAATTTAATGATAACCCATATAAAGGTAACTCCATACAAAGATACCTCAATATATCTCCAAAAAAGATATTTCAATTTAATGATAACTCCATATAAAGATAACTCCATACAAAGATACTTCAATTTATCTCCTTCTAAATATATTTCAATTTAAAATAACTCTATACAAAGATACCTCAAAATAAAGATATCCAAATATAAATATACCTCCAATTAAAGATACCTCTACATAAATATAGCCTAATATAAAGATAAAGATATAATAAATGATGTCAGTTCACAGAATAATGTTTATTGGTTTCTTTTCTTATTTAACTACAGCTTATTGACAGACTGATGCACTGCTAATAAAAATGAGCTCAGCGGAGTCTTAAATGGTGGAACTTGTGTGAAGAATGGGCATTTAGGGGCTATTTAACATCCAGATCATGACAGAGTGCTGATGGAAATCCAGTTTATTAAAGGCATCAACAATATCAGCAGCACACCAACCTGGATTAATACAATAGTTGTTGATCAAGTAACCCACCAGACACTGAAGTCAGGAGGACATACAAGAAAGGGGCTATAACTCCTGTACATGATGCCATGGAAAGATAAAAATAAACTAATTGAAGGCATTATCAGTATAAAGGTGCATGCTAAATTTGGTTGAAATCTAAAAGTTCTTAGCAAAATTATATTGCAAAAAATCAAAGTTAGGAGGATAGAAAATCGTGGGGCCATAAGTCCCCTAAAGGATATTGCAAAAAGCTGGAAATGAAAATCATTAAAACCTCATCAATAAAATGTGACATACCAGATTTGCCTGAAATTCAGCAATCATTGGTAAAGTACTTTTGTTAAAACTAAAATAAGGATGATGGATAATCAAGGGGCATATCTCCTGTAAATGATGTCATGAAATGCTGTGAAGGAAACAAACCCAAGGTCTGATCAACATACAGCCACTTCCAGATTTGACTGAAATCCAAATATCCATGGTAAAGCAGTGCTGCAGAAACAAGTCCCCTGTGCATCACTTCAATTCCAACCCAGGTCAAATCATAGTTCCAATTTCATCAGCGTGATATAGCCAATAATGTGTTAAAAGTGCTATTAAAACCAATCAAAACAAACAGACCTTCACAACACAAAATTCTGAGCAGGAAGTACAAGTATTTAGCAAAGAGATATATCAATGCTATTACTTTGTATTCCATGTAACATGCTTTACCTGAAAATGTCTTAAATTAATATTCTGATCACAGCCTTCCTTGTAATAGATACATCGGATAACTAAATCCAGGATTTCTCTTTTGGCAAAATTATCAGTAAATAAGTAACTCTCATCCAGAGGTTCAACACAAATAGGACACTTCTTCTCTGAATTCCTGAAAAAGACAAATCAACTTTTCTAAGGCAGGCTAGAAATGTGCCTAGTGGTAATAAAACTTTCATCAAACCTTGGTTTAAGATCAAGTGCAAATTGTCACAAACAAGGGTTATAATTCTAAAATTGTTATCAAAAAAAAAAGGAGACAAATCTTATTCAGATTGTCCAAAATTAATCTTTGTAACAAATTTGCTTATATTCCTTTGTGTCCTTCAAAAATCAATTAGCAGAAACAAAATATATAAAAAAAACAACAGGGAGAATTGATTTATGAAGGTATGAACTGTTGCGTTTCACTGAGTACTTTTTGAAAAGCTTAAACATGAGTTCATAAAAGGGAATAACATTCAACTCTCTAAAGATAAATACAGGAAATCAAGATAAGACCATTTCACCTTTTTAACTGTTGAGTGTTGGAACTATGATATTCTTGAATAACAAAGATTTTCAAATTAGCTGCTGTGGAAGCCATTCTAGCTGTCAAATTGGCATCATTTTTCTTTGGGACAAACCAGACACCATAAGTGTGTGAAAATCTTATACCAATGACCATCCATTCATTAAAATTTGTGACAAGATTTTCTTCATTTGTGGCAACCGTATTGGATGTTGGCAGGATACCATTTTCATTTTGGACCAACCAGATATCATGAGACATCTTATGTCAATATGACTTTCCATTTAGAGGAATTGATAAAAACTGATTTTTAATATGACCATACATAGAAATAACAAGATTTTTCAAGATGGTTGCCATGGTGACCATATTGGGTGTCAGATTGGCATCATTTTCACAAAGAGGTCAGCATTCAGATCAGGAGGCATGCAAAATTTGGTCAGGTGTTTTGACTTCAAATCAAAAGAATTTTTATTAAACAGATTTTTAGCATGCAAATGAATAAAAAAAAAAGAACTACTGAATAAATATTTTCTTATGTATTAAAATATACAAATCATTTCATCACATCAGTCCTTTCATAGTAACTTGATGCCTTTCATGCTCTCCTTATATGCAGCAGAAGCATTTTTTGCCTTTCTAAGGTGATCACTTCCTGAATTACATTTGTGGCACTTCTCATTATTGTTGATCTCAACACTTAGGAGATGATATTTTGTTGTTGATTCCTTTTAAGTCAGCCTGAATTGTCCTCAAAATAAAAAAATGTCCTTGCATTGTCTGCATTATTGGAATTTGGCAATGTTAGTACAAATTTACCAAATCCACCAAGAAATTAAAATAAGATTTTTCTGCATGTCGATTCACGTCTCTAGTTGCCTGAGAAAATCGCTCAAGATTGGTGCTGTCTGGATCTAATTTGGAATGTTTTATTTTCTTTTAAATCAACTTTACAGAAATGGCAGAATGCATCTTCATATCCACTGAAGTCGATTCCAAGAGGTGAAATTCTCTTTTCATACATTACTGAATTTTGTGTGATATTTCCATTGTTTAGATCTAAGAGTTTTAGCACTGGAAGATGACACAACCTTAGATATCTTGGCAAACTTTAAATTTCAAAGCCACAGTTTTGTTGTATGCTACTTGAGCTCTTAGGTAATGACTATCCGACCATAATCACTTATTGTCTTTAATCCTTTCTGAATTACTTCTAATCACTCGAGATTCATCCATCTTGACAAACTTTAAACACTGAAGCAAAACGAACCATATTAAAAGAATCCAAATAAAGTTGATTGTTTTATGCTGCTTCATCTCTTTAGCAGACCAATCATAACCCATTAATGTTTTCAATCCTTTCTGAATTACTACTGATCACACTTAGTAAAATCCAGTAATTTTTTTAGGCTGTTGACAATTCAATATGTAATTAAAGTGCAATGATCAAGGGCATAAGCAAGTTCACAGGAAGTCTAGAATTAGACCCTTAAATAAACTTCACTGGGAAGCAAGGTGTGAAAAAATAAAAATGGTCAAATTTATGCTCTGGAATTTTTCAACAATAATTCTGAGTATGCTGGAGATTTCAAGATGTGACAGGAATGACAGGGGACATCACTCATCTCAAGAGGACCCCCACCCCAGGTTTACAATTATAAGGACAAATAGCAATAACAACATTTTCAAGATGGTCTCATGGAATCCATACTGGACATCAGATCAGTGCAATTTTCATTAGGATGAACCAGAAATCATAGGAAGCAGAGGTGGTACAACAGCAATTTGTACTTCATTATTTCTGAATACACTTGTGATTTATGTACCATGGTATACACAAATTATATTAGGAGCCAACAATGTAATGTTATGGGACTGGGGACTGACACTTTTAAATATTCATTTGTCAATAGCTGGAAAAATATCTTTTGCAATAGCAAAAAGCACCATGTTATTTCCATTATATCGCATGGAAGAAAAAATAAATCATCTTGAAAATAAAAATCTCAAATTTTTATAGCCCCCTAACCCCAAAAATAAAATGGCTAATACCTTATAGTACTGTAGACGAATTTGGTATGTGTATATTAATTGTCAAATAATTTGTAATCTGAAATCAGTAACTAAAGTTGAATGATTAAGCTTACACAATAGCTGACAACCTGTGAAAGATGCTATGCTGACATTAGAGAGCATGCTGATGTAAACAGGAAGTTTTGCCCTGAATCATTTAACTTACTAGTTACTGATAATCTTGATAATTCAGTCTTCTGAAGCATGTATTAGTTAATACCAGCCACACTCCCAACATTTTTCTGTTTACATCAGGTTTGCATTACATGATTAAAAGTGGTTATGCTCACACAAAAAGAAGAAACAAATTATATAAAGTGTAAAGAAGAAATAATAATTCAATTACTTGAGAAAATACATAAACATGATTTACAGGTTGTATTTCCAGTATGCAGATTACAGACAGACATATCCTTAGCACATATTTATATACCATTTTCATCAATGACAAGACAACAAAAATACTTTCAAAAAGACTATCTGTTAGTTGTCAGTGATTTTTATTCAACAATTTAGGCCATTTAAGGCTGCTTCACATGATCATATGCAGGACTCACTTTAGCCACCAGAGTGAAGCATTTTGATAAAAAATATCTTTACTTCTTAATTTTTGTTTAAAAATTCTTGTCTATTCAGTTTATTTTAACCACAATAGGGAAATATACTTCTGTAGCACATGATCTAGCAGGGTTAAAATGTTTGACAAAAGATATGAAAATTGTGTTCTACTTTTAATTTGCATTTTAATTTATCTTGGTATTCTTCGTTTTCTTCATTTCCTGAAAGGGTGATTGATTGGCATGCTATCTATTTTTGTCCATCCAGCATGTACATCAGACTTGCATTTAACACCACAAATCCCCCCCCACTGGGATCCCATTAATACTTTTCCCCAGCTCCGATAATTTGACAAACCTCATGACTTTAAAAATGATTGTCCTCAGAGCTATCATGGCCAGTATTTGCCTAACTAAATCATCATGTGAAGATAGAATATGCCAAGAATCAGTCATTTGGAATTTTCTACGTAGTCCATATTTTTAACATGCATTTGTAAAACTTCTTTGACCCAATATTAACATCACACATAATGATGATACGGGGCTCAATGTGCCAATCAAATTTAGTTTAACAAACAATAATGTTATGTGACAAGCAATGCATATTACAAGTTCCAGGTCAAATTTCACCAATGCTTAAGTTTCATCTTGTTTGTCAGTATATTAGATACATACCAAATTTTATACTATAATATCTGAGAAAATAAAAAATATATCATCTCCCATTAAATTTCATGCAGGTATGACCCAGTATAAAGGCACATAAGTTTGCTAGGCCAGCTAGTTTATGGCTACCCTATGCTAACCGTGTCATCAAATTCTAACTTACTGATACACAATTGACTCTGACCCTACTTACACCCAACATAAAATATAAAAAATTGGAATGCAAGGGTCAGAGAAACCTCAGATAACTTTATGCTCAACAAGCTATTGGGATAAATTACAATGGAATTGGGCAGGGAGACAAATTATGAACCACATCACTTGGTTTTAATTTGAAGATGGCAAATGAGTGCTGTTATGTCTTTTTTTTGTTATAAAAAATGAGTAATTGTGCCTGCAACAGCTGTCTTAGATTATTTCTACCTTTAAGGAATAAAAAAAGTCTAATGACATTTTATCGATATGTGTATCGTTACAGCAAAAGTATCAATGCAATGATACATAAAAACATTTCACCCCTAGACATTATTGAGGTAAAACCATAAAATGTAATTTATCTAATTAAACCTGCATAAAGAAACTAAAAATAAAGATATAATTATCAAAACCAACAGTTTATTCTATTATAAATATGTCAGAAAAAAGAAAGTTTCAATTGAAATGAAAATGGTACTACTACAATGACAGTATTTCTCTAATACAACAAGCAGCCTGCATGACAACTTTTTAAAAAGTAGGGATCAGTGACCTTATTACTAGACAGCCTTTTTAAATCAACATGGTATGGTTATATATGAGCAAGGTCTTCCTCATCAAAGATACACAGATCACAACAACAATCTATTTGATATTGACAACAATCTATTTGACATTGACAACAATCTATTTGACATTGACAACAATCTATTTGACATTGACAACAATCTATTTGACATTGACAACAATCTATTTGACAATCTATTTGACATTGAATTTTTGCTGTTGAAAGACTAATATAAATGTCACATTATACACTGACTTCATATTATCAACAGTCCTCCATGTAGGCACTAGTAACAAAGGTTGACTTGAGGGATTATTGACCCCAAAGTCTCAATGACCCTCACCATTGGTCAAGGTAATGTACTTTGGAACTACATATAATGTGCAAAACCATTATTTTCTTCTTTGATGACCTTTGACCGTCTGACACACCCGAAAAACAAGTTTTTTTTATTATCAAGTGCCAAAGTCTACAAATTTCAACAACAATTTCTAACAAATTTTATTCTGCAAAATCAAGTTTGCTTTGAGTGCCAATGGCCTTGACCATTAATGTCTTGACCCTCAAATCAACAGACCTCTTTCATACTTTAAGAGCAAGCTGTCCACAAATGCAGGTCCAAGTGCTACTGCAAATAAATGTATGGTCAAGGATGGGCTGCTTTACAATGTGTTTTTCTTTTTTTTTAGAAAGACAATTCATAGATAAAACTACCAGTCTGCAACAAAGCTGAATTATTATTGTTATCTCTACTTTCCTCAACCCATTTTACTGTACATACATGTATATATAGTTATACATTTATATAAAAGTGTCTCTGTCCCTAACTCTCCTTCTACAGGATGGACTGAAATTTTGAATATTATACACACACACACACACACACACACACACACACACACACACACACACACACACAATTACCTAGCATATAGATAGGAAGGATAGGAAGGATTAATTAACCTGAACCTTTCTCCAAAAAACATAGGGATGATGTTGTTATACCTACCTCAGCCACTTGACAATGCAGTCTCGGCAGAAGCGATGGCCACACGTGGTCTGTGTTGGTTCCCTCTGTATGAATAAACATATTGGACAATCATACTTTTCATCCTTTTCATTGACAAAGACAAATGAGTCCTCTAAATCTCTTGACCATGTGTAATCACTCGGTGATGCAATGGTTTTCCGTTCCCCACCACTTGCCATTACCTCTGGCCAGCAGTTCCCATCCACTGTATCATATTGTTTGGCAGTGTTCACACCTTCTGATGCCATCAGTCAAATGGCATCAGAGACGTACATGTTATCAAGGTTACAGATATACTGATGTCTTCCACAAACATTATGAGGTTTCTTCTGCAAAAAGACATCAAACAGAAAGAAAGTTAGGACATACAGATCTTTATGCATAAGTATTTTTTGCAGACTCCATCCAGAAGTTAGAAAAAAAACCTTATAAACCAGGACAATCATTTATGAAACACCTCAATTTGAGTGCAATACACTCAAACTCATATTTTAAATGAAAACAAATAAACTGAAATACAGAAGACATCAAAGTAGCAATACATTTTTGAGACAGATGTCTGTTAAATATGTACTGTTTAGTTTATTCTGTAAGAACTGAACAAATATAAGACCTATGACAATTGTAATATGAGTGAACACTTAGGTGAAGGAATTTACGATAATTTTTAGCTCCAGCAAGCACTCATGTGCAGCGGTTAAAGGTAATTTTAGATTGAGTGAGCACTCATATAAAGGCATTAAATTTTAGCTCAAGTGAGCAAACATGTAGAGGAGTTTCATAAAATCTGGCTCAACATGTTGAGTAAAAAAATATTACTCCTAAAATCTTAACAGTGGATGAAACTCAAAAGGACTCTCTTTTGAACTGTCAGAATATTTTCAAGTAAATTTGAACCTGAGCAGTTTTATGACCAGGCAGTATCTTTACAGACATTAATTTTTGCTTCAATACAGAATGTTTTTTGGGACCTCACAACTATCACTGATACTATCAAAAAGTTTTACTTAAAACCATCTTTACCTAAAATTGTTTGCTTTCACTCCTCCAACCATCCAATCAAAATGAATACAACTTCCTTTCTATGATTCGTGGTTGGGAGATGACCAGTGCTTGTCATTCACTAGTAAAAGTGAACAAGAAAGAACCAGAACATTTCCCAAAAAAGGTTCTCTTTACAGTTAAATGGTCAAAATTACGCACTGGTAATGCTTGGCCTCCATTGGTTCCATCCAACATACCCCTTGTCTATTCATGCAGAGCTTACCTAAATGACATTCCTGCATCCACACCAGCATAATACTGACAGATCCTACTTTTTTATTGCTCTGGCAGAGTTTCATTAGAGGGTTTTCCTTTTCAGCCATGAGCTGAGTGATTTACCTGAATACTTTTACTTTACACTCTGCTACTTTAAATTTTTTTTTTTATCTGTTGAGGGAGGTCCACAAACCCTCCATCTACTTTGGCAACTCACCCTCCAACTTTAAATCTAATGGAAGACCCTGCATTGTACACTTTACATGTATACTGCACAGAAAAATAGACACCCAGGCCTGCTACCCCCATCAGCTGAGTTAGCATATTTGATCCAATATTGTTATGCAAGAAGCTTCCATTCAACCTCAAAACCCCCACTTCAAATATAATACATGTAAAAAAAATGGAAATCTGCTGTCTAGTGGTGAGATGTGAGTGAAGAAAGAATAAAAAATAAAATTAAGCTTTGTGATTCAAGCAGTATTTTGTGTTGCTGTGTCACAAATCAACAAACCAAAATCTAATTAAAGTTAAAAACTGTCAAAGTTTTCAGACTTTGTTCTTGAGCTCAAACAACCTGCCATAACAACTATGTGTGAAGCTAAAAACATTATTTTTTTACTCCCAAAGTCATGTTTTAAAAGACATACACCTGCAGTGATATTCAAAAAAAACCAAAAGAAAATAAGAAACGACCTAAACACCATCACCTCAATAATAGCATGTTAAACTATCCTTCGGGACTTTACACAGCTGTTATAGAGCCACTTAAAGGAGAGTGCAGTCAGGTATACCCCCCCACTTTTTATCACCATTAGCAACAGTTTTAGTCCTTCATTTATTTTTTCACTGACAAGTTACAGGAACAAAATTAACAATTTAGAGTGTGTAGGTACTGATTCTTGAAATACTGAATGTTATTTACAACACATCTTTCCAATCTTCTTAAAGAGAATTATGTGTCATAAGTCCTTCCCAACTCACCTCTTACAAAGTTATTGTTGTTGTTTAATGCCACTTTTCAGCATAAGATTGAATATACATCATGGCAGCCAATATAAATGGCAGAGGAAAAACCCTGGAAAAAACCACTGACCCATGAGAAGCTACTGGCAAACTTTTTTGCATACCCACATTGGCCGAATCTGAGACTCGAACCCACAAAGCTTACAGAGCTATGCTTAGACACAGACCTTGATCTATTGTCACAATTTGCACTAAAAAATCAGGGTCTGTGCAGTTTACAGTAGGATGGACTTAGAAGCAATTAAATACACTTATCTAAATGTGCTAAATATTGAATGAGAGTGGCATCCTTGTGATATATAGATAACAATCCACATTACAGAATTTTGAAAACATATTTCATCTGGTGTACATGTCAAGTATGGTAATTCTTAAATGGTTGCAGATGGGAAGAGAAGGGAATTAACCCAAGCATCTGTGAGTAGAGTGTTATACTTCACTATGAGGAACCATTATTAGCATGTATACAGTAATCATATATTCTTTAATCTCTAAGACCATTCTGGTGGCCCAGTGGTTGGAGCATCCACCTTGGATGCAATAAGTCATGGGTTACAAGCCCGGCCCAGTCATACCAAAGAAAAATAATACTTAACAGCTGCCCCTCTTGGCACTCAGAATTAAGAGGTTAGTGTTAGGACTGGTTGGCCTGGTGTCCGGATAATGTGACTGGGTGGGACATCATGCCACATGTCTGCAGCATGATGCCCCAGTGCTAGACATCATTATAAACCATCACAAGGCATATATCATAGTGACATGACTGAAAAACTGTTAAAGCCACATTAAAAATTCAACATATGCATGCGCACACATGCGTATGCAAACACACACAAAGGATGCATTACTAAGACTATGTCTGGACCTCTTTCAGTGGGTTAAAGTTATTAAACCTACATTGGAAATTGATGAGGAACCTCAAGCTTAATGTTTGAAGATAACACTAAATTTAACCTGTTTTGAATAACCACTTCTACTTAAGAGAAAATATTCTCAAAGCAATAATTTATTGATTTTATGGCATTATGACCTGTTATGAGACCACCTGTCTTAAGAGACCAAAATGTTTGGCACAATGAGTGGTCTTTCAAGAGAAGTACCTCTGTCTTAATGTTACTGTTGTTAAAATATTTAACAAGAAATATTTTTATTTTATACATAATAAGAAATATTTTTATTTTATACATAACAAGAAATATTTTTATTTTATACATAACAAGAAATATTTTTATTTTATACATAACAAGAAAAGATACTGCATAAAGCTGCTATACCTAGGTGCTTGTGTCATTTATAAAGTTTAAAATTGTCCAATCCAATCTGAAATCATATATTAAAATTATTTTTTTACTAAAAATGACAAAATAAAATGCTTCACTCAAACAGAATCTCTGGCTGTGCAAATATGAGCATTTAAACTTCAGAAAACTTGCACTGCCAACTTACATTCTGAAGCCTCATTTCACAGAAGCAAGTATGCCTAAGAATTGCATGCAAGGTATGGGTGAGGGGTGAGGAGGGGAAGAGAATGTAAATACATCAAAAAAGCTATTTATGACTTGAGAAATCACTTATTTATAACTGTGGTTCAGTTAACACACACATTTTGTAAGTTGTATTGGCAAGTTAAAACACATTTTGTAATTTGTATTGGAAAGCTAATACACACACAATTTGTAATTAGTATTGGTAAGTTAATACACACATATTTTATAAATTGTTTTGGTAAGTTAATATACAAACATTTTTAAATTCTTCTGTTTCTTTTTTACACAATCGGAAAATATTCAAGAATTGAAAAACTACTGGGTAGACTTTCAAAAATACTGATACATAGTAAATGTAATTATTTACTGACTTCATTTTGACTGTACAAAATGCAACATTTTGCAGGGATAAAGCGGATCTTATAAGGTGTGAGGAAAAGAGGATTGGAATTATGTACAATATTTTTCTGTATAAAATTGGAAAAAATGCTGAATTCAAACACAAAAAAAATCCTTTTTTCTTTGAGTTTTTGCAATCTTATGGAAATTTTCCTGCTTCAAAAGATAATTCATATAAGCACAATGAGATTTATCTCCCAGTTTGAAATATATGATATAGCTAAACATTAATTACAGTATTACTAAGGTAAATTGTATTATTAGCTAACTGAATTTGTCAACTCCCACTAATCATCACACCAGCCATCAATATTGTTTTACAAAATTAATACTTAGATGCATTATAAGATAAGGAGTTATAATATGCTTATAACATGAGTTACCTCCCCCTCATCTCTCTCTCTATTAAAGGTTGCTATATTAATGGCTGTATCTTCATATGGAAATATACACTAATTTTCTGGTTTCTCTACCACTACTTGATACCTATAAGCAATAACTACCTTTCCAAAGAAGAAATTAAGTTAAAATGAAATAAAATGGTCAATTAAATTAAATTAAATAAATTTATGCTGACAGAAACTAATACAATATTTGCCTGCTCACTGAATACATGCACAATTTCCTTCATGTTGAACCTGTACTATTTCATCTGGATGCCATTGTGCAAGGCAGAGTACACCACAGTGAAATATTCACCAACTTGTGCCTGTAAACATGGTCAAAAAATGCAACTTGATATTGGCTTGACAATATTGTTTTCAAGCATTTCCCAATTCAAGGTGGGTAGTTGAGAATTGTTAACAACTTAACTTTTGAGATTTCTGCTTACTGGTGTGTCTGGAAAATAAGAGGTATTCATCTCAAATGAGCATAAGCAAGGATTTATCAAAATGCATAAATGATATACCAAAATATCTTTCACCCATGATCAATTTTTTTTTATATTTTGTTTATGCAGTAATTACATGACATCAGTACATAAGAACTGTCCAACAAACAATTACATAGACCAATAATAAGTCTCAAGCCATTTAGACCTGCAAAAAATAAATCATAAAATTACTCTCAATTCCATGAGTAGCCTTCAGAACTGTTGATATAATCAAAGAAATGAATTTGTCAGCATACATGTATCTAGGTAAAAAAAGGATACATGTTGAAATTGCTAGAAACAAATCTAATGTTGCAAAAAAAATCCCCAACAGGATCATGTTATAAAACATACATGGATTTATGATAAGTTCAAATACTTCGGATTTCCTCTTCCACATATGTATGAAGACTGAAGGCCTGTGCTATTATATACATTGTTTCCTATTATGGCAATTACTGACATAAGTTTCATTGTGCAAAAAAAGATACATGTAAAACTGTTATAATGTGATGCTTGGAGTACAAAGAATAACATCGCAATATAAGCAGGATTGCATTAACAGATATTTGGGAAAACTTCCCCACAGAAAATATGCATTGAAATTTCAATGTCATCAGTTTTAACTAACCACTTGATCATATATAACAATATGTTTTACAAAATTTTGAAAGTTAAGACAACATTAAACACAGTGCTGGGATTAAAAATCTGATTGGGATTCGAAAAATTGGCTTTTTTAAGAGCAATGTATTTATGTTAAAAAGAGAGATCACCTTAAACAAAAAAAAATGGGAGCCATGCTGCCAATGTGTTATAAGCAGAATCACATTATAATGAAGTGCATTATAATGGGTTTTAACTGTTAAGAGAAAAATAACTAATATCATGATCCTGCATATCAATCTTATAATCAAAGCACAGGAATAAAACATGTAACCTTGACCTCAAGATCAAGGGCAAGCCATCAAGTCCCTGAATGTATTATATAACATCATAAAGATTCATCTAATTTATGAACAAAATCAGGAAAAGAGCTTTAAGACATGTAAAGAAAGGGAATTTGTTGACCCAAACTTTAGTACCAATGTTCTGTATACCATGACCTTGAACCCAATATCAAATGAATGATAGTGCACATCACAGAATGAATTTTTAAGCTTCCTAATGATTCATCCCAAGTATAAAGGTAATCATTAAGGATTTTTTAGAAAATATGGTATTGTTTAAATAATTCAAAATTCCTCAACTCAGATTATCACTGACCATGACTGATCACAAGGCATGAAAGAATATTACGAAATGAATTGTCTTACATTCATATCAGTTCCTCCAAAGCATGAACAAAATCTATCGTGGACTTTAGGAAACTGAAGCAAATAAAAAGAATTTAATAAAAAAAATTGGAAGCAAATTTTCTGTGACTGTGACTTTGACCTGAAGGTTTAAGTGGTAAGGGTGCATATCACCAGATAAATTGTCTTAGATTCATAATTTAAAGACAAGAACAAAATCTATCAAGGTTCTTAGGAATTGTCAGCAAATTAAAGAACTTTTAACAAAACCTTCATGCAAATTTTCTATGACTGACTTTGTTCACAAGGTCAACCGAAACTTGTCAAGAAGACACTGATTCATCACTTCCTGATTTCAGTGCAAACCATTAAATAGACTGGGTTCAGTTATAAAACCTGAGAAGAAAGCAAGAAACATCATTGGCAGTAAAATGGTCCAATACCATTCTAACCAAACAGGAAGTTCTGATCATACAGTCAACCCTGTCTTGAAGATACATTAACATCAATTCACAAGCACCAAATATTGTATATATAAACATTACTGAGGGATTTACATGTCTTAACAGATCATTTATCTCACTTCCCCAAGATAAGTTCACACTATCTTATTATCTGGGATTATCCTTCATTATATAGTATGGGATTTTTATTCATTATATGGATTGGATTATCATTCATTTTATGGACTGGAATTTTCATTCATTATATGGATTGGATTATCATTTTTTTATGGTATGGGATCACAGACTAAAAGACACTGAGAGAGGCAATTAGTTCTGGTTTCCTCTGCATGATAAAATTTGATTTAAATCAGATCTTTACAGTCCTTTGTGAATAACAGTGACTGCTTAGGGGTCATGTACATATGACCTCTGAATTAGCCAGTAGAAATGCAGCTATCAAAAATCTGAAAGTGATTCAAATCACTTGGCACACTTTGATGCTTTCAGCCACACTGTTTTGTCTCCCAAATGTGAAGATATAAAACTTCATCTGACTGGATGATAAAATTCGGGATTGTAAAAATATAGGTCACCAGAAGAATACCCAAAAGCAGTCATCAGATCTTCACAAGTGACAGTAGAGATCTGATTTTAATCAGATTGCAGAATGATATAGCCTAATGTGTTACATTAAAATCAGCAACCCCTCCTCCCAACAAAACCTACATTTCCAGCTGCCCAGAATTCATTCTCTTTCTATAACTGAGCTCAAGATAGCTTTAAGGCAGTCAGTTCACCTAGGAAAAATCAATGCTTACTGCAGTTTCATGATCATAACAGCATGACATCATCAATATGACATCACTTCTTTATTGAGATGTATCATACCTCTATGAACTCAGAGAGACTGATTATAAAATATTATGCTTGTTCTTTTGCTCTTATTAAATAATGAAACACAAAAAGTCTTGCAGTTTTATTAATAAAAAAACAGTCCTGTGAAAGGAAATAATAAAATCCATAAAACATAGCTGAGACCTTTATAAATCTTTAATAATTTACAGCAAAGATGGCTTTCTGTTGCAGAAACAAATGTAATCTAATTCATAAACTTATTCACCACAAAGCCACATTTCTTTTGTACTTCATAAAAAGAAAACCATTACATATTTAAAACAAAAAGCAGAATAAACACACTTACATTTTTGTGCATTTCCCAAATAATCTCTCCATAACAAAACATATATCATAAGAAATCTTGATTTACATCCCCAGTCTGACAAAAGCATAACCTATTCTGGCAGAACACAAATCAAAAACACACTATTTAGGAAGCTAAAATACCAACAATATTTATCAATATTATGAACTTTACCCTTTCAATTCAAAACTTCCTGGTTATTTGATCTAAATCAACATGTAGCCTATCATCTCCTGAAAAATGGCACTAAAACCACAAAACAAAGAAAAAGGATCTTTGAGGGGAAAATGATTTTATGCATACATGTATACTGTACTTTTTGGATAATGGTGGCTAATAAGTGCAAATACACGAAGTTTTGGCTTTACCTATGTATGTATGTATGTATGTATGTATGTATGTATGTATGTATGTATGTATGTATGTATGTATGTATGTATGTATGTATGTATGTATGTATGTATGTATGTATGTATGTATGTATGTATGTATGTATGTATGTATGTATGTATGTATGTATGTATGTATGTATGTATGTATGTATGTATGTATGTATGTATGTATGTATGTATGTATGTATGTATGTATGTATGTATGTATGTATGTATGTATGTATGTATGTATGTATGTATGTATGTATGTATGTATGTATGTATGTATGTATGTATGTATGTATGTATGTATGTATGTATGTATGTATGTATGTATGTATGTATGTATGTATGTATGTATGTATGTATGTATGTATGTGTACATACCCTGAATATTTAAGTACCCATTTAAAATGAATAATGAACAAAAAGGAACATGGATGCAGAACACTGAGTAAATGCAGAATGAATTAATGAAAAACAAGTTGTAAATAGTATATACAAATGCAGCCTACCACAAACAACAAACAATGAATCATACATAATAATGACACATAATGAATAATAAACCAAACAATATTTGATTAGTCTCAAAAACATTTGCAAATGAAGTTTCAAAACGCGTTCTTAAAGGCATTTAAAAAGCAAAAACATATAAAATGTTAAAAAGTGAGCTAGTGAATTGAATAGCTAAGGCATCTGAAATGCATTGTTGGGGTACATAAATCTTTCAGAGGCTATACACCTGTATTAGGCTGGAATGATAAACAACAAATAATGGCAAGATCTGATAGATCAAAATGTTAAAATCTAGTGCAATATGTACGACTGAAGGTAAATCTAAATTATCCAATAAAGTACTAAAAAACTGCAAAAGTCAATGTGATTGTGACTTAATTATGCAGAATCAGTAAGCCAAATGTCAACTACCATGACACAAGTCTTAATTATGTTCTTGTGATTCCATGCTGACAACTGAACCTGCAAATCAGTAAGACCAGTACGATATTGACTCACTTCTAAGACAAAACCAACTACACAGACTAAGACCTGTCATCATATAATGCACCAGAAGACCTGGGTCTAGCCATGCTAAAATTGTGTCTTGTACCCTTTTTGTACACGACTAAATGTCCTCTTTATTATTACATCAATCATGATACCTATTGGTATTGTAAAGAAATGAAAATGTAAAAAAATCTGAAGCAGGACTAACAGCTTAAAATTCTAAATGATATACTGTCTGTACTCGCTTATAAGTCAAGTCAGACTGCAAATAACAAAGATCTTAATTTACCATAGCATAATGTGGCTACGGAGCAAGGTCTATGTTGTTTGTTCTACTGATAACACCTAAAAAACTGCATTGACCTTGATCTGCTGACATATTATGCAGAAGCAGATCTGGGTCTGTGCAGTTTGCAGTTGGACTTAAAAGTGAATATATACAGTAATCAAGAGCTCCATCAAATTCTTGATTAAAGAGAAAATGTTAACCTGCATGAAAATATTATTTTTAGACTATCTGGGGGTCAAAATCTTGTCCAAAAAATCAAAGCATCTTTCACTTGAAAATAAATTGTCGCCCCCTAAATCATGGTATTTATAAATCTTGACCCAGTTGGATACAACTGGCTACATTACTGAACTTTCTTCAGCTGAAAATTTATTTTAAATTTTAATATCTTCCTTCTCTGGAACTGTATATACTCAGTTATAAGTCCAACTGCAGACCCAAATCTGCCATTGCATAATGAACCAGCACATCTGGGTTTGTGCAGTTTGTTAGGAGTAATCAGTAGAACAAACAACATAGATCCTGATCTGCAGACACATTATGCTATGTTTGCAGTTTTGACTTGACTTATAAGAAAGTATATAAATGGTATTAGCAGAGTTAATCCTTTGAAATCATCTCAGATTGACAATAGATTGAGTAATGGTGTGTGAGTGTGTGTGTGTGTGTGTGTGTGTGTGTGTGTGTGTGTGTGTGTTTGGAGAGGGATATATATATATATATATATATATATATATATATATATATATATATATATATATATATATATATATATATATAATTGCACTTTGAGCATGAGTAATTAGCAACAGGTGAATCACAAAGGGTCCTGCTCTCTAATAATTTTCTCCATAGTGCATTTAACAGAATATTTTGTGTTTGGAAACAAAAGATCTATGAAGGGCATTCAAAGGCTGTAATTCCACTTTAGCAAATATTGATGTGGAATGTCTGAAATTCATCTCTTTCATTGACTTATCAATACAAGCAATATTTTTACACAGCATGTAAAAGATATGACATTGATCAACATGGACCATAACTCTGACCAAAATGGTGTTGAAACAAAGCACAGCAAAGGGTTATTTAAGTCAATGAAACAATGTTTACATTGAAGTACATCAGAATATGTTAAATTAAATAGTTCCTGAGCTTTGCTGATTACAAACAACATCCAGTGTAAAGATATGACATTGATAAATAAGAGCCATAACTCTTTTTAAAATGATGTAGACAAAATAAAATCAAGACAAAATTCATAATAAAGTGCAAACAGAGGTCAACAAGACAAAGTTCTTACCAAATTTCATCTATTTCATCTATGTTTATTGTTTCTTGAGGTTTTCTGATTTCAATCATCATTCCAAGTTTGTGAAGACAAAAATTTGTCTGACAAGAATCGTAACTCAATCCAAAATTTAAATAAATACGACTAAATCCGTAAAAGGCACAGGTAAGTCTGAGATGTTGTACACTAAAGCTAAAACTAAATATCCAAATCAAATACCCTTTTTGTGAACACCCGAACATAAAATTGGTGTGTAATATTCATTTGTTCAACTAGTGAGTAATAAATGTAAACTTTGAAATGCTGAATCAGTTTACAAGGAAACAATGTTAAATTCAAAAACCCATTTAAATTCAAAAACCCATTTGGGAATCATACTAATCATAATTTTGTCATATCTATTCATAGTCACTCATTTACTCTTGAAAATAGGATAATTGCAATAAAGGCAGGTTGTTAAATTAAATTAAACTGGATGCATGTCCATGAAATTTTTTTTTTGGAATACCAATACACCTGCCTATAAGTTGAGTCAAACTGTAAACAACACAGATCCTGATCTGCCATAGCATAATGTACCTGAAGATCCAGGTATATGTTATTTGTTCTACTGATTACTCCTATCAAACTGCACATAGCCAGATCTATCAGAGCATTAAGTAATGGCAGATCAGGCAGGATCTGTGCAATTTGCAGTTAGACTTGACTTATAAGAGAGTATATATGGTAAATCACTTCATGAAAACATTTTGAGATAATCTCTGCATTTAACTGAACAAAGAATAATGTTTCTGTCCTTTTTGCCATCTATCTTTGGTACTAAATGAACATGATGAACCAGACTTGCAAACTGTTTGAATCCTCAAAAAAAAAAAATTACTTTTAAAATTACAGCTTGGTAGTGAGTGCATGTGTGAGGATATGGTGTCAATAACACCAAAGCAAACAGCAAAAAAAGAGGATGAATTTATATGTCCTTTTCAACAATAATATTCAAATAGGAAAACACAAAAATCAGAATAGGTTGAATATTTTCCCAATCTAATCGCAATGCAAATTAAAAATACATAACTGATGAACAAAACATTACACAAAGTCTTTTAACAAAATCTGGGGAAAACAGCATGTCAATATTACTCTCAAGGTAATATTTTCAAGCCGGCCACTGTGGTGGCCATATTGCAGCTAATCCCAGCATCATTTTCATTCAGGATCATCTGAAAGTCTATTGGTGAAAATATGACTTTTCTTCCTGAAAAGAAGCAATAACAAGATTTTCAAGATGGTTGCTGTGGTGGCCATTTTGGATACCACATTGATAAAAATTTTCCTATGGGACCAACTGGGCAACATAAGAATCCTTTCAGTGGAAAGCTAATGTTGATATGACCATCCATTCAGGAGGTGTAGTGATAACAAGATTTTCAAGATGGTTGCTGTGGTGGCCATTTTGGATACCAAATTGATAAAAATTTTCCTTTAGGACCAACTAGGCAACATAAGAATCCTTTCAGTGGAAAGCTAATGTTGATATGACCATCCATTCAGGAGGTGTAGTGATAACAAGATTTTCAAGATGGTTGCTGTGGTGGCCATTTTCGATGTAAGATCAACAGCACTTTATGCTCAACTAGACATCATCTGAAGTCTTTTGATGAAAATCCCACATTAATATGTCCTTCTGTTCAAGTGGAGTTGTGATAACAAGATTTTCATGATGGCTGCTGTGGAGGTTATAATTAAATAAACATCAGAAGAAATCTTTAATGAAAACTCCATGTTCATATGACTATCCATTCAGGAGGAGTAGTGATCACACTATTTTCAAGATGTCTGCTGTGGCAGCCATGATGGATGTATAAGCAGTACCATTTTCATTTATGATCAACTAGATCATGGAATGAATTTAATGCTTAGACTATGGGATTAATGGGTGTCTAAAGTTTCATGGCACAACAATTCCACTGGTGAAAATTGTGTATATCTGATCAATATCACATGGACAGTAATTGTTGGTATGATAAAAACAAGAATTCAAATAAATTATATGCACAAAATACCAGTATAACATTTTGAATCACTTATACCATTGAAATGAAAAAGTGGATGGTTGAAATTCAGTATAAATTTAGATGGATTCTATTCGGTCATTGTTGACAGTGGCAAGCAAGAAAAAGTTAAAACTGGTTACATCTCTGGGATACCAAAGGCCACCTAGTGGATATAAATGGGAGTTAACCTGTAAAAGTTGCTTCCCTTCATCTATGTTACATGAAGATGGCTAGATATTTTTTGTATCTTTCAGGACAGCTGGATTTAGAGGAAGCAGAGAGTACTCCTACATGTAATTATGTAATGAAAACAAGATTGTATCAAACATTGCTACAATACAAAAAGGGAAATAACTCTAGCAAACTCAGATGATGACCATAGAATTTCTATATTTCATGGTAATTGATCAAAAGCTGTAATACTTGTCACACGGATGAAAAGATTATAAAAAGCACAGTTAGCATGAAATTAAAAGGTGCAAGTTTTGTTCATTTGCTTCCATTTTCCCAACCCCAATTTACCACCACCAGCACAACCAGAGACAGTATTGTGATTGCTAGGCATCTTTAAATTTTCTGAATTAACTCTCCACTTTACTATCTAGCATATTATTTAAGTGCCAAAAAAATTAATTTACTATATCTCAGATATCAAAGCTTGTGGTTTAATTGTAAAACAAAATACATGTATTTATTTTGATCATAATTTTTTTTACCCATATATCATCCAAATAAATTAATGTAGCAAAATAATAATAATAATAATAATAATAATAATAATAATAATAATAATAATAATAATAATAATAATAATAATAATAATAATAATAATAATAAAAATAATAGTAATAGTAATAGTAATAATAGTAATAATAATAATAATAATAATAATAATAATAATAATAATAATAATAATAATAATAATAATAATAATAATAATAATAATAAAAATAATAATGACTGCTCAGTTATATTAACTCAATCTGTCTCCAATTATAAGGAACATTAAAAACTGGTTTGAGAGTCCTATGTGTGCCACTTATAATGGAATATGTAATAATATTGATGTATACTGTTTTATATCATAAAAGCACAGTCTGGTCTATACAGTACCGAGTAAGTTAGGTCTCCAAAATATTGCAATATAAAACATCTCCAAAAATTGGCAATATAAAACAAAGATATGGCATAAAAGAGTATAATCTTTAAAATACAATCAAATTTTTAAGTCAAGTGCACTCTTTTAAATAGTCCAAGACATTGAACAATGTCACAGGACACATTGCAGACCAAAAATGTATGTCTTCATTACTGTGTATTGCGACATATAGAGTGCATCAGAGCTATTCATCATCTCCAATTGTGCACTGAGGTCTGAACATGTAAGTATGGGATGCTGGTCAGTAATTAGTCTTCCACTATTCCTTTGTTGGATTTGTTAGAGATAGATGATATCAATTAGGATTAATTCACAAACAGTATGATCTGATAAAGAATTACAAGGGTTGACAGCACTTACAATCCATGCTTATTTGAATGTCAAACACAACATAAAATAATACAATATAGATATTGCTTTTATTGCTATGACAAGAGCTAAATGCAAACTATGTTGCAATCTACATGTTCTAAGTGTTCCTAAATTAACAGAACAAGTCACTGAAAGGAAGTTTGTTTAACCATTTTTGTTTGTGTGTGATTTAGATTTTTAACATAGCAGTCATATCACTATGTCTACAGTGTGGCAGTTGATAGTGATGTCTAGCACTGGGGCATCATGCTGCAGACATGTAGCATGATGATACACCCAGTCACATTATTCTGACACTAGGCCGATCAATCCTAATACTAACATCTTCATGCTGAGCACCCAATGAGGCAGCTCTTAGCACCATTTTTGTCTTTGACTTGACCAGGGTTTAAACCTACAACCTCCTACATCTGAGGCAGATGCTCTAACCACTACGCCAGCAGAGCGGTTGCCAAAATTGAAGCAGACTATCAAGGCAAATAGTTAGCCACATGTACAATGCAGGTCTCTCTAGGATGTGAAAAATTGTAATACATATTTTTTTTTTAAACATGTGGACCTAATTTTGTAACTTTTAACATTTAAAAGTAAAGAACCAAGACAAATTGCTTCAGACAAGCATAAATATCCACAAACAACAGATATAAAACAAAAGAGGGAGCTTAATTTCATTATGTCAACTTTGAGCCAACAAGCAAATGGTAACATCCGAGAGACTTGGGAAAATGTAATGCAAATGCAGCAATAAACAAATAAGGGGGAATTCATATTACATATTTCTGATAGACAGGTGTAAGGTGATGTTGCTTACATTTACAACATGCTCTGGCATACCTTTAAACTACTTTCATGTATTGTAACTGAAATTTCCTTACAGGTTGTAATTATGGTAATTATGCATGATTTTTGCATAAATCTAATCAAAATGGCTGCTCTCATGTCCTAAAAAAAAATCACTCTGAACTAAAAGTACACTAACTTGAAATGGAAAGAATGAATAATGAAATACATGTATAGCAAAAGTAAAAATGTTATAGCCTCAGTTTTTCACAATTTACAATGAAGTCCAGGAAGTGAAAATTGTCAAACAGAGCAAGTAGATTTTTTATGGGTGCATATCTGAAGCAAGACCAAACTGTATACTATATAAAATTACACCTATACCTATTAATCATACACAAAAAAAGGAAATAAATAACAGTAGGAAAACCTGGCAAACTTTGTTTAAATGAAAATTAAACCCTACAGAAAGTACAAAATTGTAGACCACCCATCTAAATTGACAGATTACATGCAGCTCTAGTTTAGCTAAATGATCAAACAAGTATTAATGTACAGTACTCATGCAGTACATTCTTTTAACAGGGAGAAATATACTTTTTGTTGCAACGCATTTATGAAGGTAACATGGCAGTTACAATATTAATCATTTACTTT
This sequence comes from Potamilus streckersoni, assembly GCA_016746295.1. Classification (NCBI taxonomy): domain Eukaryota; kingdom Metazoa; phylum Mollusca; class Bivalvia; order Unionida; family Unionidae; genus Potamilus; species Potamilus streckersoni. The sequence goes on along the minus strand of JAEAOA010000695.1, from coordinate 2,221,900 downwards.
TAAATGGTTTTTTTTTAAAACGCTAAAATTGTCATCTGTGATGAAATAAACATTAACAAGAAATGAGTTTTAAGAAGGACCTGGAATGCTCCCAAGACATAAAAATGTCATATCCCATGATCCCAGGGGGCTCCCAATGATGAACTTCTCTAAAGGGCTGGAATGCAACAGCCAGAGGGGAACACAATATTTTTATATTCCAGTCTAAAATGGCAACAGAACTATTAAAATATAAGTTATTACCCCAGTGGCCCCATCCAAGATTGTTATTGTTATAGGGTTTAACATAATTTTTCAGCACAAGATAGGCTATACAAGGCGGCCAGTATTAAATGGTGGAGGAAGAACCCAAGAAAACCCCAGAAAGAACCACCAACCCAGTTGCTACTGGCAACTGACTGACCCCACACAGATAGAGGTGAGGTGGCAGTGATCCATAACAGTGAGCAATGACCACTCAGCCACTCATTGCCATGAACAGGAGTGGTACATTACTGCAACTAAGTATATGTACTGGGCTTACTGAATTGCATGTACTGACAGAACATAATCAAGACTTGTGTCATGATACTTAATATAACATACTTAACATGACTGCTTCTTTATTCTGCATGGTAAACAACCATGTAAATTTCTGCAGGCTTTTAGCATTTTATTGGATAATTTAACTTCAGTTACAATAGTGCATGTCTCTAGTTTTCTACATTTTGATCAATCAGATCTTGCTGTTAATTTTTTTTCCATTTCATCTTAATACAGTCTATGAAAGATTTATGTACCTCAACAATGCATTTCAGATGCCTCAGATATTCAGTTAACTATCTCACTGTTTACCATTTATCTTGGTATGTCACATGTTTTTGCTTTTTACATGCTTTTAAGAATGCATTTCAAAAAGCATTTACAACCTAATGTTTCCAAGACTACACAAGGGAAGTAACTCAAACAGGCATATATTTTCTGGTTTATCATTCACTGTTAACCATTTATTGTTTATGGTTGGTCATCTGATGCATGTGGCAGGCTGCATTTGGCTTGTACCATTTATCATTTATTCTTCATTCATTCTGCATTTGCCTGCCATTTGGCTTGTACCATTTATCATTTATTCTTCATTCATTCTGCATTTGTCTGCCATTTGGCTTGTACCATTTATCATTTATTCTTCATTCATTCTGCATTTGTCTGCCATTTGGCTTGTACCATTTATCATTTATTCTTCATTCATTCTGCATTTGTCTGCCATTTGGCTTGTACCATTTATCATTTATTCTTCATTCATTCTGCATTTGTCTGCCATTTGGCTTGTACCATTTATCATTTATTCTTCATTCATTCTGCATTTGTTTACTGTTTCTGCATTCATTTTCCTTTTGTTCATAATTCCATTTGCATTTTAAGTGTGTCAGGCATGCAAATATATAACCAGGATGAATCAAAAGTACATGTACTTGCATATATTAACCACATGTTTTCTGAAGTACAGTACACATGCATGCATAAAATCACACAAACACCCCTGATCCATAACAGAATTACAGTTATTGGGAATTTTACACTTTCTCGGAATAGCAGATGTAGATAGACTTTCAATTTCTGGGAACTGAAAACAGTCACACTTCCTCGAAAATGCAGATAAATAGGTTTATACTTTCTGAGTTTGCCAAAAATTTTTAAGCTTTTGTAGTAGGTCAGCATAGGACAGTAAATTTACATTTAGCAAATCTGCTTTAGTGTTTGTTTGTTAATGTTGATTTAAACACCAACCAGGAAGTTTTGAACTTAAAAGATACTGATAGCCTTATATTTCTCCACATTTAGTTGTTGTTGTACCTGTTATGGAAGCTAAAAGACCTATCCCAGTAGCAATATTGATAAATTTTACAGGTATTTTAGCTTCCTCTAACATGAAATATTCAAGGCAATCAATCTGGTGTATATATATATATATATATATATATATATATATATATATATATATATATATATATATATATATATATATATATATATATATATATATATATATAGTTCATGCTTTTGTTAGATTAACATTGTATAATAAGATTTTTTTCTGATGTATGCTTTATTTGGGACAGATTAATTGTGAAATTAAAATGTTTTTATATTCTTTATTTCTTTTTAAATATATAATGGTATTCTAAGATTGCACCAAGCAGCAACCAGACTTTTTACAAGTTATTTCCATAAATTTTAAAGACAAAATATTCTGAAATGAATTCATATACATTTTATGAATATATCATGAGTTAAATATGCATTGAGTTGAGAGAGACTTTACTGAAACAAAAATTTTCACTTCTCACCTGCTCTGCTGTGGTAGAATTCAAAAACCTTGAAAAGTTGCTGAATAATGAAAAGCGGGTCAATGTGATCTCCTTTTTGCTGGTCATTAGATGTACCCTTCAAAAGAATAAACCCATCAAGTTTCATTACTAAAAAAAAGGTTTTAAGAAATTGAACTAAAATCAAACATAACAAAATCACTGGGGCATGAAAACTAGATTTTCATAATCTACTGTAAACATTAATCTCCAAGATCTAAGTGTCACAGAAACTGAATTAAATTAAAGAGATTAATTAATTGCTGAAGCATGCAAAATTGATCATGATGAGTGTTAGTACCTTTCAAGAGAAATGACTGTGCAAGCAACTGGGTCATAAAAACTTAATTAAAAAATAAAAATGAGTCATCTGTATGTCTTATTCATAGCCAAGACAAAAATACTGGTGAAAAAATTAATTCATAACCAAAATGTCTCCTATCTCTCAACCCCATGGAACCCACCTAGCAACAGAACCCCAAGAGCAACAGTGGCAGAAGGAAAAGGGTAATGTTGGATCATATAAAAAAATATATATAAAATTGTAAATGAATTGGTGGAGGGATTATTAAAATATTAGAAAGAAAAAACACCCCACCACCACCCCAAAAAATGAAAGTGATCTAGTTTTTGAACCAACCGTCACATCAAAGGATATAGTCTAGGGAAAACTGAATCATATAAATATTTCATTTTTGAAATGGATATATATCTATTAATAGGATCAACAATGGAATCAAACTTTAGTCATTTTAAAGAGTCCTAAATATTGACACAGTGACCTGACTCAAGGGTGGGAGTGGTATGAAGAGTGTAACAGGGGGATAACAGGAGCCAAATTTGGTGAAGACATTTTTAAAATATAAGTAACTGATAAAAACAATTTTAACAGAAACTTGTACATGTACTTCTTCAGTGATTCCCTTTAACCTTAAATACCCCAAAATTTTTAATTTGACCAAACCTCTGATACCAAAGATGTTTTTTTTAAACTCAATCTGACCCCCCAGTTCTTACACCAAGTAGATTTTAGACTCTCAATCTTGAACCCTAGGGAAAATAGTCAAGCACTGCCTCTTAAACCCTATTGGGCCAGAGATAAAATCCAGGAATATCAAATCCATGAGGTCTTAGTCTCTATATATGTTTATGTTATATTTCAATGCTGGTTATTAAGTTATGTAAATATGTTAAGAAAATACAATTTTACCAACATGTGTCTCCAGTATAATTGTTTACATCAAATTCCACCCATGGACATAAACCTGGGGCAGAAGAGATCCTGACAGAAGGGATGTATTTTATTATGATGTGAGCACGGTGTTACAAAAAATACATTAAACCAAAAATGTACTAAGATGGAGGAAGTATGTGATGATATATTTTAACTTTAAAATGATCAGTTTACTCAGCAACATGTGCTGTGCAAAGCAAACTGTCACCAATATAATTCTTGACCCCTTCATATCATCCATTGAGCAGGAGTGGTCTTAACAGACTAGGTGTACATGATGATGCAATATTGTCAACATAAAGTGAACTGGTAAAAAGGTTATGAAAATATCAGCAATGAAAAAAAAAATTAAACCAAAAACTTTAACCAAACTGGGTCCCCATTTTCCCTCTTGACCCCATGTAACAAGAGTCCTGCTGACAGAAGGGCACTAAATGATGGCATAATTCAAATACTGTATGCAGTACATTGGACTTCTGCAAGTGATGTAATTAATTTTTTTTAAAAAGCTGTGCATGAATACATCCACAAACTGAAAACCCAAATGTTATATGTCCCTGACTACTGGAATAAATGTGCAGCAATCAATGCAGACTTTATACTATTATCAGTATCATTATCTGTTGGGCACATATCAAGGTCAGTGGGAAGGAGGTTGGCTCTAAGGGGATGGAAAATGACACTAAGGGTGCAACTTACAGTTTTTATGCACAAATTTAATGTTGCATACACCTGCCCAATATAAAAATTCATAAAAAATAAAACAAGTAAGGTCAAAAAGGTCAATATTTTTGGATATGTATAATAAAGCAAAACACGAATATTGTTCACAGACTAGGTAGTGGAAATTCATAGAAAAAAAAGTTGATGCATCCCACAACCAAATTTATATATACATTTCTCATGTCTGAATGCCATTTATGAGAGCACTTGATGCTCACAGTGCAAACACAAGATCTTTCCCTGGGTTATAATTTTGAAAAAAAAAACATTGTGTACTTAATAACTTGATACAATTCAAAAGTGTTGTCATCCTGGCCATTTCATATAGTCATCTAGCAAACTATTGATATTTCACTGTCTATATACTGTATTGTAACTGTATGAGGTGTACATGCCTCACATCAATTTCAAAAACAACTGCTGGAAAGACCAAATTACCAATTATATCCATATCTTTAATTATCAAATGATAATAGCTCAAAAAGTCACACCACAACCTTAAGTTAATAAATTTGCCAGGGGCCAATATACAAAACTGTCCACTGCCACTTAAGATTATGTGAAGAGTCTATTTTTATCTAACTCATCTAACTGAAGAGTCTATTTTTATCTAACTCATCTAACTGGAGCACCACAGTAGCTCAACGTGATTTATCTATATAAATCTACTAATTTAGCTTCATATATAATCAATGAAGCATATAAAAAAGTTATAAAAATTGCTCTTAACCCAATCACACTCATCTGCAAAGAAACCGATTTTTCTACTTTATTTTATGAAACCTTTGGGAAATATTGTTTTAAATTGAAGAAAGCAAATTAAATTTTTTTTAGCAATATCAATGCAATAGCTTCAAAATTATTTATTTTTGCTTAAAGATACCATAGATTCCCTACATTTTAGTTGAGCATCTGGTAGCAAGTCCTACAAGGTGAGTATATGTGACTTTGATTTTTAACAAAGCTTTGGTATGACACAGCCTGGGTTCAATCCTGGGACCTACCACATTCCAGGCAGATGTTCTAACCACTTAAGACCACTGGAGCAGTTTGGTGATATAGATAACATTTGGTAACCACACTGTCATAGCAGGAAGCAATTTGCTTGTATATATATATATATAGCCTTCACAATGTATATATATCCTTGACATTATATAATATACAGCCTTGACATTGTGTGTATATGCATGTGTGTGTATGTATATATATATATATATATATATATATATATATATATATATATATATATATATATATATATATATATATATATATATATCCTTGACATTGCATATATAGCCATGACATTGTATATATAGCCTTGACACTTTGTATACAGCCTTAACAATGTATATATAGTCTTGACCTTGTATATATAGCCTTGACCTTGGCCATAGGACATGAAAAAAGACACAAGTGGGATTAATTGACATGCTGGAATTATCATCTGGGTTTGCATCATCAATACAGTACTAAAGTCAACATCTACTTCATGTGTGTGTTTGTGTGATTTGGATTTTTAAGGTAGCTTTAACAATTTTTCAGTTATAATGCTATGGTGTTTGCAGTGTGGCAGTTAAAGTGATGTCTAGCACTGGCATCATGCCACAGACATGTTGTTGTTGTTGTTGTGGGGTTTTACGCCATTTTTCAGCGGCCAGTATTAATGGTGGAGGAAGAAACCGGGAAAGCACGGGAAAGAACCACCGACCCATGAGAAGCTACTGGCAAACTTTCTCACATATCCACATTCGCCGAATCTTAGACTGGAACCCACGAAGACAGAGGTGAGATGGCAGTGATCTGTAACGGACAGCGCTTTAGACCACTCGGCCACTCGGGGCCCCTCCACAGACATGTAGCATGATGCTACACTCAGTCATATTATCCTGACACCAGGCCAACCAGTCCTAACACTAGCCTCTTAATGCAAATCACTTTGCAAGGCAGCTGTTAGTACCATTTCTATAAGTCTTTGGTATGACTCTGCTGGGGTTCGAATCTGTGAGCTTTCTACTTTATGAGTTGAGGTGAAAAACTAAAATTTTGTTGTTCATTTAGTGTGGATAAAATATCCTTTGACAGAATCTCACCAATAAGTTTTGGTAAGAATTTGTTTAAAAAAAATTAAACACAAAAAATTAATAATCTGCATGACTGTTCTAAAGGATTTCTGATGATATCCTTCTTTATGCAAAATGATAATGAACAGTTTGCAGTGAGATTATTTTGTGCAAAATGTATTTAAACCTAAGCCTTATGAAGAAGGTAGCTTGAAGGTTGTCATAGAAACCTAAAACAACAACTAACAGGTATTTCAAAAACTGCCCTCTAATGGTATATCAGAACATGTATGACTCAACAATCTACTTTAGCAGTGTAAGTGACAAAAGAGGTGTAACCTGAATTAACAGAGATGTCCCTCCCAGCATTGGAATGAAGGTTCAACTTCCACATACATTTCATTCCCCATTTACAAAATAAATTTTGAGATGTAATGGATATTACAATCTTGACTCAAATACAAAAGTTATAATGACATGAAATCTATGTAACTTAGTTAATCTTATTAAAACTTACTTTATATGACAAATAAAATTTTCAAAAAAAATGAAGGCCTGGCAATGTAAAGGTCGATAAATAATTATGCAGGTAAATGGTAAATAGATACTGCAGGTAGGTTGAGAGATCAGTTTCTCAGGGAGTATATTTTTTATAGAAATTAGTAGAGAAACTATATTTGTGATTTGAAAAAAAATCCAGAACTGATAGACATCATATACTTATGAAAAAATTATGTCATTAACATGTTGAATCAAATAAAATATCAATATAAACAACATCTAGGAAAATATCCTTCAAATGTTTCTAACTTTGGTTATAATAATAATAATAATAATAATAATAATAATAATAATAATAATAATAATAATAATAATAATAATAATAATAATAATAATAACAACAACAACAATAATAATGAGGACTTTGTATAGCACCAAATCTTTAGAAGCTCAGAGTGCTTTACATCAGACAAACATTATATGATTACAAAAAATAAACACCATGAAATTAAAAAACAGAAACATGCTGAAAATATTTAAGATAAGGAAACATTATTAGGTCTTTAAGTCTGTTTTTGCAGTCTAAATAGGTGAGTTTTAAGAGTGCTCTTGAATGAAATCACTGTGTCTTTGTGTCTAAATTCAGTGGTCAATAGATATGTGGTCCACATTGCTGGGGGCACTGGTATGCAGAAGAACATTGTCCATATGATTTCATTTTCATACAGGGAATAATGAGAACATGATTGGCAGAAGGGGATCATAAGTATCTTGCTGGTGTGTACACATGGGAGAAGTCTGATAGGTATGTTGGACTGGAAACACAGAGAACAAATTTTGTGTTTGACTCTGGATCACATGGATAGTCAGTGTAGGGTTCAAAGCAGCGGAGAGGCGTACTGATCGTGGTACTCTAAGGATGATCCAAGCAGCAGTTGTGCTTTGAACGTTTTGAAGTTTCTGGAGTAGATATTGAGACAATTCAGAAAGAACTGAGTTACAATAGTCCAGTCTTGAAAGTACTAAGGAACATACAAGTATTTTAGTGGCATTAACTGAAAGATAATTATAAATGGAGCTGATGTGAGTCAGCTCAAGATATATCAGCTTTGTTCATGACATATTGGTGCAATGAGAGAGTACAATTAAGTGTAACACCTAGATTTGGTACTGACTGTGAATTTAGTGTTGGTTTGCTAATATTTAATGTTTGAGGTAAATGATAGTCTTTGTGCTTTAATCAGAATGGCTTCAGTTTTATCATCATTCATTTGCAGCTTGTTACATGTCATCCATCATTTCACATTGGAAATGCACCTCTCTACACCTTGGATGGTAGCATCTACTTCAGCTGGGTGGCTAGATTTGTATATTTGGGTGTCATCAGCATGCAATTGGTAAGACACTGGATGATGATCTATGAAACTTGAGAGCAATTGAGTCTACAGAATGAAGAGAACAGGCCCATGAACAGACAACATAGATCAACTGGGCTGGAGTGTATTCCATTTCGGACACAATTCGTGTCCTGTTGACCAAGCAGGACTTGAACCACAGTAAGGCTGTATCTTGAATGCCAAATACATGCTTGAGATGAAGTAATGTATCATGGTCTATTGTGTCAAATGCTGCAGACATTTCAAGGAAGTTACTGATGACCATTCACAAGCAGTAAGCAGTGACCAAAAAGTTGGGATCATAAAAAAGGGACAAAAATGCATGACAGTACATGAAGATCTGATGGTATTGGTAACATGGTATGAAACTAAAAGACCTTACTAAACATGCATGAAATATGCATAATATTAGTTTACCATTCATTTAATAATAATATCCATCAAATCAAAGAAGTATTTATCTGGTGAAATCAATATGTAATACACACAAATTTCAATACCACTCTGATTAATATTATATCTATGTTGTCCTACATGAAGATCTGATGATGGCTACTTAGAGGTCATGTTCTGTTGACTTTTGAGTTAATAAATAGAAAAGCAGCTTTCAAACATCTTAAAGTTAATCAAATCATTCTCTTCATCCATGATGCTCAGTATCCATGCATAAAGATATAAGTCTTCATCTGATTGGCTGATAAAATTAGCAACTACGGTAATAACATAGGTTCCCAGAACATTACTCCTAAATGGTCACACTCAGATCTTCATGTATAACAGTGGAGATCTGATTTTAATCAGATTGATTTCAATACAAGAGCAGAAAAAGCTGAAACAATAAAAAAATATTATCTAACAATATCATACTTTAATTTTTTAAAAATACTAAAATTCATTAAAAGATTTTATGTTTGAACTTCATGCCTATCTACCCTGACCATCCATGCTGTAGTTCTAACAAAGGCTTGATGGACAGGTATTTTACATACTACTTTGTGCCAAAAGGCTTAAATCAAGGTAAACTCCAGATATGGATTCTATTCACACCATTGGTGGCAGATGATTAAGTTGTATTACCTGTTACTTTGAAACCCTGATCTCTGATCAAAAGTTAAGTATGTAGGCCAAGATCACAGAATGCTTCTGACTGGATGGTTATATCTTTAATCATGATTGATCTGCTTGCAACTTCAGTACAACTGCCGAGTTACTGTGGCAAAAATCGGGTGTAAGAAAAAAAATATCTCTCTTTATATGACCCTCCCTCCCTTCTAACAGAGAGATCAAAAATGATATTGTCGGCAGCCATATCTGTGATATGCTAGCCTATTTATTGATTTTATATGGTGTTTGGAAGCTGGAATAAATTCATTGAATCTAAGATACTATTATAAAATATACAGACATAAACAGAACGCAAATCAGGCTTTCTGTTAGTATCTATATTTGCAATTTATAAGTTGATTTTGCCTCAGCATGCCTTGTTCAAAATGGTCAATTTTGATAGTTGCATATAGGAGAAACTGCCAGGTTGCCCATCATCTAGGTAAATGGGCACAATATCATCTGCTGCTAGTGACCATATCAGAAAGCATCTATTATTTTTAATTTTACTTTAAAAAATTAAATTTAGTTCTTTATAATACCACTATAGTTATAACATCACGAGATTATATAGGTGTTATTTCTAATTTCTGTAACTGTCTGTGCTGGCACAGTTATCAATAAGATACTGTAGTTTAATGATTGATACATGTACATTGTAATAAGCAACAGCCTCAGGGGACAAACTAATAGTCAATAAGATAAAAAGCTCCCAGATAACTGTTGTTTTAAACCATAAAAAGTATACCAGAAATGCATGTTTTGAACTGGAGTGTAATCCCTGCTGGGATTAATACTCAAACAATTTTAATCCGCATTTTGCTATGCATGTTAAAGGGTGAACAATAATAGTTGTTCACATGTGAATGAAAAATACAAGTAAAAAAAACAACCCAACACTGAAACGAAATCCGTAATGAGATTACCAAGCATAAACAAAAGAAAGAAAGAAAGAAAGAAAGAAAGAAAGAAAGAAAGAAAGAAAGAAAGAAAGAAATACACGTGTGCTTATTGCGAGGTTCCATATATTTCGAATCCTACCATAGACCATACTATGAATATCATTTGACAGTGATTCCTCGATAGCCTGAATTAAGGAAGTAAATAATTAAATACCCTACAAGTCCATACGTGGAAGCCTGGTCTCTCAATGAATACCCCCACCCCTCCTATGTAAGGTCTCAACACGCCACATGGTTGCTGTTGCTAACTTTGTAATATGCAGATATAATAATTAATTGCTTAAATTAAAACATACTTGCAAAATATTCATAATTATCAACAAAAAAAGCTCCTCTGAGGGAATTTTCTACTGATATTTACCTGTATATCTTCCTGATTTTGTGCAATTCTTCGTACACTGACAGAGCATTCCGAATAGACGGGGATTTCCCTGTAAAAAATGCCGCCAATGAAATGAATAGAAAACTACGTCACGACTAGATACTGAATATACTAGAATTTCTGTGTTTCGAAGGACACATATTGTATTTATCTATATGGTATCACGGTACCAATTGCTTTTCCATAGACCGCAATGCTAATGTTTTGTGAAATAAATATACTTTCTATCCTACCTCAGCATGCATGTCACACACTGTTACAGAGAACAATGTTAGATTGTTAATTTGATAACATCGAAAATAGGTTGCATTTAAATAAATAAAATAAATTGCATTTAAGAGAGATAACTCTGCTGGAACTAGACAGGGGTAAGAGTTATCTAGTTACACCGGACACATTTTCAGTCATATGTACCACATTTTAAAAAAAATCTTTAAAAATACAAAATGTGATCTAGATATGAATTAACATAATTTCCCATGTTGCCAAGAGGCTCAACTTTTTTAAAAGCCTAACAGAAAGTACAACTCTTACATAATGCACCAATCACAGTTTGTTTTGTGGTTTATTTCTGAATGCAATGTTACACCTTAAGCTCCGCCCACCTGGGGGTTGTACAATTGGTACCGTGATACCATATCGTTGTATTGGGACTTGTCACAGTTTGCGCGTATGAGTAGAAACTGTATTTAAAAAGAGATAGAGCTCAGTGGAACACATTAATACTAGAAAGGATGCATTTTGGATATGATAAAAGCAGGTTAAAAACAACGTAAACATCTTTTTTAGGATTTGTTGTGATGAAGGCTGCTGAACACAAATCTAAACTGACTCTTGCCAGCCAGTAGCAGTTTCAGGCAGAGAATGTCGGTATAATGTCACTTAAGGGGGAAAAGTATGGAATGCCAGAGTTGTCTTAAGATGACAATTTTTATGATATGATGTACAAACTTATTTACATGCGGTGTTTTCGTACTTATATGAGGTGCAAACTTCTGTATATGCTGAGGTTTCGTACTTAAATTTTGTGCAAACTCTTTATATGGTTGCTTTCGTACTTATATGATGTGCAGACTTCTTATATGGTTGCTTTCGTACTTATATGATGTGCAGACTTCTGTATATGCGGTGCTTTCATACTTATATGATGTGCAGACTTCTTTATATGCGGTGCTTTTGTACTTATATGATGTGCAAACTTATAAATATGTGGTGTTTTTATCCTTATATGTTGTACAAACTGCTTTATATGTTGTTCTTTCGTACTTAGATGATGTGCATATTTCTTTATATGCTGTGGTTTCGTATCTAAGTCGCATGAGCACTTTCCACTCTTAAATTAGTCTTTTTCAAAGGTGTCTTCTAAACATGCTAAATATGCATTTTGCTCCATTCCCATACCTGATCAATCACTTTTTGGAAAGTTGCTTTTATAAATTTTATAAATTTTATCCACTACTGCTAGAGTCGAATTTTTATTCAATGTTCTCCTTTTTCCAGGAAGATCAACTCTACCATATTTTCAAGAAAGAAGACAAGATTTTATTAATAAAATTTAAGAACTGTGTTATGGTGTTATTCAAATTTCTTTGATTGGATCATTATGATCCCACTTCCGACAACCAAATCTGTTACCTCAAGGGTCTGGAAAATTAATCAGGATTTTTAGCTTTCTTTTTCAGGCCCCGAAGCTGCAAGGGATCGTCTGACTCGTGCGATAAAGATTAAACAACAATAAAAAATAGCTTTAAAAATTCAGGAGAGATTTATTCAATAATTTCTCATCTTTTAAAAATTACACTCTTTCATCAGTTTACATTCAAATTTTACGCGCAGAAATTTACCAATAAATACAAACATAGTTGATATATCTCAGTTATCGAAACAAGTTAATAATTTGTTAAATACTAGTCCTGATTGTTACAAATCTAGGGCAAATTAGGCATGATATAAGATGTTATGAATTTCGGAATCAAAATTTGGGTTCCGATATTCGTGTGCAGACAATTCGTCTGCTTCTGAGAACTTGTATCCTAAATTATCCTATATCAAGTTTCCTTTTCAAAATTTACCTCTCTCATTTTCCTGTTTTAATCAAACCTTTTCTCAAATCTTAGTTCTCAGACTCAAACTTAAGCTAGTCCCTGCCTCTATTCTTTTTCAGTCTGCTTCCTTCTCTTTTTACCACTGACGATCCCTAATATTCTAGTAAACAAAGCATGGATTGGTGGGTATTGAATCGATCGGCCAATCAATATCAACCATGCTTAGGAACTTGACCTCACAGCAGAAATGCACAGGCAACATGTGCTTCAATTCGTCTAGTTTAACGTAATATTTGACAAAATGATCAGTCATGGCAAACCTACCCGAAAATATAATTCCCATCTTCGAAATTTTATGTAGGTATTTTAATTTTAAATCTTGTATTGTTGTACAAAATACGTGAACGGGTAACAAGACTGATATAAGATGACATAATTGTTTGGGAAACTTCAAAGGAAGATCGTGATGGAAAACTGAAAAATGTTTTAAAGAGTTGCCAAGAAATAAATCTGACACTGAATCTGGAAAAATGCCAATTTGGACTAACAGAAGTGTGCTACGTGGGACACATGTTGACATCATCAGGTATTAATGCCGACCCATGTCCAAGTAATAGCAATCACTACTGCCCGCTCCGATGGACAAAAAAGGAATTGAAAGATTAATTGATACCGTCAACTACCTAGGGAAATTTATCCCAAATATGTCTACAGTAATAGAGCCCATCAGATTTTTTTTGAAAAGTGACAATGAATTTGTTTGGGAAATTGCACAAAAAAAAACAAACAAACATGCATTTGAAGAAATCAAACAAATTCTAAGCAAAGAACCTGTGTTGAAATACTTCGATGTTAAAAAATATGCCGTTGTTAGACATGATGCATCAAAGTCAGGACGTGGAGCAGTGTTAATGCAAAGAGGCAAACCCATAGCACTTGCATCAATGTCTTTGACTGATACAGAAATAACGTATGCATAGATCGAAAAACAACTGCTTGCTGTGTTATTTGGTCTCGAAAGATTTAATCAAAATACTTATGTTTGTCAAGAATAAGTTGAACCGGATCATAAACCTCTGCAATCAATCCTCAAGAAACCTCTATCTATCGCACTGCCTAGACTTCAGTGAATGCTTTTAAGACTGCAGAAGTACATTTTTGAGTTAACGTATTGTCCAGGAAAAGAGTTAATTGTAGCAAATACATTGTCGAGAGCATACATACAGACGAACACATCTCAGATGAACATTCATAGTGAAATTGAGTGCTATGTGCACATGATCATGTAAAATATACAGATTGCAGATACACAGTCAGAAGCAATAACGAATGGAATTAAACGTGATAATAAAATGACCAAATTACGAGAAATGATTCAAAAGGAATGGCCAAATGATAAACATCTCGTACCTTTTGAAATCAGAAATTTCTGGAACTACAAAGATGAGCTTTCAGAAATGGACGGATTAGTTTTAAAAGGAGAGAAGATTGTAATACCAGATGCTCTTCAGCAAGAAATGCTTAAAGAGTTGCACAAAAGTCATATGAACATTTAGAAGACAAAGCAAAGAGCAAGAGACATTATGTAATGGCCCGGCATGAATGCACATATTGCAGACACAGTATCGAATTGTTCTAATTGCCAGTAATACAGAAAGTAAAATAAAAAAGAACCATTGTTATCTACACAACCAATTGCACCAAGGGAAAAGGTTAAACAGATTTATATATGTAAAATAATTACAACTATACCTTCATAGTAGACTATTGCTCCAAATATTTTTGAAGTTGCCAAGTTAAAGAATACACGGGAAAGCACAATAATCACACACACACACACACACACACACACACACACACACACAAGAGTCAGTTTCTTTAAGACATTAAATACCACCAGAAGTAAGGAGTGATAATGAACCACAGTTCTCCTCAAAAGAATATGGTCAGTTTTCGAACAACTATGGATTCAAACACACTACGTCAAGTCCCAAGTATCCACAGTCTAATGGTTTAGCAGAAACAAAAATTGAAACTGTCAAAGTAATTTTCAATAAGGCCAAGAGAGATCGAAAAGACCCATATTTATCGATATTGGAGTATCGCAATACACCAATTGATGATATGGGCTCTACGACACAAATACTGATGAGTCGAAGACTTCGATCGACTTTACCTATTACCAACATCTAGTTACATCCGCAAGTTATAAAAGAAAAAAAAAAACAAAACCTAAAGTGGAAATTGGGTGAAAAGAAAAATCAGCAAAGGAAACGGTATGACAGAACAGCAAAAGAACTTCCAAATCTGACTTCTGGAAACAATGAATCAGAAGACAAGATCTTTGGGAACCAGCTGTAGTCGTCAGAAAAAGTTGCACTCCAAGGTCGTATGATGTGAAAACCCAGGACGGTGCTATATACAGGAAAACCCGAATACATCTATTACAAACAAAAGAGATATTACCAGAGATATATGATACAGACGATGATACTAACAAGATCGGTCACTGAACTGAATGACTAGACGCCATTAGTCATCAATGAGTCAAACTAGATAGAAGAGATTCGAAGAAGGAGTGGGCGTCTAATATAAAAAGCCTGCAAGATACAGAGATTTTGTTATGTGAACTCGATATTTTTCTCAATTACAAAAATTGTGTTTTGTGAATATTAGAAACTGGAAGTGTTTAAGGGTATTTAAAATACATCTGTTATATCATACCAGTTTATATGCAGTGATAACAACTAAGCAGCAGAGAGGGTGGACCCTACAAATTGGTTTCGAACAAAATCATACTAAATAAGGCAAAAATATAGGGTCAATAACGTTAAATCAAAATCTGTAACAGAATTGAGATTCACTACGTGAGTTATTTACGTTGTTACTCGTTCGTGACATCTGTGTTTGTAAATGCTATGCGGTGCTCGAGCGTGTCATTTTTTGTCGGTCCACCTTTCTTGCTGCTATAATTAAAACATTGCGTTATATCAAAAATTATTGGTGAAGCTCACTCAGCAAGACTAGCTTGAGAGCGACTGGAAGCAATTAAGAAATATCTACCTGTCCGTGATTCTGTCAGACAAAAATTACAAGCACGTCAAGATCTAAAAGTAGGATTAGAAGAAGCCGCAGAAGAATTATTTAAACCCGTCACAAACACTACTAAAGCTATTTTTCCCGTGTTGGAAAAAACAGATGAAGCAACTGGAAAATTAGCAGAACGAACTAAGAAAACAAAAAAGATTCTATGAGAACTTCCTGCCGAAATAGTTGTTCAACCAACTCAAGAAATACTCGAGGGTATCGACAAAACTCGTACTACGTATTCAATAAATTTTATCCAAGATCTATCAAATATATTCAGTCAATTAATATCGAAGATTTACATGAATCTTCCGCGAAATTTTTTTTATATTATAAGAACTGATATTTAAAACCAGAATATACGCAGGAAATAAAAAATCAAAAAATTGTAGAGATGGATATATCGTATAAACAAAGATCTTTGATTTGTTCGACAAAACGATCCTGAGTGTGGTGAATATATTAATAAAACATTTATTAGTGCTAGAGAATTATAACATCATTATTCATCACACGAAAAATATTCAACCAATAATTGAGGAATTAAAAAAAAGATCAAGAGGTTTCATTTGCAACTGGAAAAGGTATTAATACAAGTATAACTGGAAGTGGTCTTGTTACGTGTCCTAACAAAGTCCTTGCCGACGTAAATAGATTATAAATTCTGATTGGTGGGAAACGTGCTTTTAATAATTCGCCAAAAACTTTTAATGAAGCAGATGATATTTGTCAACGATTGTTTACATGTTTTATTATGGATGTTTGTGTATATCGGTTACTCATTAATGAAATTACCGATGATTATCATAAGTCGTTGATCAAACAGTTAGATATTATTATTATTATTATTATTATTATTATTATTATTATTATTATTATTATTATTATTATTATTATTATTATTATTATTATAGATGATCATACATGCAGCCCAACTTGGACCAACTATGGTCAGGGTGGTACATTCAAGATTGTCTGTATACAAGATATTTTACGGAGATGGACTTGGTGATGTTGTTAAGGGTTTATTTTCGAGGATAGCCCCAAAAGCACTACCGATCGCAAAACAACTAGGAATGAAAGCTATTGACCTTGTTCGTGAAAAAGTTATTGGTGATATTAAAGCATTAAAACATTCTCTGCAATCAATGATATACTAGCACGATTTTAAGACGAAAATCTCAGCCACCAGTGAAATTGGCCAGCACAGGCGTGATGCCTGCAAGTGTTAGTAAAATAATAAATCAAGCCGCAAATCAAAAACTAGCAGAGTTAGCTGAAGAAAAGGAAAAAAAGTATAAGCAAGTCTGATGGCAGGAAGTGGCTTCACTTCCTGAAGTGGTCTTCATATTAGATGATGACCAATAACATAACATATCCAAACGTGTATGTGATAACGCATTCGACATGATGAGCCAGTTTTTAAGGATGAGTCTGTGCGTGAATAATAATATTATTCTTACGACGCACGACAATCAAATCTACGCGAACGAATCGAATTACAAGTTTAAGATATAAGTAGATATTTCTTTTCCGCGTAATCATTTATCGAGATCGAAGGTGAAATTTCAAAAACAGATAATACTGAATACGCCGTTAATGTTAGTGTTGGGTTTTTCAACAACGGTTTCATGGCGTTGATCGACAGCGCCACGTACATGATCGACGAAAGAATTATTGAATCAATTAAAAAAGACGTCGACGTTGCCACGACGATAATTGGTCTTGCGCGATACAGCGATGATTATACAAGAACAGCTGGTCCAACAATGATGTTTTCCAAGAATACTTCTGACAACGATGCATATAATCAGCATGAATTAGTACGACCAAGAAACATTTCTAGAAATGCTGACACGGATGTGCAAAGTATGATTATTAATGTTGATCCAGATTACAACTTAGGATATAGTTCACGTCGAGCTTTGTTACGTCGGAGTAGCCGAAGATTTTTCTTGCATGATTTCGTTGGATTATTCAGTCACGTACGAAGGATCATTTTCGGAGCCAAACACACAATTGTACTTGTACTAAAAGCAACCGACGATGATGCAGTGTGGTGAATCGCTGGTGATGCGGATAAAATAATGCTGAGAAAACTTTCATTATCGATGAAGAAGATCGATTACTCGCTTTTAGGGACACAGGCGGTAAGTTAACGTTGTCATGGTTGACAACAACCATATGTGCTGTTCAAAATACAATTAATGGGGTATTTACGTGGCAAATAACATCATAGCAAGATGTTTATGCACCGCGACATATATTCGTAGTGCTTCAAGATACTGAACGATAAATATCCAGACGCGTAGCGCAATGATAGCTGACTCTGTGTTTCAGAAGTTTCATTGAGAATAAATGGACATCAAGAACCATCCGATGATATTTTCTTAAATTTTGAGCAAATGCATCATTATTGATTATGGTCATTTATAAAGCGTGATCAAAATATTGATATTGGTTTAAAAATATCAGTTTGATTTCACGCATTTATATCAGATTTATTATTTTTTATCGGAACATTTGGATTTGTTGTTTTGTTTAGACAGTCCGTCGTTGACATACATTTTCGAGCTCGCGTTAACAGAGATGCTGGAGCTATTGCTAATTACAGAGCAGTCGTTGTTAGATTATCCGATAAAACAATGCTACTGAAGGTGTCGGAGGTCGCATGAGAGTAGCTGATGTTCCCGTTGAAAACTTGTAAACGCTGACCTAACGCAGTACATTTAGAAGTCATAAATATATCATAAATGTCATATCATCATGTTAGTGTCAGTCTGACTCCGAGTCATATTAAATGATTACAATCACAGTTAGCATCACGATGCGGAACAAAAATATCATTAAAACAAGAACAAATGAGCGGTGCAAATAAATCATCATTGACCGAACGTCATTTCAAGAGATTCAACAAAGCTAAATACGGCAAAAAAAAAAGGAATACGAATAAATCTTTCCGTGGGTGCGATCAAAGATGCTATTGAAACGGGAGGAATATTTCCGCTTACCGCAGCTATTACAGCATTAAAATCCACAGCTGCTTCAGCTGTTGCAAAAGCTTATGAGTTAGGTGCAGTTAGGACAGCTGCTGAAATGGCTCTGAAGAAAGAAAGCTGACATGGATTAAAAAAAAAAACAGTCGACGACGAGGTCACGGTCTGAAACTTTCAGGATCTCGACCAAACAACGTTTGGGGAAAAGGATTACGAATTCCAGGAACTCGCTGATTTTTCCGATATCTAACTTTGATTTCTTTGATGCTGCTAAGCACCAAAATAAAAAGAATTTCAGAGGTGTTTTGTGCGTTATCAAGTATCAGAAAATCTAACTGTAAGAAAAATGTATTATTAATCTCGACAAAAGCTCTGGTTATAGCACTCATTGTGTTGGTTACACGATTGATCCACGTGGAATTAATTATTTCGAGTCGTATGGGTTGGCACCACCAAAAGAATTTTTAAAGTATGTTATAGTCGGTGGTAATATTCCAGTCTGGTATTCAACGCTACCAACACAAAAATTAACGGATTCACCAATATGTGATCATGAAGCACTAGCAGTACTTGATGCTGTATCAAGATCAACGATGCAACCTCATAAAATTGTACACAAATATACCATCGGACGACATCGTCGTCAACGACAGTCGTCCGGTATAGTCGCGCACAAATGTTTTAAACACATATTGGTAAATGTAATGGTTGATATTTATGGAAGATCTTTTACGAGCACTATCGGTCGTGTTCGTACTGGCAAGAAAGAAGATATCGATTTATTAAAATACGCCACCAAATATGATCTTTGCTGATATCTTGAAATTATCTGGAGTTGACTGAGATAAATTTGTTATTTTCAGGATAAATTCGGTTTTTTAAAGAGTAGTAACATTACGTGGATCGATACAATTCGTAAAAAATTTGGTGCTACCACGGAAAATATTCCAGTTTTTATTAGAGATGAAATTAAAAAAGCATTGCTGATCGTTTAAAATCCGCTGGTGATACAATGACAGGTTAACTTAACATGAATGGAAACAAAATCGATGCTTTAAGAGAACAGCAGGTGACGCAGCAAAAAATATGTGGATGATATGACAACTTCATTGCCAACAATCAATAATGGAATGATCGCACTTAAAACTGATTTTACTAATCAAACACAACTGTTTCTGAATTTTTGTTGAAATATAAATAAATTCTTTGGAATTCCACCAACAGTTGACATAAAAATTACTGATATAAATACGAGACTTAATGATATTATAAGTGGAATTCCTAATATCATTTAAAAAAACAAACAAACAATCTGATTAAGACTCCTCACGGACGAGCTAACAATATCGTGTTCACAGTATCATCAGAATCGTCAAAATGGACACTGCAAAAAAACTATCAAATATACCGCGGAGGTCACTGGTTTGCATAGGCGGTCCGTATTTAATTCTGCAAAATTCAGGGCATTTACTACATTTCCATGCCGTTTTTCAACCGATGCGTTTTCTAGAACAGTGTCTGTTGTGTTAAATAAAGATACTGAAGAAGAATTTATACTAGAACCATCTAATAAAAATAACCACATCGTCTTACTGGTTGTGCATAAAATTCGTAGCTGAAACACCTCCCGCTGTCCTTTAGACAACGACGTTGTGTTAGACAACGACAACGTCTGAAGTATAATGATAGACGTTAACAGACACAGATACGATCAATTAATAACATGGCATAATAAATTAAAAATCACCAAAGATAATTATACCAAAAAAAAAAATAAAATAGAAAGTATTGTCGACGTGCGGCCGACGTTGATATCGTCGTTTATTCGGTTTCTGCGCTAGTTGCAGGAACATTTGTAGTACTGGGATCATTGACATCGTCATTGACGATGACGGCGCAGATTTTTATAACAATCATTGTTTTATCGTCAACGTTGATCGCTGGAATATTTAATATAATCGCGAAAAAGAGAAATATGTGCATGAATAAAACATTTAACGAGTACACAATGAAATTACATATTGCATTTCATCATACTCTAAATTATCATTAATTATTTCTTCGTTGCTTAATGATGGAATAATATTAATAAAAAATTCCCTTACCGACGATGTGGTTGTCGGTGATTTAAAACGATAATAGCATAATAACGTCAACGTTCGAACAGCGATTTCAGAAATTACTGCAGCATATCATCCATAATACTGATCTGGTAAGAGCCAAACAATTATATCAGCGAGTTCAACTAAACCTGAATTCAGTATTAATTTTACGACCGCAATTACAGCTTGCGAGAGAGAGTTGGCGTTGGCGTTGGCGATGTTACGGTTCTATTATAGTTGGCCCAACATTAGGTCAAAATCGTTTGGTGGACTACAACCGAATTATTCATTAGTATTTGCAAATAAAAACCGCGAAGATGAAACTCCCGATTGGCAGGTTGATAGTATTCAAACGGGCAGTTATCAAATCGAAAAGAATCAATGAAGAATTCTGATGCAGAATTAAGTCGGTCACTGGTCTCAAATCAAAGATTGCCATTACCGTTCACGAGTCAACACTGTAAGTAAAGTTATTATATTATAATATTATCCTCAGAAACAAGTTTCGTTACACAATAAAATAAACATTCACTGACAGATCCATATGAACATTGGGAAAAAACTGATTAATACAAAAAATTGCAAAAGATTTTGGTTTTAAAATAATCGATAAGTTTAATAAAGTTTATGATCATAAACGACACTGTACAAGAATAATCATGGACGACGCTGAGTTGGATTTTATAATTACTGATACAACGAACAAAGGAACTTTTATAAGCAGAAGTAATGCTTATTCGTCAGACGGAATTGAATTACGAACAATAAGTGAGTTATATCGATGGTGAGTCACCGCAGTTTACTCATTTAAGATCTTCTATGCTCGCTTACGTTTCTATAAATTTATTAACAATGATAACTAGATTTTCTTGTCACGCTGTGAGAGTTGATACGGATTCATTTTATATAAATAACTCGTAGGTGGATTTGTTAAAACCTTTACTATGTAGCGGCGAATGGGGATCATGGAGAATAAAACATGAAATTATACTTGACTATTATGAATCAGCAGATGTTGATATCAAAGAATATACTACCGTAAAAATAAAATATTTGCTTTATGAACTTCATTAGGGAAGCTAACATGAAAAGGTGCATACTGAATTTGTTTAGGTTGTGGTAGATAAATTTGCCATATTGCCTGTCGTGCAAAGCACGCTGCAGCAACAGCATGTGAGACTTTTGCTGCTTCAGCAAATTTATTAATAGCTGCTCTGCCATTCCAATATCCTCCTGGCCTATAATAAATTGACTCAATTATAATAGTTATATAATTAAAGACAGTGAAGTTATTGACTATAACTGACATTGATAAAGTGCCATCTGTAGATGACCTTGATGGAAGTATTAATGATTTAGTAGTGCAAGATGATGTCGTGCTGGAAAAACAATCAAATCCAGCTATGATATTTTCTCGAGGTAGACATAAAAATAAGGACGTGATATATGTTACATAGCGTTATACACAAATTCCAAAAGTGGTCAGATATAACTGTACTATTTTAGTTGTGTTAAACGGAGATGCTGAAAATATTTACTATATTTGGTGTTATGGGGACATGGACATGAACAAATTTAAACATTTCTTTGCACACGCGCAAGCTGCCCCGTTTGGTTTTATAACAATAAATTTGCATGATTCCCGGTCAAGATATCGTAACGGATTTGATACAATATTTGGATAAAAACGACAGCAGCAGAGAGGGTGGACCGACACAAATAACACACACGAGCACCGTATAACATTTACAAACACAGATAGGACGATCAGTAACAACGTAAATAACCTACTTAGAGTGAATCTTAATTCGGTTACAAATTTTTGTTTAACGTTTTTAACCCTATATTTTTGCCTTATTTAGTATGTTTTTGTTCGAAATCTCTCTGCTGCTAACTGGATTGAAGAAAAAATATTATGACTACAGATTTTAGTGGCAATGCCAATATATTACCATTTATTTGTTTTCATGAGTTTAAGAATGATGGTGAATGTCATAGGGCTAGAACTTAATTTTAACTACAATTAGTAGAACTTTTGCAACTTACCTGAAACTATTTAAAATATATATTCATATGCAAAATATAACTTTGTCAAGTTTTAATATGTTAAAAATGTATTAAAAAGAAAAAGAGAAATGAATATGTGAATTTAAAAGAAAAGCACAAAACTTATTTTTAGGGGGAGTTTTGGTAATATACGCTATTAACATTCTGTTGCTACAAATAGTCTGACAGTTACAGGTCACATAAGGTCAGCTCCAGGCTCTCGCTCAGCTGTAGTCTAGCCATTAAAGTAGTTAGACCAAACCATGTTTTCTGTTTTTGAGCAAAACATAACACATCGCACATATCTAATGCTGGAATCAGATTACATAAACAATGACGTATGTGTAGTGTCACAGAAACGATTAAATCACTATTTTGCTTAAATCCATTATGTAACTTTGGCTAAAGAGACTGAAAATATGTACGATTTTTCAAAGTATTTTGATAAATTAATTGACTTAGAAATTATATTGGAACAAAAACGATGAAGACTGAAAAGCTTTTGAGACAAACACATAAAAAGTAATTATTTGACACTGTACAAGAAAACTAAAGTCGCTGACGTTGACAAGACCACCCAGTGTATATGACAAAACGAGTAGTGAATACTCCAACAATGGGCATTTGAAACAATTAATTATAGTATCAACAGCAAAGATCATCAATAATAACTTAATTAGAGAGATGTTTTCAGCATCATTCAATGACCGTGACATCCATATTCAACTTCGATAAGGCAAATTATGAATCGATTTATAACGTCGCAGAAGCGAAGTGGGATAAATAATGCGACAAAATAATGGGACAAACGAAACGAAGCAAACTCCATAGCTGAGATATACAAACACTCCATGGCGCTTGATGTTATTGGGTATAAATGAAGAATTTCTGGTTATATTCGAGTTGGTGCCATGCTCAGCGGCGGGTCATTTGAGGTCATGTGGGTTAAAACCAGCAAAATGGAAGATTTACAACGGAATTTTATGAAAAATGTGATAGGTCGTTAGATGGACTGAATGAAATTTTAATTGTCATTTTGAGTATCACCTCATTATTCAGATACGAACGTATGTACGTAAAGGGGTAAAACAGCGGAGACTTGGAAAAAATATTAAATTAGATTAATCTGTATATCAAACGTACAATGACATTATAAAGCAATCAGTGAAGAAGTGTATGCCTGTAGAAATATAATCTCTGTTGTAGAACATGCCATCAAGAATGCTGTAAATCATATGCTTGCGTTACGTGCTGATCAAGGTGCTCGACAGTGCCAAAATTGTGGCATTAGAGTCTCAAAATCAGCTTTGTCGACCACGCGTATCTGTTCGCAAGTATTATCGTTCACGCCAACTAAAGTTCACTGCACCTATGATTGTAGGAACATCTGATGATGTCAAAGCTATCGAGGTAAATTATACAGATGTCTGTGAAATAATATTCAAGACTGAAGCGATTTTGACTAATGGTTCTGGTAAAATGTAAAACTGTTTAAAAAAGAATATTGAGGGAATTTGCATTTTGACGGTTGTCTTTTATTTATAGCAGCATGCGACTGTGAAAAAGTTTGGACAAATCGTGCGAGAGCGTGGGATAAATATAGCGAGACGTATGTAAAAAAGCTGGAGTTATGATGACTAGCAAATGAACCACAGCCTGTTGTGCAATATCTTTCCTCTGATGAACCAGAGCCAATTATAACTGCAACGTTAACAGTACAATAACTAAAATAATGCGCAAGGACATGGAATAAATATACCAAGAGGTGCAAGATTAGTAAATCAACTTGTGTTATTAGATCTACAGTCAATCCACGTCTGACTCTGAGGGAGCATCGTGTTACAATAGCATCATTAAATATCAAGATTCCTTTGCGGACCAAGCTGGCGGGTATTGAATGCATTTCCTAGGATGAATAAGAAAACATATATACATCGCAGCAGACTAACGCCACTGTTACCTATGTTTTCCAGCAAACGTTCCAGAACTTTAAGGTATACATGAGCTCGCGATCATAAAGATTACCTGGCAATTATTCCAAGTGTATATAGGCCAAACAGAGACGCTCAAGAACTTGCATCATATATGCGTCCGGGAACTGTATCAATTGTTTCAAACGTGGAAATTTCCATGCCTGGCCATGGAACTAAAGATGGCTTTGCACATCACAGCCAAGGTCTCATATTGGTATTAATACAATCTTGAATCATAAAAACTTTTACAATTTTAATGAAATTGATAAAAGTTGTGCAAAAGTTCTCAAGAAGTTTGAAAAATACTCCTGAGACGGTTCCGGATGGACGCTTTTCAGATACTTAGAAGTTCACTTTTTATCCCCATGCAGACCATGTCACGGCTCGATTTACATGCCAACATCAATGTACGTTTCACCTCGGTCAGTGATAAATTGGAGCCAGTGTTTTGATTGTGCAATTTTATCCGCGTTGCATCCAGGAGGTGATCACAATAGAAACGAGCCTGTAAACTTTAAATAATACTTGAAGGAACTTAAGTTTAGTAATACTAAATTTTCAGCAGAGTTCTGACACCATACTAAAACATTTTTAACAACTCAACACTAATATTGGTATTAATTTGTTTGCATGGAAAACAAGCTTTTACGTGACACAATTATCAGCCACGAATAGCACTCGCTACACTATTGATCTGTTGTTGATGAGCGACATTTGTATTTCAATTTGAAAGCATTATTATCTGTGGATAAAGACTTTCCCGCTTTTTTAACAACACAGCATAGCAAAATCTTTCCTAGTTGTCGTTATCTGCATTTTGCTTGACAACCATAAATCTTACTGTAGTGGAATCAATGAAAAACCTCAGCAGACAATTATACCAGAGCCTGGTGAAAAAAAATGCAATGCAAGGAAGAATGAAAAGTTATAATATTTAATTTACGCGGACTCCGAATGCCTTAACATTTCAGTGGGTGAGCCTGAGATTTTAACAAATGCGGTCAAAGTTGCTGAACACTTTTCATGCTGGTTTTGTTGCACTGAAGTTCAATGCCAAGTACAAACTGAGCAGCAAATCTCATGTAGTGGCAAGGATTCAGTTGTAATGTTTCTTAAATCGCTTAAAGTTATAATGAAATGAATCCAACAAAAGCTCTCCTCGCCCGCAGACACGAATATGACTAATGATGACACTAGTTTCCTTCATTCTTAGATCTGTGATGGCGCTTTTAGCTTCACCGATGAAAAGTGCGTAATCTCTTTCACACGATTAGCATGTATCTGAAAGCAGCGCACAGCACATGTAATATGCAGTTATGAATTTAATCCTCAAATCCGTGTTCCTTCATAATTTACGTGAATAAGATGGACATCTGCTGATGCAACGGTCTTACCTGCTCGATGGAAAAGAGAAAGACATTTAGAAATGTCAACTTCAATACACACGCAAACTTGTTCTCATCACCTGGAATGCCCATGATAATATGCTCTCAGTTGGACGCCCTTAATATATAGGGAGTGGCGACAATGCAGTGCATGCCCATTCGTGAGTTTTAACGGATCGATCCAGTAATGAATACGACAGCAATAGCAACCATGAATACTTCTTTGAAGTTAATCAGAAGTACCCAGTCAAGTTTCACCACACCTATAACCAATGGTTCCAGATGCGTCGGTGGTGGCTAGCAGGTGTTTATCCTTGTATCATCGTGGAAGTGAGGACGAATTAAAACTCAAGTTTAACTAATTACATGAAGCTTTTCCAGAATCTTTGGAGTAAAAAAAAACATCTATCTAGTCCACGTAGGAAACCTTCAGTCACATTTGCTGCATGGAATGAATGTATTACGAGTCAGTCAGATGCATTGATTTCGCCAGAGTAATTGGATTACTCTTTATACACAGATGAATTCGGATGTGAACTCAAAGGCCAGTAACGAGTTGTAGAAAAACATTTTCTAAGCTAATAAATAAATCCTTTTTTGGCAAAACTATGAAATACTCAAACGTGATATCGAGCATTCTGGGTCCGAGAGTCGATATATAATTCTTGTGTATTCCGATATTTTTATATTTGAGTAACCTTACACAATTGTAGGGTTAAATTGTTTTATAAAAGCCTGATCGCGATTATATTAACTTAACCAATACAAACCTGCATCTTATATTTGGTGATCAATATAGAAACGGCTAAAAAATTATTTGCTCCACTCCACTTCCAATAGATGTGGCCATGCTAGTATCCCATGTACGTAACAATGTTTATGCGCATCTGAGCCACTTTCATTAATTGGACATTAAAGGCTCCGCTTTCTTGTATCTACTGATAGTACATACAATGGTTAACGTGTACTTGTATATATGTCCACGTATCCAATCAAACTAAGGAAACAAAAGATCAGCTTGATGAACTTTTCTTTTTTTAGGGAGGGGAGGGTCATCACCTCAGGCCATTCGCTGGAAATCTTTCTGGTATGTGTAGCTAAAACTGCCACAATTCTTGTTTGGCTAACAACTATCAAACAGCTCCGTGGGTTTTCTCTTAGTTTCGGAATATGTCTGCGCAGTTCACTCAGGACCCGTATAGCTTTCTTACCATTGACTTGACCAGAATTTAAAGAAAACTTCGTGTGGGTCTCGACATAGCAATTTAAACGATTTCTGAATATATTAAGTTTAAAAACAACAGAGTAGACCATCAGCGATGTCATAACAGAATAAGACGCTCATAAACACAGAACTTCGTCGTGGTACCATAGATGTCCGCGAACATACCCAAGCTTTGTCACAGTCGCGACAGACTGCACAGAAAAATCTCACAGAGGGCTTCCAATAAACGTTTGCGCCACTGTTCATACCAGCAAAAGAGAATGTACAGAGGACGATGTGGAAACATTTGCGAAAACCATGACGATGATAGTAAGAACAGAACAGTTCGATTCTTAGGACACTTAGAGCCATTGAACAAATGCGATCAAAGATGGAGAGACTCCAAGAAGGCACTCAGACGAAGATGTCTGAGCAGCATTTCATAATTTTCCAACACCACCATCACTACCCACGTATCAGTCAATGCTGACAACTTCACATTTTGACGAACAAGGCCGTCAATGGCTATTGGAAAATCATTTAAATGCCACTGTTGGTGCACCACAAGAATGGCAACAGCATAATGGGAATTAAACACATCCAATATCAAAAAATGTATGGATCTTGTGGACAAAGAGAAATTATTGTATTTAAACAAGCTACTGGATCGATAGTTTATCGTTATAATAAAATACTTATAAAATACTTAATTAAAGCAGTTTAAAATAAAGACTTCGAAGTTGATGAAGGTCACGCAATGTTTGCAGATTTATGCAAGAAGTAAATAAAGAAAGACTCAAAGAATGTTCTGGCGCACGTCTACGCGCACCCCAATCATCAAACGAACTTGAACCCAAAACCTAACTCTCATACAAAACTTTACCATTGTATGAATTTTTATACCTATCAAAATGGAAACACAAAAATAATAACATGTATCAAAACCACGGACGCACACGGGCAGAAATAGAACAAAGAAATGTATGACCTCACATATATGTGCTCGCACACAAAGCTTTATTTGTGCTCCCAGAAGCAAACATACCCAAGCCAGACCACACGTACTCACACGTGATGACGATAAAATATGGGAAAGCTATCAAGAAGAAATGGAACAACGACGTGTAGCACTTAGAAAAAGCAAAAAGGTGAATGATCCACACAGGAACAAAAATATGCATATGTGCGTAAAAAACAAATGTTTACAGAATTACTAAGAGAACAAGAATAAATGAGCTGGCGGATAGTGGAAAAAAAAACTTAGACATGAGCAAAAGCAACAAATACCTTCCGCACCCAACAGGGAACAACAATAAAAAGGACATTCTGCACACAGTGGTCTCAGTCAAAAGTCACAGCGTACAATTAAGCTAGATTTTGGTAAAAACAGTGTCAACTATACTGTAGTACAACGAATGACGAAAGTCCCGTGTATCATCTACTGAAGTTTCTAATGCCTGAATGCTTCATTGACAGACGCTAATGCTCACTGATCCGATTATTATACTCTAGATCAAAAAATGCATGTCGCTGAACAAAATTCCATGCGAGTTATGTTATGTAGCGGAATAAAATGATCACAAAACAGAGTTGCGAGTCTCTTATCGAGCCCAGAGCGTTAGCTTTCTAAACAGAGTTGTGTTTCACAATCGAAATAAAAGCTTTATTCACCAGTAGATATCATTATGACTGGTGCTAACATTCGTAAGTTCTCCACCTTAACTCATTGCTGGATTTGTGAAAAAGCTTTTATTGAAGGACCAAATCCTTCCACTGATAAAGAGCCAAGCCTATCCAACGATTACAAAGTTCGTGATCACTGCCAGATTACTGGCACGTATTGAAATGCTGAACACAATGCAAATTAATTTACAGTTAAGAATTTAATACAACTAAATATACAAACCTGTGGCGCTTCATAATTTGGGTGTCAATGATGGTCACTTAATAATGCAAGCACCGAGAAGCGCGATTCCCCAACAACATGGATAAATACATGACGTTCCGGCTGGGATAACTAATACAGATCTGCTGACGAGGAAAGGCGTGTATTCATATGACAGAAGTGACTGGGCCAAATTTTCTGCAACTTAGTTTCCACCGATCGAAGCGATTTTTTCATCGTTGTCACTTGAAGTTATCTCAGATCATCATGACAAATATGATGCATTTGAAAGATTTCGTGATATTGCAATGAACCTGTATATGTTCGATCCTGCATATTACATTTCGGCACCCGGAATGTGTAAGGATGCATTATTATCAAAAATCAGGTGCCTTTTGCGCCAGGCAAAGATTATTGCGATCCCAAAGTCTGGTAAGGATCTCCACAATGCATTATCGACCGGCTGTTTTAAGGTACTAGAGCGACTGATTCTCCAAAGAATTGGATCAGACTTGGAGAATATGATAACTGTTGAGCAGACAGGCTTCAGGCATGGCTGTAACACTTGCTATCAAGTCCTTGTCATAAATACGTTTGTTGAAAACGGTTTTCAGAGAAATTTTTTACCTGAAGTTGTTTTCCTTGATTTAGCAATGGCATATGACACAGTCAAGCTGTTGTTGTATAATTCTATAGTATTGTCGCGCATGATAGTTGAGACGATGGAACTATTCCTTCGCGACAGGAGCCTCAGAGTGCATACCACAGAGAGTTATAGCTCGTGGAGGCTTCAGACTAATGGGCTCCCACAAGGGTCTGTTCTTTCACCAAGTTTGTTTATAAAAATGACTTACTTGTAGAACAGTCGCGCAAGTTCATGTATGCAGATGACATTGCTCTCGAGACCCAAAGTTGCTCATTTACTGAGGAGGTATTGAACAAGGACCTGGAGGAAATATCGGCATTTTTTTTTTGAGAAACGGCGTCATCATGGAAGCAAACAAAGACAGTCTCCAGCGTCTTCCACCTTAACAATGCAAATGCTAACCGTTAGTTTTGAATTCTCCTCAATGAGCAGCAAATAAAACAAGACCAGACACCAATCTACTTTGGTGTGACTCTGGACAGATCACTGACATTCTACTACCACCTAAAGAAAACTGCAGGGAAACGTAGCATTCGAAACAAGCTACTCCTCAAACTGGCTGGCTGAACCTGGGGCGCTAGTACTCAAACACGCAAGACATCAACACCCTATTATTCGACAGTCGAGCATTGCGCTCCTGTATGAGCTCGTTGATCCCAAACCAAGATAATTGATGCCCATCTCAAAACAGCAATGTGCATAATCTCTGGATCACTATATCCTACCCCATTACCATGGCAACAGGTACTAAGTTACATTCTTCCTCCACATCTGCGTCGCCAGCAAGCAACCACAAAAGTGTTAGCTAAGGTCTATACCAGTGAAAAACTTCCACTGTACATGGACATCACCTCACATCAAGAAGTCCAATCGGGTTAGGTTCGTTGCCAGAGGATATAGCAGCTATATCGGCATGGAGTGTCCAGTGGTCTTCAGCAGATGTTGTAAACTACTCCCTCGTAACTGAGCCATTTGACCTCCCGGCTTCAGCCCTCCACGTCATCTGTTGACCACGCTAAATCGCTTCCGGGCAGGACATGGTTGTTCTGCGGTCGGGCTTATTCGATGGGGACAGGCCACTGATTCGTCCAGTTGCTGTGATACTCTAAAAACTATGTCAAACATTGTCCACTGACAAATATGGTCCACTGACAAAGTTCACCGGTGGACTTCAGGCTCTGCACCTTGCTGATGATGATACTTTTGAATGGCTGAGCACGTACTGCACACGATAAATAAATAAATTGTCCAAACCAAACTCGAGCAGAAATTGCTCAGTGACTTTGCTAAGTTTCTATTCATCTAGCTTGTTGTTGGGCTTAACGACATTTTTCAGCACTCGATAGGCTATTCATGGCGGCCAGTATTAATGGTGGAGGAAGAAACCGGGAAATCACCGGAAAGAACCACCGACCCACGAGAAGCTACTGGCAAGCTTTCTCACATTTCCACATTCGCTGAATCCTAGACTCGAACCCACGCAGAAAGAGGTGAGATGGCAGTGATCCGTAACGGACAGCGCTTTTGACCACTCGGCCACTCGGGGCCCCTGTCAGCATTGGTATTAGCACAAATAAAAGCATCTGTTTGTGCATGCATGTGTGTGCACATACTACTCCCTCATTCATCTAGTGATCACTTCGTGGTGGATTATCAGTCAAGTCATAGATGCGTTCGTGCAAACAACCCAAAAGAGAACGGATATGACCCCGCTAAACGCAACAGTTAATTTATCTAATTGCGAATAATCTTTAGTGACAGGCAATGACTCAGACGATTCCCTTTGGTGGATTTCAGTGGATCGATCCTTTGATCTAAGAAAACACATGCACAATCACAACATCAGGAGTGATCACAGATATTTCTTTGAAGTTGATCTGAAATATCCCGAGCATTAGGCGCTGTAGGTGCATGGAACATGATTGTCCCCTTATCAGTTCGCGATCATCGATGCGTCCCGAAGAAAATTTATCAAACAGCTTCCAAGTCTTAAGACCCAAAACAATTATGCATTATTAGTGCAAAATCTGCAGTTGTACTTGCGACTGAATATGCGTGTTATCAAAATCCATCAAGTGATTGAATTTCTCCAGCAAGATTGGATGGCGTCGTACATTCAGAAAAGGCCACCAATGACTTTGAAAGTACTTTTTTCTAGCTCATGAACAATGCCGTGGAGAATCTGCACAAACGAATTCAAGTCGATCTTGTCAGTATTAGTGAGCAAGACAAACTCCGAAGGCTCATCACTGACACGGATTTTTGATGGTGGACCTTTAGGAGTTCACAGTGAAACAAAAATCAAAACTAACGCTGACAAAACTAGATATGTCAGAGGTGCTCATGTGCGAACTATACCATGACAAGATCAAACCGTTTTGTCATGATCGGGTCGAGATGCTGTACACCGACGCTGTTTCGCTCCTGATGCGTATGACCACCGATAATGTGTATGCGGATATGGAACAACCATATTTGGTCAATGAATTTGATTTCAGTGAGTATCCAAAAAGAACATTCACACATGATTAGCTCTACTATTCCAGAATATGCTTTTTTGAACTTATGGTATAATCTAATAGGTATATTAAAACACAGATTTGAAAGTCCTTATATAGAAACCTAACTTTTCTGTCTCCCCTGGAGCTTCTCTGTCGTCCACCTTATAAGTAAAATAGGACCTCTACCCACTGTGTATGTCTCTATTCACCACCATTTTACTAAGATGCAAGAGAAGGGATATAAAAATAAAATTGTGATCCCTTATAAATACAAATACCTCCCGTAAACACCCCATACCATCTTAGATCCCCATTATAAATAAAATAGCATCTCTTGCTTCTGCATAATGTTCCGACACTGTCATTCTTTTATAAAACAAAACAACCGTCGCTTTTACTATTCTCAACAATCGCCATTATTTTATCAGTGGATATTTGTTCTACAATTCGCCAAGTCACATTTCCCGCCAGAAAAGATCCGAAATATTACAATGTTACAACCAAACTTTTGTGTGAAAATCCTGCAGACAGTTTTTAAGCAATGATTTTTTTCTCTATGCAATTCTTGTAGCCTAATGTTAAAATCCCGTTAGACACATTACATGTTAAAATCCCGTTAGACACATTACATGTTAAAATCCTGTTAGACACATTACATGTTAAAATCCCGTTAGACACATTACATGTTTAACTGTTGAACACTGAAAGCCCTATTCTTACGTTAAATTTCCACTATGCCCCACCCTTTTTCGATGTTAAAGTTATCTCATACACTATAAATTTTACCATGTTAAATTGTCCCTGTCCAGATTAACCTTTAACAATTGTCCCTATTTCACAACTCTATGCCACTTTTAAACATGTCAGAAAGTTCATTGGACGTTGTTTTTTTAACGATGCTTTACCTATAGTAAAATAAAGAATAAAACAAATCTTTGACATGTATTCAGCAGGTGTGACTGCTTTTGACGTGTAAATATCAATTGCTCAAAAATCGTAGAAAGAACTTATTTAGAGTGGGTTAATGTGTTTGTGTTAACCTTCCATTTAGATTTAAAGTTTTTAAAATGTGACTCAATGTTTTGTGTGGTGTGTGTGTGTGTGTATATATATATATATATATATATATATATATATATATATATATATATATATATATATATATATATATATATATATATATATATATATATATATATATCGCCACAAGACGAGAATGGGGTCAAACTGGTTATCTCTGTGATATTTTGTAGAGTGATGTTACTATTTTAATATTAGTAGAAAACGCCTTATATGAGTCAGATGAGATGATACGGAAAGAAAATCGAAAGATGGTAATACATTGTATATCACTAATTGATATATGTAAAACATACTCAATATACATCCTTAACTGAAGAACGTACGAAGATCAAGAGGGAAATTTTACGTGTACTATGAATGATTAATGTAGTAGATTATATGCATCCCTTAACCAACTTCTCTAAAAATTGTTTCGATTTTGAAATTAACTGAATTATTGTATCCGTCAGCTCAACTTTCATATCCGAGTTAAATTTTCCGCTTTTCTATGTATGTTAAATTTGTTGGGTATGTTTAATCTTTTTGTTTGTGATTAGAGATTGTAATTACGGCCTACCTTTTATTTGGACATGATCAATTGAACTCTGTAAGAAACCTTTTCTGTCTTGCATTTTTAGTCCGGCTGTGCTTCTTTTCTGTAGCTGCAGCAGAAGAGAGAGAGAGAGAGAGAGAGAGAGAGAGAGAGAGAGAGAGAGAGAGAGAGAGAGAGAGAGAGAGAGAGAGAGAGAGAGAGAGAGAGAGAGAGAGAGAGAGAGAGAGAGAGAGAGAGAGGAAAATCATAGACCCTAAGTACTGAAATATATGATCGATCCGCCAAGGTGCAGATTGGGTTAACATATTGGAACCTTGAACCTTGAGTATGTTTAATCTTTTTGTTTGTGATGACAGATTGTAAGGCCTACCTTTTTTTTTTGAATAGATCAATTGAACTCTGTAAGAAACCCTTTCTGTCTTGCATTTTTTGTCCGGCTGTGCTTCTTTTCTGTAGCTGCAGCAGAAGAGAGAGAGAGAGAGAGAGAGAGAGAGAGAGAGAGAGAGAGAGAGAGAGAGAGAGAGAGAGAGAGAGAGAGAGAGAGAGAGAGAGAGAGAGAGAGAGAGAGAGAGGAAAATCATAGACCCTAAGTACTGAAATATATGATCGATCCGCCAAGGTGCAGATTGGGTTAACATATTGGAACCTTGAACCTTGAGTATGTTTAATCTTTTTGTTTGTGATGACAGATTGTAAGGCCTACCTTTTTTTTAACAGATCAATTGAACTCTGTAAGAAACCCTTTCTGTCTTGCATTTTTTGTCCGGCTGTGCTACATTTCTATAGCTGCAGAGAGAGAGAGAGAGAGAGAGAGAGAGAGAGAGAGAGAGAGAGAGAGAGAGAGAGAGAGAGAGAGAGAGAGAGAGAGAGAGAGAGAGAGAGAGAGAGAGAGAGAGAGAGAGAGAGAGAGAGAGAGAGACTTTCATTGTCGGATAATACTGCCACCCCAACAGCTCATAATTCTTTTTAGCATGATACATTCTGGTCAATGTACATCGCTGGTGCAGTCTAAGATCCACATAACATTTTAGCGCGACCAACGGCAAAATCACAAGGAGCTGTGGTAACTGTGGAATGTGGTTCAACATCAGATTTAATAGCATAAACGTAAGTGAATGTGCTGACTATACAACCATTGTCTTCTTGTGACGAAGCTATCGGTATCTTTACATTTTTTTTTACAGTATGACAATTTCGTTCCAGCCAATAGCTGATGCTCTTCTCGTAGTCAAGGGGAGATAACTACGACGAAGAAAACTTTGATACAACAACGAATTCTCTCTCCTATCTTTAAAAAAAAACAGCTAGTGCGATGCTTTCGAGTTATAATTCCATATATGAAAATAATCAGTTTTGCATAAATAAATTTGGAGAGTTTCGTTATCTTTTTGCTAACAGGATTGTTGACATCTTACGTTTTGCTGGGACTATAGTAGACTCAGTGATAAGCTGTTTATATATCCAATCTACAGAGCTTTTAGAAAAGAGAAAAATTATCGCAGTGAAGGACTAGCTATTCATACACTCAAAATCTTCCTGTCAAACAAAGGTCTAATGTGTAATGGAGAGGAGAATTTGGATAAAACAAAATGTCAGCCGTAGGAACTGATGGATGTTTGGCATGAATAGACAACTGTCTTTGTATGGCCTCACTTTTTAAGAAGACTTATGTGTCATGAAATGTGACCAAACATTAGCTATCCATACTCGTAATTGTGGGATACTTGATAAGAAAATTGTCGAATCTTACAAACAAAAAGTGATATATTTGACCTAATCAAAAACTAAACAACGTACTTTGAACGATTTTATACTTACCTATAGATACAAACTGTTTTTAAATCAATGAAATTCAAATGTTTCTTGTTACTTACTAGCATTATTAGCATGCATTGGGGTTCCTTCTGGATGAAGCGAACCCTAGTAAAATTTGCAAAATAAAAATTTCGTAAGTTCCAAAAGTTTTCATTAACAGCCTTTCGGTGTTGATATGTGGCTGGTTCCTATGTTGCCATGGGTTAGATGGAATCGTATTATTCTAATTGTGTTGTATTATATTCTGCAAAGCGCCACCTTTTGTGTACTTAAAAAACTACATGACCGTAAGTTACTGGCTCTGCATAACCAGCTGATTTCGGGAAAATGTCAGGCTTGCTACGCTAATCTGAAAATATACCCATGAAAATCCAAAAAATGGCCGTACCCCATCTTCTCAGATGGAATCTGTATATTCTTAAAATCACTAAAACTGTTACAAATCAGTGAACCAGTTTGTCGTCTGATTCATTGGAACACTGGAAATTTTTTTAAGCAGTCTGAGGTTGACTTTAATGCTTATGCTGATCGTTCATTATTAGAGACAATCCCGGCGCTACTCTCCCTGACACAGATGGTTACAGACACATTTCTTTAAATCTAGAATAAGTTTCTTTCAGACGGCTTAGTTAGCAGAATGAATGCCATTGAAGTAGCATCCATTTCTCAACTTGATTAACACTTTGTGTACATCAAGTTTCCAACATTGGGCCAAGTATATGCCATTTTTTCGGTATTGCCACGGTATCAGAGTAACTTTCCTACATTGAATCTAGAAGGCGTCTGTTTAGCGATCGTTTCCTGCAGCCACTTTTTAAACTGGAAATTAAACGCATTCTAATACAGAACAAAGAAAAAAAAATAGACAAATATAATGTCTTGAATGTCAGTTCTTTATTTACTTGCTTGGCGATCGCAAACTGTATGACCCACCATGCCATATGCACTCCGATATAAATAGGACGTTTGTCCACTTGTTTTACAATTTCGAATATATATATATATATATATATATATATATATATATATATATATATATATATATATATATATATATATATATATATATATATATATATATATATATATATATACCACCGCCCAAATGCCAAATGAAGGAAACACCCACAATCTGACCCTTAACCACACACACCTAACAACCAGTACAATTTCACCATCACACACTATCCTATATAACCGAGGGATAAAACGCAAAAATATGTATGATCATGTCACACGAAAAGTAAAACAAAACAAACCATACTCAACTAAAATTTTTAAAAAATTATCCGCAAAAGACGCCTCAACCCAGGGCCCGGAGAAGAAGGAAATAAATTTGACTCAGGCTACCAACCACCACACAAAAACCGCAGAATAGACTCCGCCAACCCATAACACAACTTTCGTCAAGCAGTGAACAAATCACCCGAAATACAAAATACGCCCACCACAAAGGCGAATTCACAATCCAGAACCCTAAATGCCCTTACTTTATAGTATGGTGTACTACAGGAGAACAGGTAGCAGCCTTCTTAAAAAAATAACCCACATATCACACTACACGGTCATAGTATAACCTCACCACCGAAATAAAGCATCGGCATCCCATCCGGGCCAAGAACAACAACAACTAGCTCCACAGCAACAAAACACTAAACCAAATACTAACAAACCCAAAAGGATTATCGAAAACCTACCAATAACCCAACGAGTCCACCACCCAAATCCCATTCACCTCATAATCTGTCAATGGAACTGTAGAGGAATATACGCTAACCATGGGGAACTCCTGGCTACAGTCAACTCCATAAGACACAAAGCAGATGTCATCTGCCTACAAGAGACAAAGCTCTAAAAAAAAAACAACAAATCTATCCCCCCCAATCTGTGTGTGTGACACCACATACACAATAAATATCCCACATGGTAAGGCAGGCTGATGGCTAACCATCTATGTCCACAACTCTATCCCTGACGCAAACGAGCTCACTATCCCACCCCTCCTAGACAAAAAAAAAACAACAGAGTATCAAGGTATACTAATCACAATGGGCACACAAAAAGTTACCATATATAACATATATGATCCACCTGGAATCCAATCAGATACCACTCTAGTTATACAACATATCATACAACGACGAACCAGCTCCACATAAAACGTGGAGACTTCAACGCCCACAATTCAAACTGGGGCTGCCTCCGCACCGACTCGAGAGTCAAGAGATTGAAAAGCTTCCTAAACACCTGTACTCCGACACGATTAAACTTCATCACAGGCAAACTCACTCCACTAGATCTTACCCTAGCCTTACTAGAAATCGTGTCACTCACCACATGGGAAGTCCTCCAGGATACATCCATGGGAAGCGATCATATCCCTGTAAAAACCACAATCGCATTAAAATACGATAAAGAACAATCTGCTTATAAACAGAAATGGATAACTGAAAAAGCGGATTGTTCCCTATACAGAAATATACTAACCAATGCTACCAAAGAAAATGTATACCACCAGGACCCAGACATACTACAACAACATTACCACTATCACCAATCAAGCTGCACAAGAAACAATACCAAAATCAACCTAAGATAAAACGGATTCCCTGGTGGAATGAGGACTGCATAATAAAAATAAAATTAAAGAAAATAGCACTAAGGAGATTTCTCCGCACCAAGACTGCCACAGACCTAAACAACCTCAAAAATTAGAAGTCAGAACCACTTTTTTAAATTCAAAACAAACAAGCTGGAGGGAATTCTGCACAAAACGTAGTCACAAAACAAACGCCAAAATAGTCTGGAAGAAAATTAAAGCCATCAGGGGCAAAACACCTAAAACCTACCCTAAAAAAATGGCACGCAAAACAACCAAGAACGAGCAGATCTAATAGGAACTACATTTGCCAAAGCCAACAGCAATCAAAATCACTCCAGCACATTTACGGCACACCGACAAGGCCTTGAAACAGATCACTCGTACCTATTCACGAATCAAATTCCGCTGACCTGCAGAAACAAATAACCACTAAATGACTATTTCACACAATATGAATGGACCAAAAGCCCTACATAACAAAAAACAAACCGCCCCTGGACAAGACGACTTGGGTTACATATTCTACGAAAACATCCAACCCAACATGGTAAGGATATTCCTCGACCTGCTCAATCAAATATGGAACACATGAAACATTCAAGACACATGGAAACATGTCCTAATTATTCCTATTTACAAACCAGGACGAGACCCCACACAAACCATCTTATACCGACCTATTTCGTTGACACACTCATTCTATAAAATTATAGAGACCATGGTCAACAATAGACTAAAGCACCACCTGGAAGCAAACAACCTCATCTCAGAGAATAGAAACGGATTTCGTATCTCCAGGTCAACAACAGACCAACTAATGAGACTTGAAGCAGACATTAAGCTAGCATTCAACTCTAAAAACAAATCTACTAGACAACTATTGGCAGTTTTCATCGACTTAGAAATGGCCTTTGATCTAGTCTGGACGAAAGGATTAATACACAAAATGAACCAATATGGCATAAGCGTACAAATGCACAGATGGATATCAAACTTCCTTTCCGATAATAAAGAAAAGTTAAAAAGGAGACAAAACATAAACCATACACCCCCTTTAAAACCGAACCCCACAAGGGAGTGTCATCAGCCCAACCCTCTTTAACCTCATGATGAACAACCTACCAAACCAAACCACGGCCTTATCACAATTTGCAGACTACTGCGGTCTCTGGAAAGCAGGTAACCCGTCTTACAGGAAATTCATAACCGGATTCTAAAACAACTTAAACTCCATCCATTGCCAGATGGGCCGACCACTGGGGATTTAAAATCTCAACCGAATAAACCGTAGGTATACTATTCACCCCTAAATCAATAAGATCTAAAACCCACCCACACTCCTTCTACAAGGTCTCCCAATCAGATTCGTCACACAGCACACCTTCCTAGGTATCATTGACGACGACAGGATGACATGGAAACCCCACATCAATGAACTAATTACCCGTTGTAAGCAAGACCTCCAATTATTACAACAACACCTAACAGGAACCACCTGGGGAGCAGACCAATCAACCCTCCTAATATTATACATAGCTCTTATCAGATCTAAACTAGAATACGGATGCAAAGTCTTTAACTCGGCCAGCGAACCACTGCTTAAACAACTTGACAGGATACAATGCTCGGCATTTAGAACATGCACCGGAACAATTCGAAACATGCCCTTAAAAGAACTCCAAGTACGTACGGGAGATCCACCGCTGCAGCTTCGAAGAAATGAACACATTGTCAGATACGCGATACGAATCTCAACCTTACCGCCCAATGACCCCACACGATAAACCTCTCTGAAATGCAACAAAACCTTTCACCCCAGGCCAAACAGAAAAAAATAACCGCCTGTAAAACAGCCCATAATCACCAGACCGACATGCAACTACCAACACTGACAGCGGAGCAACGGATACTAAATGACCCCACTCCGTGGAGAAACTCAGAACCGATCATCAACCTTACCATCAAAATACACGGCAAGAAAAGCGACAACTCATGGCGTCTACTCGGAAAAATTAACCGGCAGTCGTCATCCCACTACCCAACTATATAATGGAAGCCAGGCAGTTTAGGAGAGCGCTGCCTTCTGCCCCACAAGACCCTTCCGGAAAACGTAACCCTTTTCGAAGAAAATGGCGCTCTCCTTTTTTTTCTTCATTTTTTACGCACTAGGCTTTCATTCCGGTCTACGAAAGCCTTATTCAGACCTGCAACGTGCTGGCCCTGAAAATAACGATTGGTTAAAAATCCCAACTCATCATCCTGTAACCCAAATAAAGATCACTAAAACGAAGATAGGCTCCTCAAGCCGACGCAATTAGACGAAAATTTCGAACAAACCGATGTATGCAAAGTGCACAAAATCTAGAAGAACTAACAAGAGTTAGGCAAATTCACAACTCAGGACTAAGTGGCTCGAATGTGACACTCACATGCTTGGCAATATAATAGGAACAACACAATACAGTATGAAACGGGACAAAAATTTGAAATACCTAAAAATACACCTTGCTGCTGTTATACTCGGTTACAATGTCGAAGAAGGCAGGACAAATAATAGGGATCTACACCATCAACATCAATTGCCTCACAGAAAAGAGCTGATGACTTTGATTGCCTTTTGAAAAGAATCACTCAACAACAAAAGAGACGTTCCGGACAAAGATCTTTGATGAATGTCTGAATGGCTTGCTTTGCATCCAGCGGCCATCGTGGGTGGTGTTGTGACTGGCTGTGGTGGGCGATGCTCTGTCTGGCTATGTGGCTGTACTGACTGGCAATACACAATAAATAGTCATGGGTCTTTAGGTTCCAAAAAGGCCAAACACCATGGCCAAAATTCCAGCACTCGGACTAAGCACCTCCCTGAAGAGCTATGGCATCCAAAATGGTACATCTGGCTCAGGGA
Organism: Potamilus streckersoni; assembly: GCA_016746295.1. Taxonomy (NCBI): domain Eukaryota; kingdom Metazoa; phylum Mollusca; class Bivalvia; order Unionida; family Unionidae; genus Potamilus; species Potamilus streckersoni. The sequence goes on along the minus strand of JAEAOA010000695.1, from coordinate 2,180,379 downwards.
GTATGCCATCCAGGTGGGTTATCGCCCAGCACTGGGGCCAACTGTCCTTTTAAGGGTTTTAATCAAGTCGTACAAGCTACGAAAGTAGCATACACGACTATAATCATCATCGGCAACTGTTGAACATGCATTATCAAATGTTTTCTATTGTGTGTGTGTGTGTATATATATATATATATATATATATATATATATATATATATATATATATATATATATATATATATATATATATATATATATATGATTCTTTATATTTCAGTTAATGTGTTTGTACATAATAATAAAAATATGAATAACACTGTTTATCTCTATTTATTCATAAAAGTATATATATATATATATATATATATATATATATATATATATATATATATATATATATATATATATATATATATATATATAGACATACATACATACATACATACATACATACATACATACATACGGCTGGACTCGTAGTTAACATTATGAACGCTACATTCTACAATGTATTTTTCCTATGAAGGAAATACAGATAACTCTTATACACCATCGCTGAAGAAAATTATTGACCTATAAGCAGTCTTCCATAATTAAACAAAATATATGAAAAATAAATTGCATCACAACAGAGCATTTTTTAATTCGCATCCACATTTGTCTGCTTTTCGACCAGAATATAGGTGTTACAGTACATAACTTCGCCTCCTTGATGAAAACAAGGACAGGGAGATTATCCCAACAGATCAATCCAGGGCATTTTATTGCCTGCCCCTTCCGCTTTTAATTCCAAAGATGGAGGCCTATAACGCATGTAAAGTAATTTTAAATAACATGTAACACGGCAATTATCGAGTAAAAGTCGGTACCATTTAGAGCTACTTGCTAGACGTAAAAGAGGATCTGTTCTTGGGTCTTTAATTTTGACTATCTTAGTAAATGCTATATTTAATTTTATCCAGCGAGCACCAAAGCAACAATGCATATCATAATGTTCTCTCTTGTATGCACGCAGATGTTACTTATGTTAACCATAAGCTGTGAAGGAGTGAAGCCATGGTCGACTAGGTTTGCCAAGAATAGAAGGAAGGCTAACCTAGACCAGTTCCAGGCCATTGCATGAAATGTCCCACAACAACGCTGTAAAAATGTCCACATAAGACCGACGATAAATGAACAATTCTTATGAAAATCAAAATGGCCCCATGAGGGAGTTTGGTACCATTTGTAGAAATCGTGGCGCTGCTCTGCTCACACAGTGTCTAGAATGGTACAGTGGGAAAATGTGGTAGCACAACGTGTTAATTTTTCTTGGTGTCAAACAAATAACGAAACCATCCTTCAGCCATTTTAGTTATTCGAAACGTTGTAGGCATCTTACTCAAAAACATACATAAATAATCCCTGCAATCATTGAACTGTACTGTTCCTATTTTCATGGAAACTATCTTTGCTCCGTTCTTGCTAATTAGGGATTTTAAATTTCAACTCGTGTATTGCCTATACGGGTCACTTAAAATAAAATCCAGTTTCGGATTTTTCTTGTATTTCTGTGGGAATAAAAACCTGAAATTTATGTTTCCTAAAACATCATACAGCAAAAGCACGGCTTCTACCAACGTACGTGAAATCTGTTCTGGAAACCCAAAACGTATGTGCTTGAATTTGAAATCGAGATTTTGTGTCAACAACTCCAGAATGTTTTAAATATTAGGTAAAAATTAGTTGGTAAGATAGCCTAAATGTATGAATAATACCCAAGTAGTATAACCGTGTTGTTAGTTCTGAAAAAAGAATTGATATTAATTGTAATTATATTATTTTTTGTTTAAAAATTACGTAGTACGTGGTGTTGCGGGTGTTTCTCTCCTAAAGTGTAAAATAATAAAATATAATAGAGACAAACAGTCATACATACAATCATAGTGTTATAAAAGATATACAATTTCACAATTGAAAAGAAAATTATACAATTTTATATAATACATTGGTATTAAGGCCATTAGGATATAAAGTATCTAATTTATGTATCCAATAAGTCTCTTTTATAAGTCTGTTCATGTCTCCATGCACAATATCTATTGGCATGAAAGAAAAATCGAGTAGACAGTGATTATGGGTGTTAAAATGTGTAGAAATATTAGATGAAAACTGAGGATCTTTATAATTTTTAATATGAAAGCGATGACTATTCATTCTTTTAGAAACTTGTTGAAGTTTTTGTCCAACATATTGCATGTTACATTTTTTACATGTTATCAAATAAATCACGTTAGTTGATATGCAGTTAGTGTTAAAACGTAGGGAAAATGTCTCTTTTGTGTTAGCGCTACTAAAAAAATTACTTTCTCTTATGTTTGCACATTGAGACCATCGATGTCTATTACATTTAGATGACGAGAATTGTCCTTTTTTATTTTTTTCTGTATGTTTAGTTCTAATTAAAAAATCTTGCAAATTCTTGGGTCTCTTAAAAGCAACAGTAGGCTTATTGTTGTAAAGGGATTTTACGCTGTTTTTATTTGATAAGTTTAGGAGACTCCAATATTTATTAATTATAAGACCTATATTAGGTAATGAAGGATTGTATTGTATTGTACAAGGAACTATATTTTTCTCCATTGTACAATTTGCTGTATTTAAAGCCTCATTTTGAGAAAGATTACGGGTTTTGTTCAGCGCAGAATCAATGATATGTACTGGATAATTTCTGTTTTGGAAATATGTTTTTAAATCATTCAACGAATTTTGTAATTGACAATCATCTAAAATAATGCGTCGGTATCTTTTAGCCTGGCTATATGCTATACCGTTTTTACATGACATTGGATGGCATGAAGAATATTCTACATACTGGTGGATATTAGTTTCATTGTCATGAATATTCGTAGAAATAGTGTTATCAATATGTTTAATTACATTTACATCTAAAAATGAAACATGCGTATTTGATGCAGTATAAGTAAATTTAATTGTCGGATGAAAATGATTTAGGCGATGAATGAATTTCTCCAGTTCTTCAGTTGAATGGTTCCAGATCATAAATATGTCATCTAAATATCTAAACCAGACTGATGGATTAAACTTTTCTTTGTTAAGGAAATCTTTTTCTAATTTACCCATGAAAAGAGAAGCGTATGAAGGAGCCATAGGACTACCCATTGCTGTACCCATTACTTGGATGTAATTTTTATTATTAAATTGAAAATAATTATTTTCCAGGATAAGTTTTATTATTTTACAAGTATTTTCACTAGACAGTGGGCTGTTATTATGATTGTTATCAAGAAAATATTTACACGCTTCAATACCATCTGTATGCGGAATGTTGGTATACAGTGGAATAGACTTCAACTTTTTGATGAAATCAGTGGTGTCTTTAATGTATGAAGGAAGTAATTTCATCAAAGGTTGTAAAACACTATCAATAAATTTGGATATATTTTCAGTATATGAATTACAACCTGATATATTTGGTCGCCCTGGATAATTTAAAGGTAAATTATGATCAGGATTTTTATGAGTTTTGGGTAATATGTAGAATTGAGGTGTGCGTATGTTAAGAGGGAAAGTATCAAATTTTTCATATATACAATTATTAGTTTTAGCGATCTCATTAATGCATGTTGAAATTTTTTTTTTAATTTCCATTGACGGGTCTTCTTTAATATGTTGGTAGTATTTTTCTTCATTTAATTGACGTTCAACTTCTTTAACATAATTTATCAGCCTTTTTAATCACTATCGGCGTTTGTGTTGTTTTTTTAATCCCAAATCTCCTAAAGTGTAAAACTTTGCAAAACTAACTGTTATGTGATCAGCTGCGTAAATTTATATTTGATGAAGACGAGATCTTCTGAAGAAGATGGCGGTACTCGTCCTGAACACACTTTGCTGGCGATACTTTCTGTCAGATAACAAAAATATGTTATAGCTAAACATATTTAACATTAGTTAGGTCCTCATATCTATTCTAATAAAAGGTCAAAAAGGACTGGCCATTCTTGTCTTGCTGTTACAATTACCGACAAAAACAAGGATCAAGAAGACCAACTCATAAAGCGAATTGTAACTATGAGCATTAATGAATATTCGCGCCATAATATCACAGTTCGTATGTCTCTCGCTGAGGTCGTTGTACAACATTAGCATGTAACAATGTACTCGGGAAAGACTGAACTATTTAATGACGTCATTGCCACAACAACAGTTGGGAGTGACGTCATGATCTCCATGTCGTCGAAGAACAATCTTCAGTCTTAATAATATGGCGATAAAATAGAAATAAAATCATATCAGAATCGGAGGAAAAGTATCCTGGCATGGAACGTTTAAAAGCGTTTAAACGAATTAAAAGTCCCCCAAAGCCGACATGTTTACCAGCAGGAGACGCTCTTCCTATCTGGGAGAGTTTGCCATTGGATGCCAAACTTCCGATGTTGCCAAACCCGAAGGGAACTGTTATTCTGTGTACAACAAAATTAGGAGAACCGGTAAGTTTTTTAAAGAAATAATTCGTGTTAAGAACATACTGTATATTATCATATGTAATCTGCTAGAATAATACTACCCTGTTGCACAACCCTACCCTAACCCCCAGCTCTCTCTCCATCCTTGGAATTTTTTCACCAGTATAGAACCAGAGCAAATTGTACGTTTGCAACTGACCACAGATAGTTCATAGAATTTTAAATCAACAAAACTGAAGTTACTGATTCTACGCAGGAGCTGGTACGACCATCTTCTATTTTACACTCATGGTCATATCCATGACCGATTTCTTTAGAGTTTACCTGAGTTCCGCCCCTAATAATAAAGGTTATCATTGGCCTAAAGTTCACTGAAAAGTTTTGAACATAAATGCTGTGACACCTTTTTTTCCTCACTATTCATTATCTGATGAAATCATCAATAGACCGCGGTTAAGACGTGCCCCTTGTAGCATATCTAATATTTTTATTCCGCAAACGTAGGTGTTTAGGGTCTGGATCATGATGCAGCCTCAAAATATATAAGCAAAATAGAGTGAACTGAAAGTTATTATTTACCTTCATTTTAAATCGCTCGTAATGAAAATTAGCATCGTTTAATAATTGAAACCATTAAATTGCAGTCTTCAAACAATAATAGTTAACGGGTATGGGAAGTACCTGACATGTCCGAAAGATTTTGTTCTGTTTAAAATGGACCCAACTTATGACAAATAACTTTGAGGACGACTGCAGGCTGCAGGTATAGGAATGGTACGTATTATTAGTGAGATTGATTGTGGGTGATTTCGTGTGTAACGAAAGCAAATTAATTTACTGTAGCAGTATATATTTAGTTTCGCTCTTGTTTTGAAGTTAAATGAGATATATATATATATATATATATATGTGTGTATATATATAT